>JARHVA010000580.1:1575000-2175000 GCA_037957365.1 Torreya grandis | reverse complement strand
AGTCCATATTTCTTTGCATAAGTGTATGTGTACTATTGAGTCTAAATTTATATATTATGGAGAAATGTCTAGGTCCTCATTGATTTTTTTGAATTTGGTACAGATGGCTACTTTAACATCTTACCAAGTTGGAAAGATAGGCTTCTACATTGCCACTAATGAGCTTCAAAGTATGCACCAGTGCACCCATCTTATCTACTTCCTTCAAGATGTAGGACTCTAGGTCATAGACATATTCTTCTACAGGATTGCTTCCCTTGTATCATGGGAGTGTTGCAAGTTTACCTTTTCTTAATTGAAACACTCTATTTCCCTTCTTATTGTAAGGGATCCCTCTTTATGAAGTGTGATCAATCTGGACCTAACCAATCCTCATAGGTTTTCGCACTTTGGCACTCACTAAACACACCTCCAACTAGTGGTTTTCTAAGCTCATTTGAACCATCGATCGCAAGCTATGTTGGTAGTGTCTAAGGCCAATTTTCCATCATCCTAAAAAAGCATTCTTTGGTCATTAACGTTGATATTTTTTTTGCCTTGCACTATGATGTTATAGATATGGTTGATCTCATCCTCAAGATCAACACTTTTTACATAAGGGAGTCCTTGGTCACTTGAGAGAGGGATCATGACCCTTTTTCTTGCCATTTTCAAAGGTCATATAATGCTTCTTGAAGTACATGTCATCATTATTTATGTAGCACCATAGCCTACCCAAGAGTGATGGGTAGTTATCTTGCTCATCCAACTCAATCACTTTGAAGTTAGCATGGAACTCTACACCCATAATATCTACAATGGTGCCTTTTAGAATTTTGATTGGTTGCATCCTAGATTTGTTGGCCATGAAAAGTACATGAGGGAAAGGCCTCAAGGCTAGCCTACCCATCTTCTCCCATGTGTTCCTTATCAAGATATTGACCTCAATGCCTATGTCCATGTGGACCTTACATACAAACCATCCATCAATGGTGGAATTCATTAGGACCTCTTGATCTTACTATATATGCTATGTATGTTTGACCTCTCATGCCCTTTCTATGCATGCCACAACAATTTCAACTAGCTTCTACCTTACATGCTCTAAAAGCAAATTCTTTAACAAGATTAGCATCCCTTTTATTTGTAAGTAGTGAAAAATCTCCATTAACTCTTATATCTCAACCTCTTGACCATCCTACTTCTTAAAGGAGGCTATAGCCTATGCCTCTACATCTCACATTAGTTAGAGTTCTGCTTGCAAGTTTTGAATGATGCCCATGGCCTGTTGTAAGACATACTTCTAGTGCATAAGGTCAGGGTAAGGCATAGATTTAGGTTTTGACTATGTGATGCATTTAGTATGACTTGGTCCCCCATATTCTAGGCATAACTATAGTACTAACATAACTGTTGGCTAAGTGGTGAGCCCACTACGAGTTGTCACCTACACCTTGACTTTCTTGGTGCTAGTTAGTTGTGCCTTTGGAGCCCATTTCTCTACATTTGACTCATGTTAGATCATTCATATGCCTTTGTCTACATCAAGTTGGCCTTGGGTTAAATTTTTATATAAGTTAGGGCATTTCTTGACCTTGTGTGTTCCTTGATAATACCCACACATTGGATGTGTAAGGCAGTCACACTGATAATGCTCAGTCAAATCACACTTTTAACATGATTGAGGTGGGAATTTTCCTCCACCACATCCTCCACCCAACCCTCTAGTACTTCTTTGCATCCTATAGCCTACATTTTATTGACCATAGCCCTCATTTCCTTGGATTACCTACCCTCCTACCACTATAGTTGTTTGTCGTGTACCTCTCTCTATATTTTTATGCATCTCATTGATTACATGGAAATCAACTATCATATGAGTGTACGAATCACATAACCAAAAATATATGGATGTGTTAACATGACTGGCATGTTGCAATAAGGGGTAGTTTCAAACATCATGCACCTCATGACAAACCTCACAGCTTTGAAGCAATGTGGGCACATTCTTTCAAGGGTATTTATTCCTATTATAGCCTTCCATATCATAGTTGGTTCACTATAATCTATTTTGAGCATCTTGAAATGAACTAGCAGTTAGTTTTTGGAGTTGGCTAGCCATGGATGCAATCTGTGCCTCCATGAATGGGCTAGTCCCCATGTCAGCACTTCTGACTACCCCAGATCTGAGCGCAGCCTCAAGTGCTTCACGAGGGTCTCTGAATGTCTTCATAGAAAGCACCCTTCTGAATGACACTACCAATCCCCTACGAACCATTATATATGTTGGGAGGGGTGAATATCATAAGGAAGCTTTGAAAGGATAGTTTTAAACCTAGTATCTTATAGGCACAAGCTCTTTCATAATCCTTGGCTAATTGCCTTGAGCATGATAATGCTCTACTATTTAAACTTAGGAATATCAAATTCTTTCAATAATGCTTCTTTTAAAACATCATAATCAATCATAGCCTAGTTAGGATCAAATTTCTTATACTAGGTATGAACATGATCAAACATATTTGTTATGAATTATGTTGCCTTGTGCTCTAACTAGGTTATACCCCAAGTGTGCCATTGTAGTTCACATTTTAACACATGCTCTATGATATTTTCCATACCATGATATTCTAGTAAGTACAATGCCATATCATAATATATTTGTTTTAGGGGCATTGGTACTTGAGGCACTTTCCCCCTGGCACTTATCTTGATAGTGGTACTTTAATGCCTCTGATCACTAGGTTGGGTATCAATCTCGTTATTATGGTTGGCATCATTGAAATCAATGGCATAATATTACTCACTTGTGGTACTGAACCACTTCTTATGGGTCGTTGCCCATTCTGTGTAACTGACATTGGATGAATTGAAGTGCTTGCACTCATATTCTATGTTGTCAAGCTAGCACCCAAAGTTCTAGAGGTATCCTTACTCAACTCTTTATAAGGAACAACTTGTTCAATCACAAAATTATAGTCCACATCTGTAAAATGGTCAAAGTCTATGTTGACAATAGGGTCAGTTATCACTCTTCTTTCTTCCTATGGAGGATCTAATGCATGAGTGTGTGCCATAGGTTCAAAAGGGGTAAGTGCATCCAATGAATATCCAATATTCAAATTCTATAGGGACCTAAAGCATTCTTCCCCTATTAATTATGGAGCTTGATATATGGATTCAATATTTCCCTCCTCTTGGCATTGCTACAATTCAAGATGTCCTTCCCCATACCCTTCTCACTCGCTACAAGTTCTCTCAGCACTTCCAAGTTCTAGATCTTCCATAAACCTATGCCTTTTCTTGTTATAAGTTTATCACTTGAGCTCGTAGGTGTCAATATACTCATATCCTTCTATTGTGCTTCACCTACACATCCCCTTCTTCCCTATTGCATTGCTCATATGCGAAAGGACTTTATCCTTCCATTCTTATGGTTTCAAAGTCATAATTCACCATCAATTTCTTAAGCTTAGTGTTGAATTATTTCATAAACATGCCTCTGAGCTCATTCAAGAATTGATACTCTGCTTCTTTAGGGAAGGAGTATGTTGATACTATGAACTCAAGCATGTAATTTTTCAACATTCCTTGCCACCATTTATATATAGCTCTAGTCCAAATGGCATCAAGGTTCTCAAGATTTTCTAAGTGCTCCTTCATCCACTTAAGGAACTATTTATAGCTTCATCTTCTATGGGTCGCATAAGCAGCCAACAATTGGTACACATGCTTAGGTAGTTCATAAAATAAGACCTCATACAAAGCATCATATAGGTTGTTTTAGACCCACTTCATCATCTTATATTCTTTACAGGATGGATGCTTTAGTACAAAGCTATCTTTCACCTATTCTATACAATGCTTGATGTTCTCAAGGGAGAGGTAGATCATTATTCTTTTGCACCATTACAACAACAAAATTCAACATAGGTTCCAGTAACAGAACCAGAATGTTGTATAAAAGGTCGATTGTTAAGTCTTTGATTTTTTCAGGTACTTATCTAGCTATCCAAGTTAGTTTTAGACTTGTTACAACTAGGCACAAACCTAGACTAATATTTTAGTGTTCAACATTTATCACACGATGACACCAGCATTAATTCACATAAAGTGTAAGCCTCATGCACTCACCTAAAGTGCAACAAAGAAAGAACTAGGGCCTGCATTAGGCTAGTCATGTCATGATACAACTCAATCTTATAAGGACTTTGGTCATTGCAATAATTATGGTGGTAAGTTCATTGGTACAAGCCGTTATGGGGGGAATCTAACTATCTATTAGGTGCAAAGACTTTTTGGGGAACTCTTTTTGGTCATAAGGGCACAAGCTTATATGATATAGTTCTATAGATTCATGGGTGTAAGCCTCTGGATCCCTTAGCTTAACATTATTCAGGTGTTTGGAGGGTTTAATGGAATACTTAGATTAAATATTTAAGCTTAGGCTCATGCTTTAGGCACAGATATCATCACATGACATAGGGTCTTTCTTATACTTACAGTAGTTCTATATAGAATTTTGATGTCATCATAAACTACAAAGATGCCATGAATGATCTAGATCGAGAGCTTGTTGGAACTTAGTATTCATAATGTAAATCTAATCATTACAACTATTGGAACCATTGTGTAACTAAGTCATGCTCCAATAACATAACCATAATCATATAAACCATACTAACACTCATTTAAGTGAAATGCCTTTCTTCATTAAATAAAGTTCAAATACGCAGAGTATATATCAATAAAAATAAAGAAATTTCTCATCTTAAAGATATTAAAGGCCCAAAGGATCACAGGTGAGCTTGGGCACTATAATGAGGAGGCTTAAGGGCATCCATGTTATTCCTAAGTTTCAATGGTGGTCACTTTACTATGTCTAGAACCAATTCTGTAGAGCTTCATTATTTCAAAGTTAATATTTCTACATACTAATTCAAGCATGGCTTTATATCACATAGGACAATCTTCAAGCCTAGGTGAAGGGTGCACATCATTTGTTGAGCTGGAGCTTAATGCCATGATCTCGTTGGATCCACCACTTTGTTCCCATCACACCATGATCACTATGTGTAGCAACTTCTCAATGATATTCAAGCCATGATGGATTCCATTACCCACTAACCACCTAGTGCAAGGTCCACAAATATTTCTCTAGCTGGTACAAAAGGTGTGAAAACAATAATCATATAAGTGATTTCCTTACACTAAAGTGTCTACTCAGTTGGCAAGGATCCCTACTTAGATGAATTTGGGGCCCAACATGAGTTTTCAATTAATTTTCCACATTCCTTGCCACCATTTATATATAGCTCTAGTCCAAATGGCATCAAGGTTCTCAAGATTTTCTAAGTTCTCCTTCATCCACTTAAGGCACTATTTATAGCTTCATCTTCTATGGGTCGCATAAGCAGCCAACAATTGGTACACATGCTTAGGTAGTTCATAAAATAAGACCTCATACAAAGCATCATATAGGTTGTTCTAGACCCACTTCATCATCTTATATTCTTTATAGGATGGATGCTTTAGTACAAAGCTATATTTCACCTATTCTATACAATGCTTGATGTTCTCAAGGGAGAGTCAGAGCATTATTCTTTTGCACCATTACAACAACAAAATTCAACATAGGTTCTAGTAACAGAACCAAAATGTTGTATAAAAGGGTCGATTGTTAAGTCTTTGATTTTTTTAGGTACTTATCTGGCTATCCAAGTTAGTTTTAGACTTGTTACAACTAGGCACAAACCTAGACTAATCTTGTAGTGCTCAACATTTATCACTCGACTACACCAGCATTAATTCACATAAAGTGTAAGCCTCATGCACTCACCTAAAGTGCAACAAACAAAGAACCAAGGCCTGCATTAGGCTAGTCATGTCATGATACAACTCAATCTTATAAGGACTTTGGTCATTTAAATAATTATGGTGGTAAGTTCATTGGTACAAGCCATTATGGGGGGAATATAACTATCTATTAGGTGCAAAGACTTCTTGGGGAACTCTTTTTGGTCATAAGGGCACAAGCTTATATGATATAGTTCTATAAATTCATAGGTGTAAGCCTCTGGATCCCTTAACTTATCATTATTTAGGTGTTTGGAGGGTTTAATGGAATACTTAGATTAAATATTTAAGCTTAGGCTCACGCTTTAGGCATAGATATCATCACATGACATAGGGTCTTTCTTATACTTAGAGTAGTTCTATATAGAATTTTGATGTCATCATAAACTACAAAGATGCCATGAATGATCTAGATCGAGAGCTTGTTGGAACTTAGTATTCATAATGTAAATCTAATCATTACAACTATTGGAAATATTGCGCAACTAAGTCATACTCCAAGAACATAACCATAATCATATAAACCATACTAACACTCATTTAAGTGCAATGCCTTTCTTCATTAAATAAAGTTCAAATATGCAGAGTATATATCAATAAAAATAAATAAATTGCTCATCTTAAAGATATTAAAGGCCCAGAGGATCACAGGTGAGCTTGGGCACTATAATGAGCAGCCTTAAGGGCATCCATGTTAGTCCTAAGTTTCAATGGTGGTCACTTTACTATGTCTAGAACCAATTTTGTAGAGCTTCATTATCTCAAAGTTAATATCTCTACATACTAGTTCAAGCATGGATTTATATCACATAGGACAATCTTCAAGCCTAGGTGAAGGGTGCACATCATTTGTTGAGCTATAGCTTAATGCCATGATCCCATTGGATCCACTACCTTGTTCCCATCACACCATGATCACTACGTGTAGCAACTTCTCAATGATGTTCAAGCCATGATGGATTCCATTAGCCACTAACCAACTAGTGCAAGGTCCATAAATATTTCTCTAGCTGGTACAAAAGGTGTGAAAACAACAATCATGATAAGTGATTGCCTTACACTGAAGTGTCTACTCAGTTGGCAAGGATCCCTACTTAGATGACTTTGGGGCCCAACATGAGTTTTCAATTAATTTTTCTACTTTAGAATAGTTTTATTCATCCTTGTGTATACAATATTTTACCCTTTAACCCTCACCCCAAAATAAATTAAAAAGGGTTACACACTTATTATCATAAGGCTTGTATTCACCATCTCAATATGCCTAACTATTTATCTTATGGTCTGACCCTATCATTCTAAATACTCAGATCACCTATACACTACAAAAATCTTAAAAAATGATTTACATCCTTCACTATTAGTTACAAAGCTTTGATAGTTTTTAATCATGCTAAACACTAACATTCACATAGGGACATTAGTGTCTAGATTCTTTATCTAGCATTTATACCTCAAAAGTCATTCAAGTTACAAATATTTCAAAACATATGGGTTAGCCTATTTGTTTTATCTAACCCTTATGTGAAATATTTTCAAAAGGCATGGTATAAATACAAATCAAAGCCTACTCATTATCCATATAGAAAATACCAAGCAAAAACCTATTCAAGTTCATTCAATCAAATTGCACAACTGAGTTATATTGCCCTATTCTTTCATATTTCTATATCAATCATAGGATTAGTCATATAGGTTTGAAGAATTCAAAGAATAGCTTATGAGTAGTATTTTTTAAGTTACAATCTAGATCATTGCATGCCCTTACTTATAACATGTTGCACCCTTGTGAACACACAAACACACACCTAAGAGAGAACTACATATTCTAAGGTCCCCTTTGGAGTATTGGCTATGTAAGTAGCATTCATTGACAAATGGGTACTTAAGGTTAGTTTGAATTCATGAGCCCACTAACCCATTTTTAGCAAGGTGACATGACCTAAGGTGAAGAAATAGGCTTTGAGATATATACAGTCATACAAATCGCAATCTAGACATATCAACAAAAAGGTAACAAAAAACCCTAATATATTCAAATGTCTACTTTTGAATACAATGAATATTTTTTACAGGATAGAAGCATCAAGCCATAGACAAAAGCATCAATGTTAGTATCCATAGGTCGATGATAATGTCAAAGTCTCCAAAAATAATAGTTTTACATAATCTAATGATGGGATCATAAGCATTAGTCTACCTATTCTTACATCTTTACATCTCATATATGCTTGCACATATGTAAATAAGTTAAGTATTATCTCTTTTTTGTGTTTCCACTATCAGAATATTAATCAACATTATAATTTTATATTTAGTAATTTCCTAGATTTAGTATATAATGTTATCTAAATTAATATAATTGGCTTGATTTCGAATACATTTATTCATCCATTCAATTAGCTATTCTAACCCCATAACACTTATCTACCAAAACAAATAACAAGGGTTAACATTAGGTGAACCTGATCTTTGTGTTTTCTCATGCAAATTCTATCTTACTCTATTTATTCACAATTGTTCTATCATTTATATGCAACTTAGGAATAGTCCTAGATTAGGTGGTGTTCTTATTGAACATCTTGAGCTACACCTTGGACGACCTAAAATGTCTGAAGCTAATACCATGTAAAATTCATATAATAATGAGAGTTATAATAATGATAATGAGTAAATAAATAAATAAAAAATATTATAAAAGATGAATATGATTATGAGGATAATGAGACACATGAAAACAATGACATTGACAAAGTAGATTAAGAACAAGTTAAATCTATTGCATTATTTCAAGAGTGCATTCATGAAAATCCTAAAGACCTCCACAAGATCATTAATACTATATTGGAAACTAAAAAGTAAAAGGTGTTAGTGAACAACCATCACTCTCTATTGATATAATTATTGGGGCTATTAGATATGCCTATCACACATCCATTCCAATCTCCCTTCCCTTGAGCACAACATTTCCTACTAAATCTATGGGGGGCATGGGACATGTTTTCAAACCATTGTTCACCAACTATTAAACAACTCTTGCTACATCCTCCATGGGAATAATTAATACTTATACTCAAGTATTGGTTTTAATCCCTACATCAACACTAGTGGTGTTTTCATCCCCTTTGGTGGTTTTTCAAATCTCAAATCTAAATCCTAATGGATCTACTATACAAAATCTTCTCCAAGTTATTCAAGATTTGGAATATAAGGTTACCAACATTGAACAACATGCTTTGAAATCAACTCATGTTATTGGTTTTCAAGATGTATTACATAATCCTCTAGCACTCTCTATTGATAGAATTATTGGGGCTATTAGTTAGGCCTATCACACATCCATTCCAATCTCCCTTCCATTGAGCACAACATTTCCTACTAAATCTATGGGGGGCATGGGACATGTTTTCAAACCATTATTCACCAAATATTAAACAACTCTTGCTACATCCTCCATGGGAATAATTAATACTTATACTCAAGTATTGGTTTTAATCCCTACATCAACACTATTGGTGTTTTCATCCCCTTTGGTGGTTTTTCAAATCTCAAATCTAAATCCTAATGGATCTACTATACAAAATCTTCTCCAAGTTATTCAAGATTTGGAATATAAGGTTACCAACATTGAACAACATGCTTTGAAATCAACTCATGTTATTGGTTTTCAAGATGTATTACATAATCCTCTAGCACTTGAAATATCTTTGTACCCTTTGATAACTATTTTTGCTCCACCCAAGTTCACATTTTATGATGGAAAGGGTGATCATGAACAACATCTTTGATTTTTCTATGCATCAGGCCTTTATTATGATTCAAATGAAAAACATTTGACCAAATTATTTCTAGGGAAC
This sequence comes from Torreya grandis, assembly GCA_037957365.1. Classification (NCBI taxonomy): domain Eukaryota; kingdom Viridiplantae; phylum Streptophyta; class Pinopsida; order Cupressales; family Taxaceae; genus Torreya; species Torreya grandis. The sequence continues at coordinate 2,165,308 of JARHVA010000580.1, read as the reverse complement.
CTAAAGGACTATTTATTAATATGGTTTTATGATTTACCAATCTGATTAGTGAAAGCATTCAAACCTCTACTGGATTAGTTTCTAGCACATTTCTCTATCAACATCACTAAAAAGATGTCATATGCATAGATTGTTAAGATCAAACAAGGAATTATTGAGCCTATTAATGAATATGCTTTGAGGTAAAAAATGAGGTTGGACAAAATGACAAATCCAATGGTAGATAAAGAGCTTCAAGACATCTCTAAGAAAATTTTGCTTGCACTGTGACATGAATCTATTGTCTTTAATAAGTTTAAATCTTTTGATGACTTATGTCATATTATCTAAGATCGTGAAATGAAACTTATTTCATTGAACAAGCTTAATTATGTAGCAAACACACTGACTACAACTACTACCAAGATTCATAGCAAACTAAGCTACAAGGCCAAACCTATAAAATCTAAAAAGGAAACAACCATAATAGTTAATGTAGTGTCACAATAAGTTAATCGACTTATCTTATACAATGCATCTAAAAGACAATTTACATTGAATATCTAGCTTCATTACTTAAGAAGCTTGTGGAGTGTTATCTCATATATCTCCCTCCTCCTATAGAGGTTGATATGAGTCAACCTCTACCAAAAGGATATGATGTTAATGCATGTTCTGACTATCAACAAGGCGTCAGACATTATATAGATAAATGTTATACCTTAAAACACAAGATCCAAGACCTTATTGATAATCAAAAGCTTACCTTTGATGATCCTCTAAAGGATTTAGAGACACAATCTACTGACCATCAAAACCAAAATATGTTTAAAGATCCATTATAAGATAATTATAAGGCAAATTCAAAAGTGAAAATAGAATATAATGCACATCCCCCTCCATCTTATTATGGGCACCCATTAGATAGGATTATTGGCACATTTACACACACTATACCTCTTATAGTTTAGAGACCTTCTATTACATTAGATGATAGTGAAATTTTGGATGATGATTCAGATCTTCACTCATTATTTATTAGAGCATACCTTAATCATCAACTTATACACAATGTTATGGTTGATAATAGTTCTAGTTAGAACATATGTACCATGATGTTACTCACACATGTGGGATATACACATGATGATTTATAACCTTCAATCAAAATGGTCAAATATTTTGATGTGACATCATAAAAAGTTATTGGTGACATTGATTTACCTTTATAAGCTGGTCTAGCACATGTGATCACTATATTTTACATTATAACATATATAGGAGTATTTGATATATTATTGGGAAGAATTTGGATATATAAACTTCATGCAGTACCTCCCATAGTGCATTGTGTATTAAATACATTTATACCAATAGGGTAATTACAATTTCTATAATTCCATGTGAACATCCACTTGAACAAGAGAAATTTATTCCAATACAGCTAATTATAAAACCTACTAAGGTTAATCATACACAAAATGGTAAGCAACAAGTAATCCCCTTTCCTAGGTGACCAATACTTGAGAGACCGTTGCACCAAAGATATACGGTGAACTCCATAGAATCCTCATCTACACATCTAATTGTTAAGAGAAAATAAACATGTTCCAATTACAATTACACAGAAGAAACCACATAGCACTAAATAATGGGTTTCAAGAACCACTACTCCTTATATTACCTCTCTGTGGCCAAAAATTCCTATGAGACATATGCAGAGTACCACATATTTTACAATTCTAGATATGACACTTATACATGCCCCTTGGTAGTATCACCAATTTTATGTACCATATTCTAAGCTCAGAGCTTCCTATGAGCATCCCTTAGATGGGATCATATGCTAGAATTTTCCTTCCAAATATTCTAAAAAATAAATAAATAAACAAAATAAAAAACTCTAAAAAATTAAATATTATAATAAAATATAAAAACATTCAAATAAATCAAAAATATAAAAACTACATAGCATGCATATGTTTACTAGATCCTTTAAATCTATGTTGTTTACTTTATGCTAGTAGATGGCATATCATTTATTTTTTATACACACATGCTTGAGTGTGATATAGGCATACACCAGATCCATTGTACATGCACATGTAGCTGTGGGACCTTTCCCCTTCTCACGTAACACACTATGTTGGGGGCATCTTACTTCTATTTGATCATGATCAATACAAGTTATGCTATTTTATGATCACTTTTACATCATCAGGTTAAGCTTGTATACTAACACTTACACATGTCTATACTCATGTTTACATCTTACACAGTGTACTTGATATTCTATGTTACATGGCATTTTTTGCTAACACATATACGCAGTGACTATTTTGATATGCTCATGTTAATTGTTTATACTTCATTTATTCACATTATCACTTCATTAAGTGTACTTCTTTTTTCCTATCATCTTGCTTGTGGAACATTTGAATATGTTCCTTGCTTGTAGGCCCCTATGTCACTAAGTGTTATTTCTTTGTGTGTGGGCATTTGAATATGTCCTCCCTTTGAGTGTATGACTTTTGAACATGCCCCTTGTTTGTGGTCTATTTAGACCCCATTTGTGTGGCATTGAGTGTTCTTATGTGTGTGTTTGATTTTTTATAAGATTATATTATTAATTTCTAGATGTTTCTATGATCCATATCATCCATCCTAGGGATTTTTGTGATCACATATTACAAGATTCATTGATATATCTACTTAGATATGCCACATGATTTATACACAGATAATATAGTTATCTTTTTTAAGGTAAGGTGACTGCCAGATTTAACTCCCCTTATCTCAAAAGAGGGAGAATATTAGTGGAGGAATTTCATAGAAACATGACTCCACACATACACAATTGGCAGAATTTGATATAGTTTACATGATTCAAATATACACTTGGGTTAGAATCATATACATTTAGTATTATTTTTTTTAAAAGAAATTAAACACAATTTTTCATATTTGTGACATATATTATACATAGTTATAAATCAATGATTACATGTTGACACATACTTCGGATTGAGACACATTATAGAGGCATATGCCATGCAAGTGAACCAAAAATTATAAATACATATTCAAAACATTTTACCAAGCAACACCATTTTTACCAAGAAGTGCCATTTTTACCAAGAAGTGTCATTTTAAGTCTTTCCTGTCTATAGTAGTTGGCTGTTTTGAGTAGTGTGGTTGAGATTAAATGCCCTTGATGGCCTTAACACTACCACATTTTAAGGTTGAGCTAGTTATACCATTTAACTTGGCTTTATTATACATTCACTTGAGTTGTGCAATTGAGATTCAATGATCTCAATGGTCGTGTCACAACTCTCCCTTACACTTGATTGGGGGCATAGTTACCTCAAAGTTTCTTCTTCAAATCACCAAGGTTCAATTTTGAACCTCTCTCAACTCCAATGCCTCATAAGGGATCATTTTTACCATGGTTTCATCGACACACTAGTGTACTCCTTCCTTGCTCTCTTTACTTTTTAAGCATTTCAATTATTCAATTTCAGATTACATGCACTGATTTATATTGTAACATGATCTTGGTTATAGGTTATACACCAAATACAAATTTTATAGGGTTGAAGCATAGGAAAAGTGTGTTGTACATACCTAAGTACACATTTATTTCAATTTACTTAGTAATTTCATACTTGTGCATTACTAGATTAAACGGGGGAAATGTAGATACTTAAATCTGATTATATATAGCATCCCAATATTATACACTTGAAAAAGACCAATCAGAGCTCTACCTTTCAGTTTTAGACTTTTCTATTATCAAAAGGCTCGTATTCACCATCTTACTATGATTAACTACTTATTTTATGATCTGAACCCTATCATTATGATGACCCAAATCACCTGTACACTATAAGAAGCTTAAAATGTGATTAAAATCCTTCACTATCATTTATAGACCTTCAAAAGTTTTCTATCCTATCGGACACTACCATTCACATAAGAAAATTAGCATTGAGCTAGTGTCTAGATTCTTTATCTAGTGTTTGTACCTCAAAAGTCATCATAGTTGAAAATATTTTGAAACATATGGGTTGGCCTCTTGTCTTATCTAACCCTTTTATGAGATATTTTCAAAAGGTGTGGTATAAATATAAATCAAAGCCTACTCATTATCCATCTAGTGAATATCAAGCAAGCATTAGTCCAGCTTGTTTAATCAATTACACAACTGAGTTCTACTACACTATTCTTTCTTATTTCTACATTAGTCATAGGAATAATCATACTATAGGTTTGAAGCATTCAAAGAATAACTCATGAGCAATATTTGTCAAGATACAAGCTAGATCATTGCATGTCCTTACATATATCATATTGCACCCTTGTGCACACATAAGCTCACACTTTGGGGAGAACTACATATGTTTGATCTCCTTGTTAGAGTATTGGCTATGTAGGCAATGCTCATTGACAAAGGGGACCTTGAGGTTAGCTCAACTTTGTGAGCCCACTTACCTATTTTTAGCATGGTGACATAACCTAAGGTGAAGAACTAAGGTTTAGGATATATACAGTCATACAAAGCCTACAAACATGATTTAGACATATAAACAAAAAGGTGACAAACCCTAATAGGTTTATGTGATCTCTTTTAAATACAACAAATATTTTATATAGGACATAAGCATCAAGCCATAGATAAAAAAGTCAATGCTAGTGTCCACGAGTCAATAGTAGTGTCCAAGCCTCCAAAAATAATATTTCAAGAATCTGAAGATGAGATCCTAATCATCAATCTATCTATTCCTATATATGTACATCTCAGAACCACCTATGCATCTGTAATTAATCTAAGTATTATCTCTTCTTTGTGTTACAACTATTAGAATATCAATTAGCATTATACTATCTATATTTGGTAATTTTCTAGATTTAATATATTGGGTTATCTAAATTAATCTAATTGGCTTGATTTAGAATAGTTTTATTCATCCATTTGATTAGGCTACTCTAACCCTTTGACCCTTATCTACCAAAATGAATTGAAAATGGTCAAACAAGTCCTTGTTTGAGTTTGGCAATTTGATCATAGGAGACCTTCTCACTAATGTTGATACAAAAGTGAGTGTTTCAATGAATTTCTACTTATATTTAGAAAGGGGAAAATGATAAACTAAATACAGGTGTGGTTGAAAAACCTGATTGATTGTGTGTGCATTGAATCAAAAGATTTGAAGAACTCCTCTTTAGCTTGGGAGGATGACCTACAGATAAGAAAACACTAAAGAAAATTTGTTTATTAGATAGATAGTTGAGTGGATTGACTAACGATGGCTAGATCTTGAAAGTGAGAGATTCCTTAGGGGTTATCAATCCACACATTTTAAATAGTTAAGTTTATAAAATAGAAGGAATGTACTTACATCAATAAACCAAAGGGTACTAAAATTGAACACAAGAATGCTTACTTAATAAAATAGACTATAAATGATTAAATTAGTGATAAACTAATTAATACTAGTGTTAGGGAGTTGGGATATGCTTTAGAAAATCAAAAAAATGTCTGTGAACAAGCAAGAACATAGAGAATTAGGTTTGATTGGAGGTAGGTGGGTGAAATTAGCTTTCTAGTTTTCACTACCATAGTAAACATCAGTGGTTGGTTGATCGTCAGTAGTTAAGGTGATTATTGGCAGTCGAGGTGACCATTGGTGGTTGAACATATCATCGATAGTTGAGTCAACCATCGATGCTTACTATGTCTAGATCTATGTTGGTAAAAAGGTTGGTTGATGAGATCCAAAAGATAGATCTCAAAATATGGGTAAGACTTGGGTTGATTAGGAAATGGAAATAAAGTAAATGAATACTAAAAAATAAGTACTTATCTTACCAAAATTTGATTGGGTGGATGGTTGAAGAAGTTGACCTGTTGGTGGAATCTAGCTCGATTTTGATAGAATAATGGTACTTGGCACTTTAGTGGAGTTAAGGTGGTAAGTTGACTCTCTGATATGATAGTTGGTTCATTAAATTTTTGATAATGATGGACCTACAAAAAAAACTCCTAGATGCACAAGATCTTGATAATGATTATAGATGGATTCCACCTCTTTACTCCTCTCTTCTTATAGGCAAGGCAAGAGAGTTACAATAGCATGTGAACTACGCTTTCTAATTATAACTCACACATATAATGGCTCAGAACAAGAATTAGATGAGTTAATTTTAGAAAATAAAGGTGGGTGATTTTGCATGTTAGTAGTTAAGGAGGTGGACCCTGACCATCGATGGTCAGGGCGACCGTCAACATTCAACCTGATCATCGATGGTCGAGGGTGAAAGGTAAAAATGGGTAAAAGGTTAAATTAAGTTAGTTTAGCCAAACTAACTACGGGCAAGCTCTATTAGGGGTTATAAGGTTAAATTGGTCTCAAGAGTGTCCCAAAGCAGTAAAGGGGTGCTTCGACACTCAAAATCATGGTATGTATATTTTTGGTGTCTATATTTTACCCATTTTTATTATACGGCTTGGAATTAACCAACTGTAAAATAAAAATTGATGTTTGTCAAAGGTCTATTAATTACCTCAAGTATGGGAAGAGGTGTTCCCCCTCGAATAAGGAGGTGATGAGGTAAAGCATAATCAAGTGCAAGTTTGACATGGTTGATGATGAAGGTGATGGGCATGAAGGTGGGTGATAAGTCCAGTACTAAGGTGCAAATAGGCATGCAAAGAGTGATAAAAGGTGTGATAGCTAGGATTGTACAAAGCTAAGGTTACCATGGTTGAAAATAATAAATGTCCACTATAAGGGACAAGTGACTAGTGTATCATGTGATTCTAATATGGTGGTTGGGTAACCCTGTTAGTCTCCTAAACAAAGTCAATGTTACCATGGGTATTTGAGGTAGGAAGAGATCCTATGGAAAACATAAAAAGGTTGAGTGTCACAAGTATCAAAGGTAGGAAGTTATCCCAAAAATACATAAGTAGGTTATGTAAGTGTAATGTGGTGCAAGTTCAAAAAGGGTCGACATGGCAATGTTGTCATTATGGTTAAAGGACTAGGGCAAAAAGTGTCTCAAAATGCATACTAGTTGGGTCAAAATGGACCAACGATGAGGTGACAAGGTGGTTAGGGTGGGTAGAGAAGGTAGAATCTAGGGATGGATGAGTTGATGTTGAGTCTACTAAGATATGGCTTGTGAAAGGTAAGAGCTAAAAAGGTGGGGCAACTTGATTGTCGACAGTCAGGGTAAGAACCCTAAAAACCCATCAGGTAAAAGTGAAAGTGAATGACTTTTTATTCACTTTGTCTTTTACTTATTTTTGACCTTGGGATCAATAAATTTTGGCATATAGTGGTAAAAATGATTGTTGAGGGTATTTTACTCAGGTGGATATTGACAATTTGTTGAAGTGGATGTGGGGACCAGTCAAGATGCAGGGAGCATGTAGGTACAGATAAGGACAAGCAGGCTTGTAGGTGACTCCATGATGGAGGTCACAAAATAAGTTAGGGGTGTCATGAATTTTAAATATTAGTTGGATTTTATGCATTTGCATTGGGTTGGGATGTCAGGGTAGGGTGAAATGCTTAGTTTGGTTTACTATGCCATAAGGAGGGTTTTTATCAATTTTAGGTAGATGGACAGGTGAAATTAGGAATTGATCAGGTGGGTAGGTGAGTTGGGGTGGGTAGATGGGTTAGGTTAGCTAATTAAGGGATTTAGCTACCATTTGGATAGGTTTTGAGGGTAGCCAAGGTTTGGGCATTCTGGCTATGGAACGGCCATAATGATCGTCGATGGTCAGGTTTGACCACCGATGGTCAACACCCTAGAAAACATGGGTGCCTGATTGTCAGTAGTCACCATGATCATCGATGGTTGACAAGGTTAAAAGAGGTGTTTTTAAAATAGTATAGGTGCTAAGGCATATTTAAATGATGGTTTCTAGGTGTAGAATGAGTTTTGAGAAAATAACTTAGTGGGCATGGGGTAGATAGTTAGGAGGAATAAGGAAATGGGTTAGGTGCATAGAGGGTAGGGTAGATGATAATAACATAGGTAACTAAGCCATGTGTCTAATTTGGTGTAGGCCAAAGAGTAAAGTTAGATGCAATACTGAGTGTTGCATATCTTTGTCAAGATCTAGCAGGGGATGACCCCAGTCGATTAGGCCTACATGGTTGAGGCGGGGTTAGGAGTGATGAGGCACTATCAGCATGTGCCTTAATATATGTCCATGGTTATATTACTCATCAAGATATGGGATTTCATTACGAACACCTTCCTACTATCAATCGATGAGATAACCATTTTGCCTAAGGACATGTATAGGATCACTTGACTTCCACTTTATAGTGATCTGATATACCACATAAAGTGAGAAGAGTAGGATGATCACATCGAGTTATTATATGGAGATAAGAGTGATCAGATCAGATGGCATGCTAGGAGATTCAATTATACTACACTATATTAGAGGGCTCCAACTAAGAGGAGACTCATGAACATACTCATGATTGTTGTGACATGCTTTGGGTTTCCTGACTTGAGCAATGGGAGATTTCCTTATTTGCTATTGGGGGTTTTGGTTGAGTTATTACTATGACAAACAATATTTGGTTAAGTGCATATTTTGATAGTACATATCTATAAAGATTTATGGGGTTTTAGGGCCCATAAGAGGTGTGACATCAGTGTCAGCCTAGTTCTACATTATTAGGCCTACGAGCATATTTAGGTACTAAGGCTAGTAGGGTTGTTGTGGGCAAGTTTTACACAGATTGACTTCCTCATTGGCTTCATGTGATGGAGGGGTGATTTTGTTTCATTAGGTGCATAAGGTGCTCATGACATTGAGTGGTTTAGGGGTGTACTAGGTGTATTGGTGATAGGAGATATCACCTGGAGGCCATACATCTAGTTTTAAGTATGGCCTGATTATAGGAGGTAGACACTCTCACTATAGAACTATAGATGGATATTTGGTAGGTGAGATGGGGAGGTGGAGTTGATCCCATTTGATAGGGTATGATGATAGTTTGGCTTGGTATAGGGCATCCCATGTCTATTCCCCAAGTATAAGCGAGAGGATTCAGAGATCCTATTACCAGAGCCACACCCTATGCCTATTATGATAGAGTAAAGGAGCTACCAACTAGGAAACTAATAGATGATTTCAAGTTTGTATATGGGTACATGGCATGATACCATCCCATATATGTAATTATAGACATTTGCAGAGATGATAGAGGTGTGAGGCTGATGGTCGTGGATCTAGCTGGCCATGATGGACAAGTAGGGGCAGCTTTAGCCACTACACAAAGATAGGTATAGGTATTATAGGGGTAGGTGGCCATGTTGTATGGCCAAATTGTCACACTATAGGGTTAGGTTGTGAACTTACAAGGTTAGCTTGCTACCATTACAAGGGAGAGGGATCGGGCCAGGACCTCTTTAGGCTTGGTGACCCAGGAAAGGGATTCTCTGAGGTAAGGAGTAGGAAGAGGAGTAGTAACATAGGTAATGCCACTAAGTTTTACCCCCACAACATGATACCTAGCTACAATAGAGGAGTTATGGTATTATAAGGCTATTATTCTGACACAGTGTCCAGATGAGCCCTGATGGGTTGAGTATAGGGCTAGCTTAGTAGGTGGTGCTAATGTACCGACACCAAGGTAGTGGGTAGCATATGTATCTAGGTAGATACAGATAGCTAGGGGATCAGTAGGTTTAGCAAGTGGGCAGACACTAGGATCTAACAGTGCTCCAAGAGGTAGTGGTGCCCCTTAGGCATGGATATAGCTAGATTTATGACTTTTTGTATATCATTTTGATTCTAGCCTACGAGGTGATGCAATGAGATGTACATTTTTTAGAGAGAGTCATGTCTATCTACTTTATACACATTATTATGATATTTGGACTCATAAGTTATACATATTATTGTTATTTATGCCCATGTTCATAGTTTATGGTTTGTGGCTTGATGTTGATGTTTAATGCTTATGATGTGATGTGATGTTTATATTACTTATGGATGTTGCTTATGTTATGGGTGACTTACTAGACATTAACATAGACTTAGCTAGGCATGAGATGGTTTTGATTTATGACATGTTAAATCTTAATGTGTATATACCGCATTATTGTAAACTTTAGACATGTGGTGGGAAATGGTCGATTGCTTTAATTGTTCATGCATGTTTATGATGTTATTAGGCTTATTATGGTTATGCTTGTTGTGAATGTTTATGATAAAACACATGAGGTAGTTTAATTAAAAATACTAGATGGGAGACTAAAGAACATAATCAAGAGACAAACATCATAATGAAAATATCAACTAGTCACAATAGGATAAGAAGAGGGAATGACGCTTCTTTGTTGACAAGGACTAGATAACAAAATTGAAGTGGATTAGCTTAATGAACATAAGCCCTTTGAATGCTTCACATTAGCATTAATTATTTGGTTAAGAAGGTGTCTTGACCACATAATGTCAAGTAAGCTCAAGAATCCCTTACATATAGTGTAAAGGGGAGATGGGTGAAAATGGGGCCTTCTTGCAAGACTAACATGCTTCTTTTGTAGGTGTCCAAAGAACCAAGATAAACAAGCCTATGTCAAAACTATGTAGACTAATCGATGCGGGAAGTTTACTTGCGAAATTCGATTATGGCTTCCACCTTAGTATGCTTTTTGAGAGTCGATTCTAACATTCAAAATTAGTTTCCTTTTACTATGATTTTGATAATGGGTTTTTTGTTGATTGATGTATATGGGAAGCTAATTGATGCGAGAAGCTTCCATGAAATTATTGTGCTTTTGACAAAATGCTTTACTCAACCATCCTTCAATGGAATGGTCTAACTTTATTATCTTTGTTTAATGTTTTTTGATATTTATCCTTTAAGGGAATAGTCTACCTTACGGTTGGCAATTTCAAATAAATTTTTGATAGTTATCCTTCAAGGGAGTAGTCTGTAAATGGTAGGAATGACCCATGATTACTAGTGATAGTATTTTTGTTATTTTGCTTTGTTTTTGTTTGACATAGACTTGTTAAGGCTGGATTAATGGTTCACCTTTATGAAAGCAATGCTAAAAGCAAATGAAGGTTGATTAGGTGTAAAGAGGTTTAGGTGACAACGATCATGGGCATCCATCTTTAAAATGGGTAGAAAGTACCATAAGAACCATGCCATGGATAGATCCATGGTGCCCATTGTTCAATATTAGGTTGTGACTATAATAGATAATCACATGATTCATGTTTAATCGATTGCCCCTAAAATAGGGAAATGGAATGTGGGTAGATAGCAAGGATGAGCTTAAGTTAGATAAAAGGTGAGTTTGATCCTTCTTAACAAAAGAATGGATGTAGATGTGAAGCATTGAGGGGCTCAGGCTTTTGGTGGCCTTCGAGAGAAGATAATTGATAAGCTCTTGATCCATACTTGTGGGTTATAATATAAGGTCCAAGCCAATTGAAAACAAACTTTCCCCACTTGATTTAATCCATATTAGTGACATGTTGGTTTTCCTTTAGGATGAGGTCTTCAATATTGAATTCTCATACTTTAAGGTGTTTATTGTAAGTATTCTTGACACGCTCCTGATAGACATGAAGATGGGTGAGGGCTTTAAAATGATGCTCATCGAGTAGCTCTAGTTGGGCTAGACAATGTTGATGAGAACTGTCCTCAGAAACAAGGTCTTGCAAAGATATCCGAAGAGACGGGATTTGAACTTTAAGAGGCAATATGGCCTCTACTTCAAACATAATAAAAAATAGGGTATCACCTATAGGGGTTCTAATGCTAGTGTGATATGCCAATAAGGTGAAGGGGATGTGCAGATGCCAATCCTAACTAGCTACATTAACCATGTTAGTTAGCACATTATTGATAGTTTGTTAGAGGCTTCTATTTATCCATTCACTTGGGGGTGATAGGGTAAGGAAAAAATTAAATTAATGACAAATGTGTCATATAGACCCTAGACTTACTTGTTCTTAAAGGATTTACCATTGTCGGTGATAATCTTATAAAGAACACTAAAGCAACAGATGATATGATGGTTGATAAAGTCAATAATCTTTTCTGCTTATGTAGAGACTAGAGGGATAGCCTCTACCCACTTGGTAAAATACTCAGTCACGATGAAAATAGAATGGTGTCATTATGAGTAATGAGGGTTGATTTCACCAATAAGATATAGACCCCATTGTTAGAAGGGCCAAAAATAAATGGAAACTTGAAGGCTATGACTAGGTGTGTGATGTAAATTGGTGTGATGTTAATACTTGACACACTTATTCACATAATCATAGTAATTTTGGTTGAGGGTAGGACAATAATATCTGAGATGAAGGATGCATTTAGCCACAGTGAGGTCACTAAAATGTCATCCACATATTTTGTCATACATTTCCTTGATAGCATGAGAGGTTTTGTGACTACGCAAGCAATGGAAGAGGAGACCATCAAAGTTGTGCATATAAATAATTCCCCCCATAATGGTATAGTGAGAGGTACTCTGGATAAATGTTATTCAAGCATTCCTAGAGAGGCTAGATGGAATTATGCCAAGGTTAAGGTAGTCGAAGGTTTGTTGATACCAAAGGTCAGGTTGGGTCTCCTCCACATTGAAAATGGTGGGGGAATCTAGTTTGAAATAGGAAGGTTGGGTAAGCCTATGGATAATGATAGATAACTTAGAGTCAGAGGGTGTAGATAAGATTTGTGAGGTAAGGGAATCCATGGTGTCGAAGAACTTGTTAGGAGATTGTGGGGTCGATTAGATGTGGTAGTGCTCAAATAATGCTAAGAGTTCATCAACTAATTGCTTGTACTATTGTAGAAAATCATTCTTACACTCATAGGAGCCATTGATTTGATTGACCACAAGTTGAGAGTCACCAAAGATGTTGATCATTTTGACTCCTAGGGATAAGGTAGTTTGAAGGCCTATCATTAGGGCTCTATACTCAGCCATGTTGTTGGTACGTTCAAAATCAAGTTTGAAGGACAATGATAGAGGTTCACCATCAAAGGGGATAAGAATGATACTTGATCCCCCACCATGTTGACATTTTGATCCATCAAATAACATGGTGACTTGATAGGTGAAATCTGCTTGAGAGAGGGCCACGATGGACTCATCAGGAAACTCGAGAGGAAGGAGTTGGTTATCTGATAAAGGTGTCTCAACCAATTGGTTGGTAATGACTTGCCCTTTAAATTAACTTTTGTTTAATCAAATCAAGATCAAACTCTACTAAGAGCATGAGCCACTTGACCATACGTTGGTTTTGGTATGGCTTGGAGTGCATGTACTTGAGTGGGTCAGTGTTGGTTATGATGTAGGTTTTATGGTTAAGAAGGTAGTGGTAAAGTATGGTAGCCATGAAGACTAAAGCTAAGCAAAGCTTCTTGGTATGGGTGTATTGAGTCTTATACTCTATGATCATGCAACTAATGTAGTAGACAACTTGATCTCTATGTTGTTCATCTTGGTGAGCCAGCATTGCCCCTAGGGAATGGTTAGTGGTAGAGATATAAAGGTAAAAGGGTTAGTCATCCTTGGGACGGGTGAGGATAGGTGGAGACAAAAGGTATTCCTTGAGTGAATCAAAGGCCTTTTGATAGTCGTTATTCCACTTAAATGATACATCTTTCTTCAGAAGGTGGTGGAAGGGTTGGCATTGATCTAAAAGTTGGGAGATAAAATGATGAATGGATTATAGATTCCCCTGCAAGCTACAAAACTACTTAAGGTTGACTAGAGGAAGCATGTTTAGGATTGCTTTGATCTTGGTAGGATTTACTTTATTTTTGCAAAAGGAGATAATAAAACCAAGAAGTTTTCCTGACAAGACCCCAAAAATGCATTTATTGGGGTTTAGGTAGACATGATAGTGGATGAGGCATTCAAAGATGATCTTAAGAATAGCCAAGTGATTTTTTCAAAGTTTGTATTTTATGAGGTCATCCATATAGTTTTCAAAAATCTTATGGATAAGGTCATGGCATGTTGGTAGGTCACACCAACATTTTTTAGTTTGAAAGGCATGACTCTATAACAGAAGGTTTCCCAATGGGGTGGTAAAGGCAGTCTTATGCTGATCTTCAGGGGCAATTAAGATCTGGTTGTAGCCTGAGAACCCATTCATGAGAGATAGCATCTCATGGGTGGCTATGAGATCAAAAAGTTGGTTGATGCTTGGTAGAGGAAAATCATCTTTGGGGTAGGTGAGGTTCCACACAAATGCATAGTCCCCTTGTGGCTTTGTTGATAGGTATAACATTCAAGACCCATTGGGGGTATTCAATGGGTTGAATAAAGTTGACAGATAGAAGACATTGAAGCTCTTCTTTGACAAGAAGGGCTATGCAGGGATGCATGCATCAAAGCTTTTGCTTGACAGGTTTGGCATCACAGTGAGTGACTATGTTATGGGTAGGAATGGTGGGGTCAATTCTAGGCATATTATTGTAAGACCAAGTGAAGGCTATGTTATGGTCTTGGAGGAAAGAGGGTAAGTCCCAAAGTTCCTTGGTATTCAATGATTGGTCAATTTTGATAATGTAGGGGTTATTTGGAGTACCCAATTTGATATCCATGGTGGATTCATTCAACATGGTCGAGGTCTCAAGAGGAAAGGATTTGTGGATGGAGGAATCTGGGGCACCAAGATAGGTGACAATAGAATCATCATCTGGGCACTAAATAGTGTTAATGGTAGGAGAGTCTTCTCTTATCATCTCAAGATGGGTCAAAGGGATGGTTATAGTTACCCCCTCCTTTTGATAAGTTAGGGGTCCAAGGCTAATCATGTTGACAAAAAGAAAAAGTTAGGTGGGATGATGCCTTCATCCTCACACGCAAGTGGAAGTGAGGTCAGTGAGGAAGGGATATCCTCCTCAACAATGGTAATAATGGGTTATTTGGATTTCTTCTTATTAGGTAAGATAAAACCAAGTCTATGCTTCTCATGTGGCTTCCTGGTTTCGATGGTGACCAATTCATATGGGCCATACTCATACCACCCAAGACTGAAGCCTTTTCAAGCACATCGATGGAGGTATGTCTTGGTGAAGCTTGGTTTATCTAGGTAAGAAAAATTCACAGTGAATGGTTAAGGTGGAAGAGATGTGGTAGAAGCACCAAGGGATTTGTCGAGTCTCCCATAGATAAAATGGGTCTGATGGTGGGGAGGTCTAAAGGGAATAATAGTCCTAACATTGGGGTCATATCCCAACTGGTTAGTAAGTTTCCCATACTCGTAAGGAGTGGGGAAAGTGTCAAGGGATAAAAGGTGGTACTCCCCTAATCAAAGATGATGGAACATTGATTCCAAAGGGTCTATGGTGGGGATTTGGTCTGGAGGGATAGAGCAACTAGTTGATGCCTCATCGGTAGAAGGAGGTATGATATTTAATCTGGTGGTTGAAGGTTAGGTTTTAGCTATTAAGGGTGTGTTGGATGGGGGTATGAGGACATCGTTAGGGTGATATGTCATGTTGCATGTTGAGAAAGGATTTGAGTCAGCTTGGATGGTGATGACCTGGCCTTCATGCTCAAACTTAATACAATGGTGGAGGGTAGAGGGAATGTAACCCATGAAGCAGATCCAAGGTCATCCCAACAAGATATTTTATTGGAATTCACCTTCTATAACATAGAAAATTTGAGGAGAGTGCATGGTCCTAAATGGATATGAAGGATGATAGTTCCCAAGGTAGTGGCCATGGTATCACTGAAAGAATGAAGGACAGTCAAAGATTTGGACATGACATTGTCTGGCAAGTTGAGTTGGTTATAGGCATGAGAAGAGATGATGTTAATGCTAGCTCCCCCATCAATCATGACTTGTTTGATGTAGGTTTGGTTTATGTGAGTAGTAATAAAGAGGGGGGGATTTGGGTCCTTGGGGTGGATGGAAGGTATTTCTAAATCCTTGAAGGCAACAAGGTTGGAAATTTGAAGGGCACCAATAAAGGGTGTTAGAGGTTGGTGGTCCATAGGTTGGACCTCAAAGGATTTCTAAGTATCTATTAGTGCTTGGCAGTGATGGGGTGAGGTAGAGATGAACTCATATAAGCTCATCTTCACCAAGGTCTGGTGAAGTTGTTTGAGGATAACTCTCCTGATGGATTTTGAGGGATTAGATTGGGAGGCACCTAAGATAGACACCTTGGGTTTGGTCAAAGATGGAGATGGTTGGGTGTAGGTTGGTTGGGAGTTTGAAGAGGGATACATCCAAGGAATGGACACCTTATCCTTCTCCTTATCCTTCTGTTGTGATCTAGTGACCACATTGATAATATGGATAAAAGGAGAGGTTGAGCTAGAAGGTTGGTCAGACTTGTCTTCACTTGTAGGTGAGGGTGGAGGAGTAGGTAAGTGTTGGGTAGGTATGGTTGTTGATTGGGTTAGTATGGGGATCATAGGAGGTTCATCTATTAATAAATCATACTCATCATAAAGTTTGTGGATAATAGTTTGGAGAGATTTATAGTTCTCCACATCATGGCTAGGTGTTCTATGATAAGAACACACTTGGTAGTCATTGTACCAGATGGGTTTAAAAGTTGAAGGGTCAAAAGGTCTGATGGGGGGTAAGGCTAGACAAGAAGTTTACAATAACCTATGGAAACTGGTGGAGTAGGAGTCAACTAAAGGTAGTAGGGTGCAACGATCTTTGTTTTGATGGTCAAAGTAGGAGGTTATTTAGAGATAGGTTTGGTGGTAGGCATCTTGGGTGGGTGGTGCACTTGGTTGATGACTTAGAACTAAGCAAGGAGGTTGATGAGCTAGAGGTGGAAGATCGCAAGGTAGGTAGCTTAGGTATTGTTGGTGTGATGAAAAGAGGTGCATTAGAGAGCAACTGTGAGGGTGTAACCAAAAGAGGTAGTGGGGTTGTGTTAGAGATAATGGGCTTCTTGGACAAGGTAGAAGGATGAGGCCGCAAAATGGAAGGCAAGGTTGAGGGAGGTAAAATTTGAGCCTTACGACCTTTGTGTGATTTTTCCTCTTTGGTTGCTTTGGTTCGGTGTTTGGTTATTGGTTCTAGTGAGGCAAGCTCCACCTTCACCAAGGGGTGACCAAGGCTTGGTGAGGGGAAGGTGATAAAGCTCTTGATTGGTTTGGTTAGTTTGGTTTGAGAAGGTGATTCAATCACTTGGTGTTTAGGTGCCTTAGATGGTTGAGGGTTTATTGGATTGGTAAAGGTTGTTACTAGTTTTGTGGGTAGGGTAGAAGCTCAGATGGTCGAAGTGGTGGGTTGGTCTACTAAAGGTATGGTTGAAGGTTCTTGCTTGGTGATATGAGGTAGCCCTAATTACTATTAGAAGGTGGCTTGATCAGTGTCAAGGTTGGAGATAAATTCTAATTTATGTACTAGCCTAAAGAATGGTTTGTAGGTTGGTTTGATTCCTTAAATAGTGGAACTAAAAGATAGGCCCCTAGGTGGAGACACAAGGATGGTAACCTCATCCTCTTACTCAATCAAAGGATGCAAGGTTGAAATAGGTGCTTCCTTAGTGGGAGGAGTAGACATGGGGGTTTCCTTCTTGAGAATGTTTTTCGAAGGGGGAGTAGGTTGCTCAGTAATGATGGTCGATCATTCTGATATATTAGTTAAAAGGGAGGCTAGTGGCTCCACTACCTCAATAAGTGGAGGGGGAGAGGATGGTACTTCCTTAGTTTAGGTTTTTGAGGGAAGGAAAAGTAACTCCACTACCTCAATAGATGAAGGATAACTGGAAGATTGGGTATTAGGTGGTTTGGTAATGAGTACATCAAGGACCATGTTAACTATATGGATATCATGGGAGCACTTGACATTGTTACTCTCATTCTTGGTAGGAGCATGGTTCAGGAAAGGTTGCCCAAATATGTCAAGGGCTTGGTTCGATGGCACATTAGGGTTTCCCCCCTTGTCAATGAGGGATTGGACAAGGTTCTTGAAAGTGTTGTACCTACTGACATCATGCCCTATTACCTGATGAAAGGCACATAGATCATTCTCATTAAACCAACTAGGTGCAAGATGAGAGGCATCAAACTACTGAGGAGGTTTGATAAGAGGAAGTTGAATGATGTTGGCTTTCAATAACTTCTCTAAGATAGACACATAATATTCTCCAAGTGGAGTGAATTGCTTTTGGTTATTTTGGGTTTGGTTTTTCAAGTTTTGATTTGAGGGACTAGAGGAATTAGATTGGTTGATGGAAGGTGGAGGAGTGGCTTTAAGGACAACCACATTCACAGCTCCCTTGTTCTTGGTACTAGTATTAGATTGGTTTCTTGACTTGGAGGAAAAAGCCTAATTGGTTTTGTAGGTTTAGTTCTTGTTTTTGAGCTTTAATTTACCCTCATAAATGGCTCAGTTCTCTAGCTTACATGCCATGGTAAGGATTCATCAAAGGTTCAGAAGCTTTGGACACGTAGTGTAGAAGAGATATGCTTGGCACATGCCTGAGCAAAGAGCTTTATGAGTTCGGGTTGAGGCAAGGAAAAGGAAAATTATTTAATCAGGCTCCTCCAATGAGCCACAAAATTGACAATGGATTCATCCTCAAACTGTCAAATAGAATAGAGGTCAGTGATAGAAACTTTCTTGGAGATATTGATCAAAAAGTGGGCCAAGAAGGTTTGAGCCAGTTGGGTAAAAGAGAAAAGGGAGTGCTTAGGTATGACACTATACCAATCTAATGCCATACTAGCTAGAGACATGGGGAAGGTGTAGAGAAGAAGGGAATCATCATAGGTGATGACATAACAAGCATCCCTAAATGCCCTAAGGTGCTATTGGGGATCCTCCTTTGAAATTTAGAGAACTTGGGAAGTTCCCATTGGGAAGGATATGGCATGATAGGTACAGATTGATGGATGGACTCATTATAGATTTGGTCATATGACAAGGTGTTGTGAGCACTCAAAATGGATGACTCCAAGATGGTCATCTCGTCCATAAGCATATTCATTAGGTTTGCTTGGAGTTATGCACCAGAAGGGTTATAAGATGCATATTGCTGGGATGGTTGGGAAACATATTGATAGTGGGTAGAAGGTTAGGAGGTTGCTACATATTGGTGGGTGGATGTTAATGGTTGGGTGGAAGATACATAAGGGTAGGTGGTTGGGTAGTGGGTACATGCCCTTGTAGATTAGGGATGTAGCCAAAGGTTAGTCCAAGGGGTGCTTATTGGATAGGAGTGGTAGTTGGGTTAGTGACCGATGGAAGGGTGGTGACCCTTGTACTAATTGATGTCAAGGTCGGGGGTATGGACACCACAAGGCTTTGAAGTAGAGTGTTGGTTGATGGGTTGGAGTTAGCTAAAGGAAGGTTGGTAGTGCTAGAGGTAGGAAATCTTGTAGTGGAAGAGTGGTTGTTAGGAGTAGAAGGTATAAGGGCAGTGGTAGTTTGGGTTGGTTGGTTCTTTATGGTAGTCTCAGCGGGGTTGTTGGTTGATGAGGAGGCTCAAGTAGTTAATGGTTGAGTTTTGATCATGGAAATGGGGGTACTCCTTATGAGGTGGAGAGGCATGCCATAACGTGGATCTATGGGTGGGCTCAAATCTAGGATACAATAAGACGTGGTTGTAATATAATGTTACAAGGCTATAGAATTGTTATCTAGGAAAATGGCAAAATTTGCATCTCCTTGAGGAACCTCCTGAGGGAAATTAGGACTTACCAAGGGGTGAGGAGATTTTGTTGGTTTGAAAATGTAGTTCATAGATAAAGAGGTAGAAGAGGTAGGTTGGCTTGGTGATGGGTTTTGCTCTGCAAGGTCTCTTCATTGTTGGTGAGTGAGAACCATATAAGATAAGGGAGATAGAAAGCACAAACAACCTCACTACTCAAACAAAGAGAAGACAAGAAAATGATGAAAGAAATCAAATCACACTTTAAAAGATACGGTTAATCCTTAGAGTTTTAATTAATCTTGCTTTTGGCTTATGCCTTAAGAAGATGTGTGATGAAAATTGGTTTGTATAATGTGTACTAAAGAGGAAGTCTAAGGTTGGGTTTAGGTTGTGTTTAGGTGCTAAAAAAGAATCTGTATTGGAATCAATATGTGGCTTGGTATTGGGGCATACTCCCTCACTTCATAAACTGCAATGATAAGGGTGTCAAGTGCTTAGCCAATATATATTGATATCCATAGATTATACTCAACTAGAGAGTTGAGTTGGTTCTCCCCTTGGTAATGACCTCCATGTAGGATTATCGAGAAAGGTAAGGTTACCATTAGGTGATGAAATCCTAGTCAGGCCTTGTCTCAAGTTTGTTTGATCTTTAATTATTGAAAGTGGTTTGGTTGAGAGTGTGCAACAAAGAGTGAAGCTACCATAGATTACTTTGCTTTTTAAGTTAAGCTATGTGAACTAAAATTTCAAGAAATTGATGTATGCACTTAATTTTAAACCCAAAAAAAAATTTTGATTTTATTAATGAGCATAAAATAGAGAGAGAATGCAAGCAAATAATAACCCAAGTAAAGACACAAGGATCCCACTAGGCGTGCTAGAATGTTTTAATAAATTTTTGCTTATTATTGAAAAGGGGAAAAGGAGAAACTAAATATGGGTGTGGTTGAAAAACCTGATTGATTGTGTGCACATTGAATCAGAATATTATGAAGTCTTCAGATTAAGTCTTGGAGGAAGATAGTCTGGTTTTAACAGATTCAAAGGCTCCATCTATCAAAATCAAAGAAATGTAGGATTTGTTGCATAAGTTGGATAAAGGGAAAGACATGTTGTCTGCCTCAATATTGAAAGGTTATGCATTCATTAGTAAACAATCCCAGGCTATAAAAGAGTTGATTCAAAATACTCCTCAATTGTTTAAAATGGT
Source organism: Torreya grandis (assembly GCA_037957365.1). Taxonomy (NCBI): domain Eukaryota; kingdom Viridiplantae; phylum Streptophyta; class Pinopsida; order Cupressales; family Taxaceae; genus Torreya; species Torreya grandis. Next base: position 2,144,461 of record JARHVA010000580.1, on the reverse strand, counting down.
TCTTAAGGAGAAGAGTCCCTCTCCTAAGCACCTTCCTTTGGTGTAACCATCATTAGGTGGGGAGCTAGTGGTTGACAAGGAGGAGGAAGATTACGAGGAAGAATTGAATTCAAGGGTAGTTATGTCTATCTTGTACTCTCAGAGTTCTCTCTTTCATGCGAATTATGGTGAAGTGAAGATGCATGGAAGTCAACCAAGGAAAAAGTAAATGGAGAAGTTTCAGTTGGTAAGCAACGAACTTTGGTAAGTTTTCTAGATGTTGGAAAGTGGGGGGTGGAAATCCCCTGTTCCCCCTTATGAATATAATTTCTTGGAATGTTAGGGGCTTGAATGTTCCTAACAAAAGGCACTTGGTAAAACATCTTCTTCTAGCAAATTAGCCAGATGTTTTATTCATTCAAGAATCTAAATTGAGCCTCTCTGAAGCTTTATCCTTGATGGACATAAGTTGGAAAATATGTAAAATCTCCTTTGTTGAAGCATCAGGGGCTTCAGGGGATTTGGCAATCTTATGGTCTCTAGTTATGGTAGTAGTGGAGATGCTTGATAGTGGCTCGAATTGGCAATTGTGCAGAATTTTAAGTTTTTCCATAGACATGATTTTTCTTCCATGCAATGTGTATGGTCCCAATGACCATGTTCAAAAGCTCCAGCTATGGAATGTTCTTTATAATATCCTTGAATCCTTTCAAGGATCAAAGATTATTTTTGGTGGGGATTATAATGCTTTGCTTTCATTGGAGGAGAAGCAAGGTGACAGGGTGCCTTTAGCCAGTATCATTTTTGATTTTGAGGGTTTTGTAGTGCAGAATTAGCTGGTAGATGTTCGATCGAAGCAGGGTTCTTTTACTTGGAACAACAAAAGATTTAGAGACCAAAACATCATGGAAAGATTAGATTGTTTTCTTGTATCTTCAAACTAGTTCTCACAAAATTGGATCTCAAAAAGTTTCATTCTCCCTTTTACTGGTTTGGATCACTTTTTGACAGATCTGTGTATCTCTATTGACAGTCCACTAGCTTTGTGTCCCTTTAAATTTGAGATTATGTGGCTTCAGGATCCTTCTCTTTTTGAAAAAATTTGTTCATGGTGGAACAATAGTCCTTTCTTCTCCAGTTCATCGATGTTTAGGATGGCTCAAAATTTGAAACACGTTAAAGGATGTCTCTGTCTTTAGAATACTAATTACTTCCAAATATCTTTCAGGAAAAAGCTCAAGTTGAAGCAGAGATGGAAATCCTAAACAATTCTATAATATGTGTGGGTATGGATCAAAATTCATATTGCGCTGAAAAAAGGTTGTTCGCTAAATATGAAGAATTGATGCTTTGAGAAGAAATACATTGGAAATAAAAATCAAGAATTGAGTGGTTGCAAGAAGGTGATCAAAATTTAGTTTTTTTCACAAATTTGTGATAATGAAATGAAGCTTTTCTCACATATCAAAAATTTGATCTAATGAAGGAGCTGTGTTGAATTCCTAAACCGAGATTTGTAGCGAGGTGGTATCTTTATTTCAGAATTTGTTAAATGAAGCCTTAGCTTTTGATCTTCGGTGACAAGTTTCTAATTTGAGGTATATTCCAAAGGTTGTCACTATTGCACAAAATGTCAAACTTCTCACCACCTTTTCATTGAAGGAAGTGCAGATTGTGGTATTTTCAATGGACAGAGAAAAAGTACCAGGGGCGAGTGGGTTTACTACGGCTTTTTTTAAGCCTTTTAGGAGATTGTTGGTGAAGATGTGCTTAGTATGGTGGAAGATTATAGGTAGAGAAGGAAAATCATTCTTGATTTGAATGTCACATTTATCTCTCTCTTTCCCAAAGGGGAAACATAAGAAATCCTTTGGTGATTTTTGACCTGTCTCACTCTACTACTAAAGTTATGGCTGCTAGGCTTAGACCTATTCTAGATTCTTTGAACTTAGAAGAACAAGCTGGGTTTGTTCATAAAAGGAACATTCCGAAAGGCATTATAATAACACATAAAATTGCTCACTCACTATCACACTCTCATCAGAAAGGTATGATGCTTAAGCTTGACATCTGTAAAGCTTATGATCAAGTCAATTTGCATTTTTTGATAAAAGTCTTGGAGAAGTTCAGCTTCAAAAAAGACTAGTGTGAATGGGTGTTCCCCTGCATTTCTGGTGCTAAGTTTTCTATTCTAGTGAATGGTAGTCCATAAGGGTTTTTTGAATCTTCCAAGGGTATTTGTCAAGTGGATCCACTTTCTCCCTTCCTTTTTATTTTGTTGGTAGAGGCCCTGGAAAGGGCTATTAAACATGTTAAGGTAGTTTCTCAATTGTAGGGTATTAAGGTGGCAGAAGGTTTGGAGCATCTTACTCATAAAAAAATCATTTATGACATGTTCCTCTTTGGTAAAGCTTCTGTCAAAGAGATTCAAATCTTTAAGGATATTCTCACCAGCTATGAGGAAGCTTTTGGCCAATTGGTGAATTTGAGAAAATCAAAAATATACTTTATCAATTGTTCTGAGCAAGAACAAGTTATTTCTCTTATATTGGGGTTCAAGGTGGGGAAGCTCCCTTCTAAATATCTTGGTGTGCCTCTTTTCTCAGGTGCAAGTAGGAAAATTTATTGGGAGAGCCTAGTGTTGTCCTTTAAGGCTCATCTGGCATCCTGGTAAGGAAAATGGCTAACTTTGGCAGGAAGACTAACCCTTATCAAATTGGTCTTGAGTGCCTTTCCAATATATTGCATGTTTGTGCTCCAAATGCCAAGTCAGGTTATCAATTCTCTCAATAGACTTATGAAGGATTTTCTTTGGTAAGGTGCTCAGGAGAAAAAGAAGTTCCCATTGCTTAAATGGGAAAGGGTCTATCAAGTTAAAAAGATGGGAGGTGTCAGGATTAAAAGTCTTAGTCTCTAAAATTAAGATCTTGATGCTAAATTGAATTGGGGCTTACTCACAAAATCCCAATCCTTATGGAGCAGGCTTCTCAGATGTAAGTATTTGGAATTGGATAATCCATGGGGCGTAATTTCCATCTCAAATCCTCCTTAAGGTTCCCACATTTGGAATTTTCTACTCAAATGTAGACCTCTAATTTTGGAGCATATTTCGTGGACCATCAATAATGGATAACGAGCAAAGTTTTGGGATGATTCTTGGAATGGTCACAAACCATTATCTAAGTTACCTGATTTGGTAGAAGCTTGTACTCTTCTAACTATGGCCTGGGGAGAGTTTTTGATCAATTATTTAGAATGATCTCAGGAGCTAGGTTTTAATGCTTGGTCCTGGAAAAGTTTTGAGTCATTAGGGGTTTTGGTGAATTAGATGGAGCATCTTGGTGAGTGCTTGGATAAGTGCAAGGTTTTATCAATAATAAGAAGGATTTGCTACATTGGATAGGGACCAAATATGTCTCCTATACTATTAGTTTAGGCAACCATATGGCAGAAGCCACTTGCGTAGTTATGGGTTGGGCCAAGTATCTATGTTAGAGCAAAGAGGGCCTTCAAAAAACTGGGGCCTTTGCCTGGTTGGCCATTCAATATCACATTCTAACTTAGGATCAACTTTGTAAGATCAGTTTCTTGGGTCCTTCTTGGTGTGTCATGTGTAAGTCTACAGAAGAATCTACATGTCACTTATTGTTTGATTGCCCCATTACAGTCTAGTGTTGGGCCTGGTTATGTAGTAAATTAGAATGGTCTTGGGCATAGCCTTCATCCTTGTTTAATGCTTTTGCTTCTTGGTCGATTGAGGATATAAAAAATGCACTATTTGGTCTATGGAGGGTCATTCCAGCCATTTTGATTTGGATTATTTGGAAAGAAAGGAACTAAAGAATTTTTGAAGGTAAAGAAAAACAACTTGGGGTTCTGTTGAGTGAGATTAAAGTAGCGATTTCAGAGGTTATTTCAGCACATTTTAAACACAGAAAAGGTAATATTTTAGCTTGGGATATGAGGATGTGTGCTAAATGGAAGCTGATTTTAGTTCCCCCCATTCATGGTTCAATGGTAGTTTTAGTAAAAGACAAAAGAAAGGAGCATGCAGAGTGGCATCCTCCTCCCCCTGGCTGGTTCAAATTAAATTTTGATGGAGCCTCTAGGGGTAATCTTGGAGCTTTTGGGGTAGGAAGTATCATTAGAGATTGTAGTGGCTCTCTTATTAGGGCCGTCTCCATGAAATTGATGGATGAAACCAATAATGAAGCGGAGGTTTAAGCCTTGATGTTTGGTCTAGACTTAGCATCCCAGTGTCGTATAGTCAAAATTCATATTAAATGTGACTCACAAATTGTTTTATCTATTTTGAAAAAGTCTTCAGCGTCTTCTTGGAATTTAGAGAACATTTTGTCCAACCCCTGGGAGAGTTCAACTAGTTTTGAAGTTTGGGAAAGTCTTCATTGTTATAGGGAGGCTAATTCCATGACTGATTTTCTAGTTAATTGTGGTATAGATCAAAAGGAGTCTATAATAGTCAACAATCAAAGAGCCACATGGGAAGAGTTTGAGGGTATTTCTAATATTAAACTTGGGTCTTGAATGGGGTGATGTTTTTCGGCCCTTTTCTATATTGCTGCACTCTCATTTGACATGAAGTTGGCAGTGTGGGTTATTAATAAAGGAATGATTTTCATCATGGATGGCATTAATATTTGAGAGGCTTTTATCCCACCATATTATGCTCGAGGATTAAATTCTCCTAGTGCAATTTCTGCTTTGTCTTTCATAGTAGAGGTAGTTGGGATGGAGTGGTCTATTGCTATGGCCCTTGGGGTTCCACCAGTAGTTAGACGCTGTGAAGTCCAAAAAATGGCTTTCAATGGAGGAGCTTTTAGAGCTCGTATAAAGAAGATATTATGGGCTTCATCGGAATAAATCTTGTAGGTTATTCTTTTCACCTTGGGGGAAGAATATTTGATGGAATGTTATGTAAGCAGATTAAATTTAGGAGTGGTTGCTCTCTTCACTTCAAACGTGTTAGTGTTGGTTTAGGATAAGGAAAGGGTAGTCAGGGTTCTTAATTTTTTTGTAACCTTGGTGCATAGGAAGGGTTTGTTGGAAAACTTGGTAACTTTCAATACAGGTTCCTTCTTGATCTCCCCTTTTCTAGTAACAATGGTTTTGGGTTCATCCTAGTTTCTATCTTCAGGGCCCTGGAAACTAGGTTTGTAGTGATGTTGGGCTTTGTGAAAGAATTGCAGTGCAAGCTTCAACATCCCCCAATGGTTATTGGTCAGTTCATCTCTCCCCCACCCTTGGCTCGGATTCAAATCCCTATTATAGAGCTCAAATTTTGGAAAGAATCAAGACATTGTAAGGAAAGGGTGGATGCTGTGGCATTTTTGTGTCAGTTGGTGTAACAGTCCCGTGGAGCGGCTCCTCTTGGATAGTTCAAGCACCTCATCGAGCGATTTCTGTAGCAATGCATAGAAGACTGGCCAGTAACTATGAGGCTGCTTCAGTTGGTGGTTTGAAGGGCAGGTTGTGTCATGTTTCGGTAAGTGAGGATCGAGTTATGGCTGCAGGGTGTAATCTGGGTTCCGAGGTTAAGTTGGAAGATTTTATAGAATGAATTTGCATGGTCTGGTCTTTTTGACATGGTGATCAATTTCTATCTCAATGTTTATCAGAGGCTATCTTGTAGGGCATGTTTGTAAGATTTTGGTTTTTGACTTTTGGTAGACTTGCCACTTGGTTGGCCTAGTCTATGATTGGGACCTCGATTTTGCTTTAAAAATCCTTAAGATCTAGTTTTTTGTATAAAATTTACATTTTATAATATAAGACAAGGGACCCATAAAACCTTGATATTTATCTAAAAAAAATAAGGATAAAATAGGATAAATGGTTAATCGAGATTTGTTAAAACTTATGGAAAAAATCTTGAATTTAAAACTCATCAATGACCTTCCTTTTTAGTTAAATGCAAAAAACTTCCATCAGAGTTTAAACAAGAGGAGACAAAGTTCAAAGGAAGAAAAAAGTTTGATTTTACTTTAGAAACGTCTTAGTTTAAAGTTCATCAATCACCTTAATTTTTACTCTAGGTAATTGTAAAGAAATTTCATCCTAACTTGAAGTAGAAAGAGGCAAAGTTAAAAAAGGGCAGAGGTTTGATTATTCTACTAGGTTCAAGGTCAAATGAAGGAACAATAAGGTAAAATATTATTTGTAATAGTTTGACAACATGAAACACCGGTTATATAGTTTTTTCTAATAAATTATTCAAAAATTTACAATGGTGTATATTTTTAATTTATTAAGTATTTATATAATGGTATATTTGTACGCTAAGTTTAGTTCCATATTTATTCATTGATAGAGTTTGTTTACTTCTTGATTACGATCTAAAAATTTAAGAGTACATTTTTAAAATAATATATTAAATAAATGAAAAGAAATACCAAATTAGTATTATAAAAATAAATTTCTATATTTTTTTAATAGCAAGTCTCTCTATAAACCTTTGGGCAATGTGTAATGGAGCTATCTTTACGCGTTATCAAAATCAAATGAGCTAACTTTTATCAAGTAAGTTGTAGTTTGATGGTGAGGATGATGAGGTAAAAAGTGTTGCCTAGCCATCTAGTAAGGTACAAATCTCAGGGGATACAAAAAAAGGATAAAGTTGAGATCGTACCACAGAGGAATTTGGCAGAATGGATACCCCTCAATCCTTAACACTAAATTGAAGAAGCATTCTATACACCTATTCCATGTAAAAATCAAAAGTGAACTAAACTTTGAAGCCCTATAAATCTATATCTTGTAACATCTATTTCTTAAAAAAAAAATCATAACCATAACTCCTTCTTTATATATACAAATATATAAACTTAATTCTAACTCAAGTTTCTATATTAAGCTTTCTCCTTGTCATTAAAGTGGCTACCATTTTATTCTATATATCATGAGATTGAAATCGAAAGATACATTAATTTCTCTCTCTTCTTCAAAATGAAATGAAATTTAACCTTTCTTATTATTTTTTTAATGATATTTATTTTATCACCATTAATCTTAAAAAATAAAAATAAAAATATTATATATATTATAATTTTTAATTTTTTTTAATATTTATCCAAAATTTTATCTCATATTTCAAATAAAAATAAAAGGTTTTTTCATATAAAGTCTTCTTCCATCTAGTGAAGTGTCTAGACTTCCATAAAATAGTTACTTCCAATTATATAAAAATAACAACTTCTAAATTATATAGAAATAATAACAACTTTTTCTAATTTGAAAATGGAGAAATCCGGTTGGAAAGTTTAATAAGCAAAATCGGCATCTCGCTGGACACGCGGAACACTTGTCCCTCCACTGTAACGATTGTAACATTTTTCGGCAGTTCTGCCGCACGAGCTACGCGTTAACAAGACAACCGCCGGCAAGAATCGCCGCCGGGAACGCCGCTCTTCACTGCTTAACAGCAAGCGATAACACGATCCGTTACACCAGTAACTTTTTTTGAACGACGAGGATAAAACAAAATTTTCTTAACATCCGCAAACCGCGGGGAAAAGATTTGAATGTCTTTTTCTACGGCAACGGACATTTTAATTTGTTGTAAAGAGGGGCCCGGGGAATGAGAGGTGTTTTGGTACAATTTTTTGTTGTACAGTTGGAAACACCGCGTAAACAGAAATTGAAATTTGAGCAGTTTTGCCTAGAATATAATAATTCAAAGCAGTCTTTGATGTTCTGTCTCATGTGCTTTTTTGTTCGGTTTCTTCCCCACGAAGGATCTCGGTGGTGTTGGTTTTTTGCGCTAATTAAAAAAAACAATAGGGTTTTGAGTTGGACTGCGTGTATTTGAAATCATCATTTGCGCTCTGTGCAGTTTTTGGGTCGGAATTTTGTATTTTCTTTTGATAGGCGGATTGAGACACATATAAATCGAAGAGTTTGATGCGCATAAGGCCTAGAATCGTCTGGTTTTGATGTGGGTTAGCATTGATTTCTACAGATTTTAACACTGGAGGTTTTTGATGTGGGTTAGGATTGATTTCATCAGATTTCAACATCGAAAAGCAATGTGTGGAGGTTTTTGATGTGCGTTAGGATTGATTTCCTCAGATTTTAATGCCCAAAAGCAATTTGTGGAGGTTTTGGATGTGGGTTAGGATCCATTTCATCAGATTTCAATTACCCAAATGCAGTAAGTGGAACTTTTTTTTGATGTGTGTAAGGATTGATTTCATCATCTTTCAATTCTCAAATGCAGTAACTGGAGTATTTTGATGTGGGTTAGAATCGATTTCATCAAATATTTAGACCCAAATCATTTAGGGGAGGTCTGGTATATGCTCATTTGAAGACTTTTCATTGGGAGATACTGTAACTTTTGTGTGGAGACTTCTGGTGATATTGTAACGGTTGTGTTTGTTCAAGGCGGATCAATCAGGTATATGTCAGCTCTAAATTGTTTTTTTTTGATTGAATCTGCTTGCTATAGCTATAGTGTTCTTGCTTCATGATTTTGTTTTTAGCTGCTTTATGCTCTTGTTCTATCAGATTTATGAAATGAATGATTTTAATTTTGCGCACAAGGCCTAATGGTCAATGGAACCGTAAATGTTACAGCTGCATCAGTGTTGAATTTCAAATCTTACATCTTCTTCTATCGATTCTGATAAAAAATTTCCCCAACGTTTTCTTTTCGTGTAATTCACAAGGTATCCATATGCCTGAGACAAATGTCACTGCAAGCTTGATATTCAATGATGAAATATATCTCCATTTCTACTGCTCCTGTGGTATAGAATACAAGGAATCCTCAATTCCCGTTTATCCATAGTTCTCACCCATTTACTTTTCTCATCTGACTCTGTGGAAGTGTGAACTATGCGCTTGCATTCTGTACTACTTGTTAAAGTATGCACTTTTCCTCATTCCCATTGCACGTTCCTAGCCAATCTGAAGTACATTAAATCAGTGGAAGGCAAGGTTTTCTGATGTAGTGGGATTGTTAATAAATACATATGTCAAGTTTTCTCTTCTAAATTATTTAGAAAATTGAGAAAAAATCAGTTCCTAAGTGATTGATGGTTTTTTTGTCTAATTTTGTTGTTTTAGATGGCGATTTTACTCATTGTTTGCTCTTGAACAATGTGCTTTTCTTGAGTCCTGTCCCACATTCTTGACAAGTGAAATTCCCATTCTAAGTTAAATTTGTAAAATGCAGTGTTTTTGATGTACTTGGATTGGTAGATGTAGCAGACGTGAGTTGTTTTTTTGTTCTTTTTCTTTTAATTGAAAACAAAACTAACTTTCTGATGGAGATCGAGGTGGGCTTTACCCGATATGGTTATTTTTTGGTACTCTCTCTTTCACTGTACTTTATTGAGAAGTTTTAGCTTTGCTTCAGATGCTTCTATTTCTGGCCTTAAAGTGGATCATCCTTAAGTTTTTGGTGCATGACAATGTAGCATTGGTGAATGGTTGTTTTTGTGATTTCTTTTAGGTGATTCAGGCAGATTTGTTGTTGATATCTTCTTATTTCTGTAAAATGTTTGTTTAAAGGAATTGGGCATAGTGTTCTCTGGACATGGAGGCCAGAGCAGGCATGGCAGCAGGTTCTCATAAAAGAAATGAGCTTGTTTTAATTCGACATCACGAAGTTGAGGTATGCATTCATACAATGTGTACACGCAATTTATTTACTAACACTTTTGGGTATTTAATTTTCTGATTAGTGTTAGAAGTTATGCAGAGCAATTGCTTAGTAGTTAGTTCCAATCAATCCCGTATTTGAATCTTGAATCTCTTTGTTATTCATTTGATTCATCATATGAAACTTCAGAAAAGTGGAAAAGGAAATTGTAACCAAAAGTTTTTTTAGATTTTTTTCCCTAAATTTTTGTCATTTTTAGCTCAAATTTTCCCCAGGACAAGAGAGCATAGTTTTGAGACTCTGCGTGTCTCCAGAAAAGGAGCTGAGTGAGCCCTGGAAAGTCCGCTAGACTCTCTGTTTAACCCAAAAAATTCAAAAATAAAGAAGAAAAAACACTTACAGTTGCAAAACTTCCCTTTGTCACTCATTTTTAACATCTAATATCTGTTCTCTAGTACCCACAAGAGAAAAATATGATTATGGCGGACTCTGTTTTGGTGCTTTTGGTAAGTTTTCAGTTAATTTTGATCGAGTTTTATTTAATTTAATTTGCCGAGTCTTTCCGAGTTTCAGCCAAATTTTTGTCGAGTCCGAGACCAAGCCCATCATGGGCCCTGCCTAATCCAACCCGAGCCTGTGTCTCAAAACTATGTAACAGAGTCAACATAACTATTTATCTGTATTTAATAATTTGGATTTCTACAAGAATGGTGTTGTAGCAATGTTCAGCATTTCATCCACAATTGGCAATTGCTGACCTTCGTGCAACAGATTTTGAGGCTTATTTTTTGATAATTGATAAATATATTTATCATAAAAAATGGTATTAAGGCCCCGCAAACACAATAACTGATCAAAATCTCAAAGCCTGAAAAAATACAGATAAACTAGATAGCTAGTCAGGTTCTAGTCTCTCACTTTATTACATTGAAGACAAAACAATTTTAACTAACTCCTAAAGCAGAAATGTGGATGAAAATTGTTGGCCACTTGCTGCTGGTTTCAGTGCACCAGAAGGACCTTTTTTTACCAAGGATCTATTTAAGTTCTTATCAGCTTTTGGTCATCGTCTGATTTAGTCTGTATATACGTCCAGAGACATCAGAATCCAACACTTGCATTCTAACCCTAACTTGCAGCATCAGGTGCATTTTGAAAGCCCTAGTTATGCAATTTTCATTGAGGTTCGAGGTGGCTTTGGCGACCATCTTGAAGCCATCTTCCTGTGCAGTCTTTCTTTTGTGTTTTTCAGTTTTCACCATTTTGTTTTACAACTCCTCAATATCTCACCCCCTCCTTTCCAGATTCTCCCTTCATATTACATATGTAATAGGGGGAGGTGAGGGCTGCACGTCCTCTCAATCTGCTTCTCTCAGGACCATGAAACCTTGGGAAAAGGCATCCGTCTGTTTTTCGATGCTTTGCTTCTTACTCAAGGTTGGAATTATGTCGAGATCTTAAAGAGGTTGTTTGGTCTCCACAGGTGTACCCTCATCTTCCATCTTTGTCTTGTTGCTTATAGCAGTATTATTGTCACCCCATTTTGCCCAGTTCAATATTATACTGATCACACTGGGCCTCCTGTTAGCGTGCATCCCACTAGCTTGTTGTTGCATAGGAAGAGAAGCCTCCACATCAGCTTCGACATCATTGCCACAAGACAGGAGCAAAGGAAAGACAGCCTGTTGTTCCCTTCTGCGGATTCTCTGATTGCAGGCCCTTTTTTGAAACAGGTCCACATGATGCCTCTCTTTGTTCTCATTGGGTTGGCTACCACTTTCAAGAAGACTGTCAAAACCATCCCAAGTTCTTCTTCAATTATTGTGCTGTTTTTCTGCACGTTCTCGCTTCATGCCTCTGAGGAATCAGATATCCCAAGAAGGGGGCACTGCAAATGCCAAGAACTTAGGGGCTTGATTGGCTGCCATGGAGTAGAATAAGAGTTGAACAGGAAGACACTGGCATATAAAATAAAAAAAGCCTAATGCAAGGACAAAGAGGTCCAGATGAGATAGGCTGAATGAGGTTAATGAAAATGTAACAAACTGGCAGAGCTGCAAGGAATAAATATAATCATTAATGGCAAGGCAAGAGCAGGGTTTGATGCCCACTTAAGCAAAGGATGCAGCTCCTAAAATCACACTCATACTGTTGTTTTGAACGGCACAAGCTGGCCACAAATAAGATGCCAAAATGCCTTGAAAAGCAAAAGGCCTTGAAATGCAAATGCCAAATGAAGATACTTGCCAAAACACACGCCAACAAGGGTCGGAAAAACCAGAAATTGACCAACACATGTAATGAAGAGAGAGAAAGCAGCCAAAAGCGACTGGATGTGTCACACTTCCAATCAGAAAAACAACCAGCAAGATTCATAAAAGGAAATTTCAAACCTACATCTCTGTAACCTTCTAAAATAAGGCGTCCAAAGAATGGACAAAGCCAGCTTGATAAGATGTTTTGCACGGGTACCTTCCTTTTGGTGAGTGAAGAGAAAAAGAAAAGGCTGCAAAAAGGATGACGACTCCAGCTCTAATTTTCCATTTACTTAATGTCTGGACGTTAGAAACACAGACCATCCAGCTGCAATGTCACTGACTCAAAGACCAAACCACATGCTTTGCAGCCCATGTGTGCCCTAGCCAGATAGTCCTATTATTCCACTGAAGCTCCGTCTGCCTCCACATCTCTAATGCTCCCCCAAGTTTCCCATGTTGGATAAAAAGAACAAAAGCTTTCAAAGATGAAGGCAATCATAAATTGTCATTAAAACTTGAAGCACATGATGTGCCAAGCTTAATATAATAATCAAGAAATTGTCTCCCTTTGATTACATATAGTAAACGAATTGAAATATGACCAATAAAACAAATCCCAGCTCAAGAGGATTACATTTGTTTTGAATAATATCCAAAAAGTATCCCTTTATATTCCTATTTTCCTTGATCAACACAAAACGTAAAAAACCTGAGTATGCAAGTTGAAACATTTCATCTACTAGTTGAGGTCCATTCTTATTCTTAGATCTAAGAATAGGGTCAAAGATTGACACTTCTATCGGTTGATATTCCTGAAAGCTGGAGTTCTCAAAGTCCCAACTTTCGCTCTTCTTTGCTTGAGAAAAATGTGTTTGGAGGATCAATCGTCATAGATTTTTGTTGGCTTCATCAATATGGTTTTACTAATTTTCAAGTTCGATGAAGTCTTTGGTATTCTCTTGCGATCTTGATATAACATTGATTGAAGTTAAAGCTCCTAGGTTTGCCAATCAATTAACAACCAAATTGCCTCCCCTGCAAATATGAGAAAAATTGTTTTCATGAAAGTGAGTCTTCATCTCCAACGCATCTTCAACTAAATCGTTCAACCTTCAATTCTCACAATAACCCTTGAGAATTGCTTCTTAATAAGATTTTAGAATTCCCTTCTACAATCAGTCTTTAGATTCTTCTACATCAAGCCATCCTGGTGACTGCAACTAGTCCTTCCTTTCCCATATTATTAGATTTTTTTCCAGTGAATTGAGCTTCAAATGTGATCAATCTTCCATTAAAACTTCTGAGAACAAACCTTGCTCCATACAAACTTGGATTTCCTTTCGATGCACCATCACAATTAGTTTAACCCAAGACTCTTGTGAAGGAATCCATTTGATGGTCCCTCTGGTTTTGACAGGAACCTATTGGATATCACTTATAATTTGTGGTCATTGTTGCAAAGCAAACAATCTCTTGGTGCTGATTCTCCCTTTTTCTTGTGCCTGTGAATGCACATGATTTTATTCACATTCCTTTTGGTACCCTCCAAATTTATTTGCACCCCTCGAGAGTTTGGAAGCCCGACAAACTATAGCTGGAATTATTTCCTAGAAACATCTCAGATTCTGAATTGGTCACAAACTCCTAGCCAAACATTTGATCAAGAATTCTATCAGGGAAGAACCATAGTGTATTAAAGCACCTCAGAGCTCCATACTAGACTTCCTTTTCATAGAGACATTTTAAAAGTCGGTGATTTGCCTCCTCTTCATCCTTGAAACACAATGCACCCCTCGACAATCCTTGAAATACTCTCCTCTTCAGCTGTCCCGTCAGAGTCATTCCTTGAATTGCTTCCCACTGAAAAAACCTTTGCTTTTGGCGATGCTTTTGAACTCCAAATTTTCTTCCACATTTCTGATATGGAGAATTGTGAGGTTTTGCTACCAGAAACCTATTCTCTGCTGCATCGTGTAATGTGAGATCCTTTGAATACCAAATGTAGCTTGCATAACTTCAGGCCCAATGGTATCCTGAAACGAAACAGGTGATGTTAGTAAGATGATCGCTTGGTTGCTAATATTTGTCAAAAGACTCAGGTCCTTCCATATTTATCTTCTTTTTGGCCCTCGGGCCTCCACACTTGTGATCCAGTAATCTTTGACCTTTGTTTCCCAGGCTTGGAAATTTAGCACCTATGTCTCCCTTGATTCCAGATGTCGTGAATTAGGGTAGTCCTTTGACCATGTGTAATCCCAGAAGCTTTCCTTTTCGCCATTGCCAATTTTCAAGAATAGATTGCTTGAAATAAGGGAGCGGGCAAAGCCATATTCTCCCAAATCGCCGAACCTGTAGGCAACTTTACAGTAATAAAGATTCATTTTGGATCCTTGCTATCCAAATATTTCTTCCAGATCAAGTAGGCTCCAACCTGATTCGGCTTCCTTGTAGATTCTCGAGATCAACTTTGTGCTAAGGGTCAAGTTTGCCATCTCACCATTTTGAATCTCTGCTCCACCAAGCTCAAAAGGCAGATTCATCCTTTGCCAGGCCAACAAGGAAATCTTTGCTCATTAGTGCCTTGCCAGAAAAAGTGTCGCATAATCCTATCCATGTCCTCGAGAATCTTCTTTGCTTGAAGAATAGAAAACTAGTATGTCGGTGTTGATTGGAGAACTGATTTTAAAAGGGTTAGACATCTTGAAGAAGAATTTCCTTGCCCCTCCACTTAGCTTATTCTTGAACTTATCTACTACTTTTGACCATAAGTTGCTCTTCACCTTTCCTTTGAAACAAGGTGTTCCCAAATAGGTTTTTCAACTTTTTGGTAAGGGATTTTAACAAGTTATCTAGTCTCTAGTGGAGACTAGGATCTAACAGGAAATTGAACTAGGATCCCACGAGATTGCTAAACCTCCAGTTTTACCTTTCACTTTGGCCGCTGCAAAATTAGCCATGTTCCAGTTATATCTACCGTTAAATTTCTATTAAGTCCAATGCTATATGATTTTCCTGTAACATTAATACATCTGATTTTTCTTGGTTAATAATTTTTTTTAATAATCACTTCTTGGAACGGGAATTCATACCCCTAGTTTTCCACAAAACAATCTTCACTGATTCGATCTGTGTTATTTGCTCTTTTAAGAGGCTTTTTCCAGAAGTTTTTGATATCCATTCACCACTTCGACCGTAGTCTCCCTTTGCGACTTCACCTAAATTTTATCGCTTCCCATCTTTCTCTGCCCCTTGTATGAGACTTTCATTTCACTAGTGAACTGCTTGATGGCACTTGCTTTTTCAGTTTTCTGCTTTATCCTATTTTGTCTTCCGACTCCAGTGTATGCTTTGTGATACCCTCCACCTCTTGATTTTCTGTTTCATCTATACCATTGCTTCTTCATGCTTTTCTTTTGAACACTTCTTATCGGGCTCTTTTAGAATCCCTTCTATTGCTTCTTTGAAGGCATAGCTCTCCATCTCTTTCTCTATGTTTGTAGTGCTTCTCTCCTCCTCCCCTTTGCTTGCATCAAAATCTTGCTTTGGTGCCTTAGCACTCTTGTTTGGGGATGTTGGACTCTGTTGCTTGGCTTAACCATGTGTTTCTTCTTCGGCTATTGAGTACCATCTTCATTTAGTTGCTTATGAGTTTGTGGTGGACTAGGAGCTTTGAACTTTTCTGCCAGAGGACATTCCCTTTCTGCATGTACAATATTCATGACAGCCTCTGCATCTGAGTTCACAATCAATTGTCTGGATCCATTATAAACTCTGCCTTCATGGTGATACTCTTTGGAAGAGGCAGGTCCAGTTCCAGATGAACATATATTCGTGCATAATGGGAACAAACAGACAAATAGCCTTATATAAGCTCCCATTTTGTGAAAAACATACTCTCACCAGTGTTCATGTGGAAGAACACACACTCGTATCCAAATTGGGGCCTTGGATGGCATCTCCTTAGTGAGTTTGAATCCAATATGCCTATGCTTCACGAAGAGATACACATTCTTGTAAAATTTTGCAATCAGATCTCCTAACCACCAGAAGTCTTCCAATATTTCTTGGCCTGATCATACAAGCCTTCCACAGTTAGTTGCATCCCCAGAAATTTATGGAACAGACCTTTAGAGACTGGCCTGTAGATATTGCCTTCCAACTTCCCCTTATCCAAATTTGTGACCAGGCTCTCTTCCATTGCTTCTATACAAACATTTCAACAAACTATGTTTCTTGATTATTGAAACATTCTGTTTCCCTGTGGCTCTTATGGCTGCTTTCATAACCATCCGAGACATGGAACTTTCTCCTGATACCGCATGTCAGAGAGATTGGTCTGGGGGTCCTGGTTTTCCCCTTCCACCTGTCTGCATTTTCAAGCACTTCCTCTAAACAGATTTAGTGCTCTTCAATCTACTGTAAAAATTGATGAAACTGCTTCCTGCAGGGCTTTGCTAGGCATGCGTCAAACCATAGAAGAGCTCATTTGCAATGCCCAATTTTGGAAGCCTTTATTTGAGGCTTGTTACAAGTATGACAAACATTGTCACGCTTCTTCTAAATATTTATTTTTGTTATAGTATTTTTTATCTACCTTATTGTTTTCCAGATATGTAATACCTGTTTTGATCACAGTATTTCTTGGTACTTAAGGCTCACTTTACCAACCATATCATATGTACATTGAAACAGGATCCCAACGCCATTGTTAAATTGGGTGTATCCACCGAAAACATGGAATTTTTTGAGATCCAAGGATTCTGACATATCCAACCATGGTCAGAATCCAATCAATATGGCACACAAGGTTTTGGATGACCATAGCATAATGCGATTTTTTTCTTGGAAAAACAATGCAATGTAAACCCTGAATCCTCTCAGTCTTGTGAAGTTCAAGCATTGCTTTGGTTTGTCCATTATTTATGATATTTCAATTTTTGTCTTCCTGAGGAGAAATGTAAACCCTGAATCCGCTTAGTCTTGTGGAGTTCGAGCATTGCTTTGGTTTGTCCATTATTTATGATATTTCAATTTTTGTCTTCCTAAGGAGAAATGGGTACAATTTTTCGAAACATCAAATTTTTATACTGATAAAATCTGAACTTTGTTCTCTTACCTTGCATTTCAACCACGTGCCTTGTTTATATGCTCTTACACTTTTTTGTGATGCTATGCATTTCCCTTATAGATTTCCTTGTTAATTGCTGTATCCTCGAGTTCCATTGACCTAATTTTGGCCATCTTTGGACATTATTATATGATTTCTTTCTTTCCTTCTTTCTTGTTAGGATTAAGACAAAAAGGAGAGACACATGGTCCAATAACAGGCTTGCATGGGACTCACAAGGGGAACATGTTATTTTGCCATTTTGTAATTTATTTCAATTGGAGGGGTGCCCTGAAGGCATAGCAAAAAGCCTTAAGAGTCAGAACTTTGACCTTCACATAGGGAAGTTACAAACTTAATAGCACATAAAAAAAAATCATCATCAAAATATTGCATTCCTTGTTTTTATTTTAATTTTTCTTCTATTAGAGGTTACCCCACCTCACCTAGGTGTATTCTTGTAGAGTGACTTATTTTTGTTTCCTATCTGATCTCCTCACTGGTTTGATATCCATTTTGTAGTATGGTCAAGGTATTAGATTAATCCTAAGTCCTTGATAGATGTTTGAGGTGGTATTTTCCTTATCTTGGTTTTCCATGGATTGCCAGATTGTTGAGTTGTTTGAGAGTGTTGGCTTTTTGCAGGCTGCATTGATAGTTCCTTTTGAGTTGTGGTATGCTCTTCTATTTTCTTTATTTTTTGGGTTTGCCTTTTCTTGTATGTTCCATGAGGATGTGTTCTCACCCCTCAGCCGCTTGGTCTGGTACCCAGTCCATGTCCCATTGCTATTTTCCTTTTCAAATATTGTTCCTAGGAGCTTGAGGGTATTTCTAGGTATCTTCTTTTAGCGTTCCCACATTTCTCTGTTTCCGCCTTCCAAAACTGGATTCTATGGAACACAGGGTTTTCTTTCTTTCCCCAGGATCTGACTAATTTTCATTCAACTCCTCATCCTCAAGAACTTCCAAAAGGCTGACTTTTGCATGCATTTCTCCATTACTGTAGGGTGGATTCTTCAGGATCATTGTTTTCCTTTCTTTCTGATGTTCGTTCTCTAGTTCTTGTCCATTCTTGCCTTTAAAGCTTCCTTTGCTGTTTCCTTCTTGGCACACTTATTTATTAGTTCCTTGCTGGGTTCATTTCCAGCATCTTCTTTTCTAAATGTGTTTAAAGCAGGATCTTCACTTGAAAAGAATATTTATTGCGGGCAACCTGATGCTCCCATGTGTAGTAAATTTTTTAATGCTTGATGGATCAAGGCAGAGGCTTGGAGAGGTCAAGACCCACACAAATTTGAGAAATTTATTTCCTGGACACCGAGCGTGTTCTGTTGTACTAAGTTTTCTAAAATATATTGGAAATTTAATGCCCAAAGAGTTGGAGGGGCAGAGCTCATCCCCATCACTATCAAGCATATGATGAAAGAAACCCAGCAGCAGCAGGGTCTGTCCATTCACAACAGATAGTACGATTAAGAAGAAATTGGGGCTTGAATAAGAAGACCTAGAAAAATATCAGGTTTTCCAGAGATGCACAGCCAGAAGGCAACAAACAAAGCCCAAACATATTTTTTTCTTCGATTTTAAAACACAGGCAAAGATGGAGGAGCAAGATTGAGGGCATATGAATTAATTCCTTGAGCACGGATTAGGCATCCCTACCATTCCTCTCTGCTCTGTCTCAACAAGTAGAAAACTAAGAGCATAACCATAGAGCTTAGGCTGCAAAACCAGAAGGCCACAGGCAAAAACGTCTGCTAAACTGCACAGGATGAAATCAGATGCACCTTAGATCAGTGAAACCAGGAGATGCATCTTCAGTACTGGATGGATACAGAGACGTTTCCCTATACTAGGATACCTTGATCTGTGTCTCACTATATTTTCTGTGGAGTTTTCTGACTTCAAAATCTGCCTCTGATTACAAAATAATTTGTTTTGTGATAAAAAAGTAAAAAATAGGCCAAAGAGGTCCCTACCACTACTACGTAACCCTAATAAACTAACTCCTATAAGTATGCCCTTATCTCATTTGTGTCCTTTAAATTCAAATTTTATATGTATTCTAAGTTGTTTACACATTATATACTTTTGAAATTTACATTTATATTTGAATATTTATGCATTATCTCCCAGTACCCCCCCTCCTGAACCCATTATGCTTTTGAAAAATGATGTCCTGATTCCCATCTCTTGGTGACGTTGCCTTAGATGTCTGGCCCAACTATTGGAAAATAGTCGAAGCATTCATGTTTGAGCCTGAGGCTGTTGCCTTAAATTCTATTCGGACTCCTCTCTAAAAAGTTTGATCAGCTGCATTGATACCCATTTTGACAATATTATTCAAGATGGATGTAAATGGGATTTTGCCCCTCAGAATAGAACCTGTGAGCTTCTCCAGAATCAAAATCAGTCCTTGTTGCAGAGCTGCTGTACAAATTGAAATAGCTAACCTTTAGAGGAGAGTTCGTTTATGGAGTGATATTGACTTCATATTTGTAGATTGCATTTTTAGACTTTTTCAATGTGTTCCGAGGAGGATGCAAAGTCAAACGCTATGGTGGTATGGCAGCTTGGTGCAATCTTTTTAGCCATTGGTATCATGTCCAAATCTTCTTTGTTTACCATTTGATAGGATATGCTTTCTTACACATTCTGGTTTTCCTTCTAATTGTTGGCAGCCTAGGAATTTTCTTACCTCCCTGAGAACGCTCCTAATCTCTGTTACCTTTTGTCATTTGATGAAATGTATTACCGCACAACTTCTGATATGGATATTTGTTCTCTGCAGCCTAAGCCTCTTCAGAATATGAGTGGCCATGTTTGCCAAATATGTTTAGATGACGTTGGCTTAACGGCAGAAGGAGAGCTCTTTGTGGCTTGCAATGAGTGTGCATATCCGGTATGCAGGCCATGCTATGAATATGAGCGCAAAGAGGGAAGCAAGTCATGTCCTCAATGCAAGACTCAATACAAGCGGCACAAAGGTCAGTGGATGTTTTGATTTGCTATTTGGAAAACGAGCTAAATTTTCAAGTGCAGATTGTGTTAGTACAAAATATTTCGGATTTGTCTTCCTGGCATGTAATCACACTGATTAAGAGTATTTATATCTGCTTCTAGTTGGCATTAAACTAGAAGCTCACAATAATCTTGTTCTTATATTGCCTGAACAGGCAGTCCTCGACTGGTTGGTGATGAAGAAGAATTGGGTGATGATTTGGATGATGAGTTCAGTCACACTCAGAGTAATAGGAATGAGAAACAACAGATTGCAGAGGCAATGTTGCATTGGCAAATGGCCTATGGGCGCAGGGAAGATGTTGGTCCATCCCTCTCATCAAGTGACAAACCTTCTCAGTCTCCTCTCACCAATGGACAACAGGTAGGACGATTATTTTTCCCGAATTCTCGTAAATGGGAATTTATCAATATTTGATATTATTTCTAACTTGCTAGTCAACTCTAAATTTGTTTTGACTCTGGGCAGATTTCTAGTGAGTTACCTGCAGTAGCTCCAGAACGTCGTACAAATAATGGTCCACCCACTGGTGGTGGTAGTGGAAAGCGTGTGCATCCACTTCCGTTTACAGATCCTTCTCAAACTGGTACTTGATTAAATTCTTGGTAGCTCTTTCAATTTTTTTATGTAAAGTTTTTCTTTTTCGACTTGTTTGGTTACTTTTGCTTATAGTGGATGCAATGTGCTGTTTTACAGTTCAAGCGAGGGTTGTGGACCCTTCCAAAGACTCAAATTCCTATCGAGTTGGAAGTGTTGCATTGAAAGAGAGATTAGATAGCTGGAAGATGAAACAAGAAAAAAATGTATTGCAAATGTCCAATGGAACTCACTATACATCCGAAGGAAAAGACGGATATGTAGATGATGGTGATCCTGATGGGGATGACATTCAAATGTATGATTAAAAAATCATGTGATATAGTTTTTTGCTAAATTCAGGGCTCTAAAGAAGTCATCTTTCTTATCAAATGAATTGAAACTATTAGCAATCATTTTCAGATGATATCTGCATTTGTTGCAGCCCAAGCTCTTTCTGATTTTATTTTTATTTAAAAGAAACTCTCTATTTATTTCTACTTTGATTTCTCCCCAAATGTACTGCATATGTAGATTCCTTTTGATTTATTGATTGGTGATGTAAGACTTTTGCCACAATTGTTTTCAGTGGGCTAGAGTCCTAGACCACGTTGAGTGTGAGGGGGCATTAGTGGTCCTGGTTTTAATTGAATAAAATTCCAATGCCAAGATTTCACACCTATGTCATCAATATTGGTGTTTAGATTTTCAAATGAGATATATTACTCCTGGTCTGAATACGTTTTGGCCACTGAACTGTTGTGTGTTTGATTTATTTTTTCCATTGAGGTTGCATCATTTATAAAATATCTCCTTGTTGCAAAAGTTTATTGCAAGCAGTTGTCATAGGACGAAATGACAGATTTTTGCTACGTATTGATGTAATCTAGTTCATAGCTAATTGAAATCCATCAGGTAGATGTCACTTGAAGCCTCAAGTCACAACATTCAATGACATCCCAGATTTAGCATTACCTAATGTATGGAAAATTACAAGTCATTTTGAATTCCTTTCCTTTACACTTCACGGGTCAACCCAAATGTAGATAGTGTCGAGCTCCTCTTCTATTTAATAAACTTAATTTTGACTCTGCTAGTTCTCACAATGCTAGACAGTAGACAGGCAGGTATAGAAGGTATAATGTGAAACTCTGAGGATTTTTTGATCATTATATATAAAGAATAGACTGGGGTCAACACCAATATTAATGCGGAGGCTTGGGATTTGTATTGCAGGATTAAACTTGCACAAAACCTTAACATCATTCATTTTTATGTGGAAATGGACTCCAATGTGATTCCTTGCCGTCTTCACAACCAACAAATAGCCATCATGCTCTGTATTGGAATGTTTGGGATATCTTAGAAAGCATTTCTCAATGCATGAATTCCTTTATGAAGACCAAATTTGGTCATATAATATCATGGATGCCTTAACCAAGTCTAGCATGCATCATCTAGATTCTAAAATATGAGTCACAACCTGGCCTTACCGCTTTCACTGGTCTTTTTATTCCACATCCCATATAAATACTTAGTTCCAATGATATTTTTTTTATTCAAGTCCTTGTCCTAACTGCACCCCATATTCTACCATGTATCCCATGGTAGTGTTTCACTTCTTACCCATACTTAGACCCACTTTAATACATAATTCATTTCCTAACCCCATTCATATTTCAAATCCTTATCCCTTTTCAATATCCTATCTTTGTATATTAGTCACCCTAGTATTTGATTCCCTTCACATTTCTGTAGTCCCATATGCAATTCGGGGTTTTATCAAAACACTTTTTTTTTTGGGAAATCTGAGAGAAATGCGAGTGCTGCTGTTCACCAATGCAGGTGACACCAATCCTCATTGATAAAGAAAGAAAGAAAGAAAGAAGAATGAAGCAAGGCCAGCCTGTTACATTCCCCCAAACTATATTACCATCAGTCCTCCTTAGCTTATTCTGGAATTCATTGCCAGAGCAGCTGGAAGAAGAAAACGAAAACTGCAAACTCAGCAGTCAATCAGCAAAGGAAGCCTGTCTTAGCTCCAAAAATGTCTCTTTCTTTAGACCAGTTTCTGAACACTGTTATCCATCTATTCAGCCTCAGCCATCCTTTTTTCAGCAACAACGAGATCCTCCACCTCAATTAGATCCTCTAGCAGCTGATAAAATGGAGGTTTGTGCTGAATTCATTACCTATAATAAGACAGCATTTATTACGACACTAACCTCTCAACAGGCCAAACTTATGCAGCAATATAACCAGCTTATTACTGAGAATGCAAACCCTGAGTGGCAAGGACGAAATTTCATTACCTATAGAATCTCTTGACAAAGGGAAGTGGTCGATCCCATGAATCTGATATAGATATCACGCAGCCTATGTTAAAATATGAATGGTATCCAATATAAGCTTCCAGCATCTCATCCAACAGCATCCCTGTTATGTCTGCAGACACCAAGCAAGAACCTGCAGGCTTCTCTTCTAAGAACCAGGAGGAGGTAGATGGCGCATCTGCAGCAATTGATCGAATGATATCACACCTCAATTTGTCCATGAAGAATAGTGACTGGTCACTTATGTCTACTGATCTTTTGTTTTGCACATAATTTATATCGTGCAAATTCATATAATGTGTCTTTGTTATGGTGTAAATTAATTACCTTTTAGTTTATGCCATGCATCTTTGTTTTGAGGTAGATTGCTTTTTAAGTGTTTTACTCAGAAACTTGGGCACTATGCATTGCTACACTTTTGTAATGTTGAGATGTTCTCAGAAAAGCAACTCAAGCTTTTCCAATAGCTGACATTGTACATTCTCATTTTTATGAGATAAATACTGTTGATTCTAAAAAATAGAATCCATTAAGTAGTTCTTTCTGATAATAATTTTGACTTCTTTCCATTGTGTTTTCCTTCCAGGCTAGAGGAAGCACGCCAGCCTCTATCAAGAAAGGTTCTTATCCCTTCTGCCAAGATTAATCCATACAGGATGGTCATTGTTTTACGGCTTGTGGTCTTGTGTTTTTTCTTCCGCTACCGAATATTGAATCCTGTTCGCAATGCTTATGCACTCTGGTTCACTTCAGTGATCTGTGAAATTTGGTTTGCTGTATCGTGGATTCTTGATCAGTTTCCTAAATGGTTACCCATCAACAGGGAAACTTATCTAGAAAGGCTGTCTCTAAGGTGAGGCTATCATGTGTGAGAATATATTTGCCCATAAAGTTGCTTGTACTGTTCAATTTCTTTAAGAACATCCAGTAGGGAAAATTCAAATGCTTTTTTGATAACAAAAATCAGGTTTTCTATGAAGTTTGTAAGAAAGTGCTAAGCCTACAGATGTTTGTTTTGACAGATATGACAGAGAAGGGGAGCCATCTCAGTTAGCTGGTATTGATATATTTGTGAGCACAGTTGACCCTTTAAAGGAGCCTCCTCTCGTCACGGCAAATACTGTTTTGTCGATTCTCTCTGTGGATTATCCAGTGGATAAAGTTTCGTGCTATGTTTCTGATGATGGAGCTGCGATGTTGACTTTTGAGGCACTTTCTGAAACTTCTGAATTTGCAAGGAAATGGGTGCCATTTTCTAAAAAATTTGATATTGAACCTAGGGCTCCAGAATGGTACTTTTCTCAAAAGATAGATTATTTAAAGGATAAAGTGCAGCCTAACTTTGTAAAAGAGCGCAGAGCAATGAAGGTAAGCAGATGTCAGATTGTTAAATCAAAGCTATTGCCTGGATTTGGTCAGGTGCTTGAATGCTGACTCTTTCCTTTTTTTGCGTAATTATGCTCACTTTATGTGTGCTAATGATTTCCAGAGAGAGTATGAAGAATTCAAGGTTCGAATCAATGCGCTTGTTGCAAAAGCACAGAAGGTTCCTCAAGAAGGCTGGATTATGCAAGATGGGACTCCTTGGCCTGGAAATAATACTCGAGATCATCCTGGGATGATACAGGTAGTTGAATCTCTTAGCTTAGGGGCTTTTAATCACATTTTCTGAGAATTTCTATGGTATTTTACCTTCTTTTTGTTGGCAGATTTGTATAAAGTGGAGCAAATTGGCTAGTTATCTTGCACCTGTATTTATATCCGTCCCATCTAATTTGAAGTTTTTCTGTGTTTTTACCTTTTAGGTATTCTTAGGTCATAGTGGCGGGCTTGATACTGATGGCAATGAACTACCTCGGCTTGTTTACGTTTCTCGTGAAAAGAGGCCTGGCTTTGAACACCACAAGAAAGCTGGTGCAATGAATTCATTGGTAAGTGATTTGCTAAGAAGAACGGGCGAAACCTTTTATCTTGATTTTGTCTGTTTGTATTGCACAGCCCTTAGTAAATACTAAAATGTCCTTGTTATCTATGCACAGGTCCGTGTTTCAGCAGTTCTTACCAATGGACCTTTTTTGCTCAATCTGGATTGTGATCATTACATAAATAACAGCAAGGCCATTCGTGAGGCAATGTGTTTTTTGATGGATCCTAATCTTGGGAAAAAAGTTTGCTATGTTCAGTTCCCTCAAAGATTTGATGGTATTGACAGACATGATCGATATGCCAATCACAACACAGTGTTCTTTGATGTAGGTGTTAATTGAATTGTACTGGTTTTCCCTTTTATAGTTTTGTATTTTCATTAGATGTAGCTTTTTGCTAGGTAGAAATAAAATTATTGTTGTGTTGTTTGTAGATAAACTTGAAGGGTTTGGATGGTCTCCAGGGCCCTGTTTATGTGGGAACAGGATGTTTTTTTAACAGGCAAGCACTCTATGGTTATGAACCTCCTCGCAAAAGCAAGGTCCTTGATTCATGTTGTTGTGGACCTAGAAAGAAGAGCAGAAAATTAAGCAAGTATGATGATGAGAAAAAGGTAGACAGGCAAACTGATTCAACTGTTCCCATATATACTCTGGATGATATAGAAGAGGGGGTGGAAGGTAAATTCCGCACATTTTATGGAGCAACTGCGTGTCCTAATTTTTACCCTCTTCCCTTCCAAAAAATTGCGTCGCTTATATTCCTATTTGTGTCTTTGTCAACTTGTGCAGGATATGGCGATGAAAAATCCTTGCTGATGCCTCCAAATGACTTAGACAAAAAGTTTGGTCAATCGTCTGTCTTTGTTTCATCTACCCTAATGGAGAATGGTGGTGTGCCACAGTCTGCAAGTCCTGCTGATTTACTGAAAGAAGCCATCCATGTAATCAGCTGTGGTTATGAAGACAAGACAGACTGGGGAAAAGAGGTAACACCAAATTAGAAAGCCTCTGCCTCTATTTGATTTTCAGGGTGCTAATAATCTTTGATATTTAGTTTCTAAATTGATTAGATTTTATTTCTTATGCAGCTTGGCTGGATATATGGTTCAGTTACAGAAGACATTTTGACTGGGTTTAAAATGCACGCTCGAGGATGGCGATCAATATATTGTATGCCTCAGCGTCCTGCATTCAAAGGATCTGCTCCAATTAATCTTTCGGATCGTCTGAACCAAGTTCTTCGATGGGCATTGGGTTCTGTTGAAATTCTTCTTAGCAGGCATTGTCCAATTTGGTATGGCTATGGTGGAAGACTTAAATGGTTGGAGAGGCTGGCATATATAAACACAACTGTTTATCCCATCACTTCTATTGCTCTTCTTGCATATTGTACTCTGCCTGCAGTTTGTCTTCTCACGAATAAATTCATCATCCCCGAGGTAGATTGTTAAACTCTACATGTGATTGTCCTTGGATTTGGTTTTCTTATGGATAATGTTGGACTGTTCTGATTCTTATGGTCTGATTGTTTGATATGCAGATTAGCACTTTTGCGAGTTTGTGGTTCATTTCACTATTCGTTTCAATTTTTGCAACGGGTATACTAGAAATGCGCTGGAGTGGGGTTGGCATTGATGAATGGTGGAGGAACGAGCAGTTTTGGGTGATTGGAGGTGTATCTGCTCATCTTTTGGCAGTTTTTCAAGGGTTGCTTAAAGTCCTTGCTGGTGTTAACACAAACTTCACTGTTACTTCAAAGTCTGGAGATGAAGAAGGTGATTTTGCAGAATTGTATACATTTAAATGGAGCATTCTCCTCATTCCTCCAACTACCTTACTCATAATCAACATTGTAGGTGTTGTGGCTGGTGTCTCTTATGCTATCAGCACAGGTTACCAATCATGGGGTCCTCTTTTTGGGAAACTCTTTTTTGCTTTTTGGGTGATTGTGCATCTTTATCCATTCCTGAAGGGTTTGATGGGTCGCCAGAACCGCACACCAACTATTGTTATTGTCTGGTCAATTCTTCTTGCATCTATATTCTCTTTGTTATGGGTTCGAATAGATCCCTTCACAACTAGGATAAAAGGACCAGATTTACAACAGTGCGGTATCAATTGCTAAGTAGCCACAAACCAGAATGCATTGGTTGAGAATGCTTGTTCCAAAATTATTATGCTTGCTTTGGGGATATCTGTGTGCATTGTTGATCTAGATCTCTTTACAACTAGGGTAAAAGGACCCGACTTCCAACAGGGCAGCATCAATTGCTAAGTAGCTTACATAGCTGAATATATTGGCTGATAATGTTTATTCAAGATCAATTTGCGTGCTTCAGAGAGTTCTCCCTCCTTGTAATGCAGTGGAGTATTCACATTCAAAGGTTTTTAACAGTCAAGCACCAAGGAGGCACTTTAGTTATCTGGTTATTTAAGCTCTTTCAGGATCTTTTTCATCTCATCATAAGGCGAAGGGATGGCATTGGTTTGTGGAGAGATTCTTTTTGGTTTTTTTGTTGACACTCTGTTCGTCATTTTTCTTTGTGGTTATCCTCATCATGAGGTTAGTGATCCATTTAATAAGATTGATTAAAGAGACACTATCGAAGTGGATGAAATCGGTGATCACGAGTTATTGGTGCTTATGGAATTCCAGGCATCTGATTAATTGTTTTGTGCTGTTCTGAACATAGTTGTGAGCTATAGTTCAATTCAGAAATTTTGATTGTATATTTAACTGAAGAAAATCTGCCCATCTGCAACAGATCTCAGATATTTTTTGAGGCTGTGTAATATATGCAGTTTGGAAAGTGTGTAGTTGTTGTTTGTATGGCATTTATTGTTTGTTTTCTGGAAGAATTTTTGCAACAATAAAAGCCTAATTTATTCTTATCAAACTTTTCTCCAGAATTCTATTATGATTGCATGTCCATAATGGACATGTAATACAGAATTATTGGTGACTTCAACTCTAGTAAATTGCATAATAGTGTCTATTACTTTGTATCAATGGCAAAGGACAAAAAATGGTAACGCCAATGTATGAGCAATGCTTAGGGGAGTCTCCTAGGTTTGTAATATTTAATCTTCGATTATTACACTGTTTGAGTTGGTTGTTGTATCATTTGTTTCCATTATTGCAGTTTTTCTTATTATGCCTCCTGCAGTTTCAAATACCAACTCTTTGGCTGAAAAACTTAATAAGGTTCATATTGGTCCTTATGTTCATTGTGAACTTGTAGTATATAATAATCAGTGGACCATCCTTGACTGTCTGGCCGGGAAAACTGTATTTGAGCATTTTCTACCAAAGAGCTTTGAAAGCTACTTGCACCTCAATATCTATAATAATAATTATATGCCAAATTGCTAAGTTGTTTACACATACTTTCCTTCATTCCTAACCTCTTAAGCCAGGTACCCTATTTTATACATTTCCTTTGGGAGAGCTCTGAGTGCATTTATGATGATGTGCTCATTAAGTGTGTTTTGCAGGCTTGTTGAAGTTTACCTCCTTGCTGTAGCATGTAATGAAGGAATTAAATAAGAATAATCAAGATTATTTTAATTGCAAATTAGTCGAAAGTATCTAGGATAGATTGTTTTAAGTTCATCAAATGGTTATTTGCATGCCTGCAAGGTTGGAAGCAACTTCATTTGTTTTCTATTACATTCCATGTTACTTTTTATGTGGGTTCCACATGGATGATATGGTTTGAAAGAGGTTGTTTATGTGGCGTTATGTGCAGACAGCTTTGCCAATTTGAATGCATACTTTTTTTTAAAGGATTAATAAGTTAGCATCCTCCTCTATCGGGTTCTAACATCAAGATGCCTTGGGCCATTTAGCTTGGAATTGCTATTTGTGGGATGTTTATAATTTATGAGTTATTTACTATTGGGATATTGTGGGATGTTTATAATTTACAAGTTATTTATCATAGTGACATTATTCTTAGGGAAGGATTTCGTTTCACATTAATAAATTAGCATCATCCTCTATCCGGTTCTAACATCAAGATGCCTTGTGGGTCATCTAGCTTGGAATTGCTATTTGTGGGATGTTTATAATTTACGAGTTATATGCTATTGGGATATTGTGGGATGTTTATAATTTACAAGTTATTTACCATAATGACATTATCCTTATGGAAGGATTTTGTTTCACATCAACACCCGTGTCTTTTTATAGAAATTCATTTTATGTCGATTGTGCATTGCCCAGCTATTAGCTCCAGAAGAATATCACAACCTGTTAAAATAATTTTAATCTGCTTTTTTAGTGAGTATTTCGTAATTGCTGTTTGTTAGCCAGAGTTATATTAAACATAGAATATAAATAGTCTATTATGTAACCATATATAGTTCATTAGTAATTATATATAGTTAATTAGTAAATACGGAAATAATAGATTATATATATATTTTTTCATATTTATTAGTGAAATATATATAGTTATTAATGGACTACATATATTTTCTATATTTACTAATGAATTATATATATATGATTACTAGTGAACTATATAAATTTTTCATTATTAATCATAATATGTTAATAGAACTGTAAGAAAAATATATTTTAAATAAGAGTTTGGAAGACAATAAGGATGGAAAATATGAAACATAAGGGTTAATTTGTCGAGATATTTCTTCTCACAAATCGAGATTGTTGAATAGAACAATTAGTCTCTTTACGTCTTTGAAATTGAGGTTTAAGAAAAGAATATGAAGTTGAAACATGAAACAAGGAATTATGTTGATGATTCTTAAGGAGACGTACTCTTAGTTGGGTCATTTATTCGATAAATAGAGCTACACATCTTTGATCATCATATAGAGAGCCTTGATTTCTTTTTTAGAGGTAGTAAACTTTGCCATGGATCTTATAATAAATTGAACACCTAAATACAAAAAGCTCTTTTGAGTTTGGTTTATTATTGCAAAATTTTACACACGCCCTGATGTTGTGGAGTAAAGTGTTTCGACTACATGCAAAGTTGATGATAGCATACCCACAATCAGCCCAATGGAAGTCTCAAACCGAAAGAGACCTTTGATGTTCTCAAGAGTAATAATACGTCCATATTCTATTTGAAGATAGTTCTCCAAGTAATAATGCATTTTTGTTGACAATGGTTTTGATGGTTCTAACCAAGTTGATTTTGTATAGGATTTGTAGATCTCATCTTTAATGCCTCTATAAATATATCTTCTCAACATGTGGGAAGCATTGATGAAGAAGGTATTATGAGGCAAACGATTGATATCAATACTAATTTCTTATAGGAAAAAATGTATATTGAGCATACCAAGTGTTCTTGATCTGTTGTTCATATAACTTCATAGATGATTGAAGAATCTTAAATGGATATCTTTTATGTCCAATTGTTACATCTCCTATACACCTTAATCTGTGAAGCAACATCACTACATTTAATACAACTGAAATATGATGGGGATGGATGTGAAATTCAACCAAAATAATTATATATGAAATTGATCTTTTTGCCCACATTTTTTTGGGTAGCATGGAAATAAAAACTCTATTAACTCAATATCAACTTTTATACGAAGTCCAAGTCGTCAAATCTCACAACCAAACAAATACCATTAACAATATTAAAATTTAGAAGATACACAATTTTACTTTAGCATCCTAAAACTAAAACTAGAAACACTATCTCTCAAATCTATTAAGTACTAATAGGGTCTTTGCATAATCTATTTTCTCCAACAAAAAATAAATTAAAAAAAAGTCCTTCAAAAAATAATACACCGAAAAAATATAAGAAAAAACCATTAACCAAATTTTGATTTCTTATACTTTAATAATATTTATATAATTTAATTATTATAATAATTATTTTTATCATATCCCACTCAAAATTAAATGTCAATATAATTCACTATAAAAGTCTCATTAATTGAACTATCGAGCTCTTTCCAATTCACAACAATTTATTGTGTCATCAAAGGGCATCCATTCTCAAGGGATTAGCCATTTTTTATATTAAAAATATGTATTTTATGTTATTTTGAACCTTGGCTTAATGGTGTGAAGGGAAAAATTTCCACTCATGGTAAGGGTTGCATTCGATAGATAATGTGGCTTCCAATCCATGGATCCCCTTCTTAATAAGCCTTTCTTTTATTGTGAACACTAATCACCTTAGTCAAGAAACATTTGGGCCACTAAGTTGATATGTAGGGTGGAGTTATAATTACGCTGGAGGTTTATACTGATTCGTCTTACAAAGAGACAAAATGGTATTTTTTATTAAACAATTTGGTTTTGAATACTGGTGGTTTAGGGAAGTTGTGGTGCAGAGCGGTTTGGTAGCACAGTTTTTCTTTGTGTTCTCCATAATAACAGCTTACCAAAATGCTCCAGTAAAAACCTTACACCATGTGTTAATCTTCCGTTACCAGACCTCTGTATTTTCGCGCTGTTATTGTTCAAATGTGAACAAGAGATTGAAGAAAACAATGCTTTGGAAACTTTTAAATCTTTTTTTGATAAAAAATGGACCACAACGGTATTTGGGGGTTTGTAAAATTTCAGTGTGTAAAGAAAAAGACGCTGAAAAGCATGGAATTGGCTTGCAAATTAACGTTTGCGGCCCCATTTTAATTCAATTACGATACAAATGATTTATGTGACGGACTACGAATAGGAGAATGTTCGAGGCCTAAGGCATAAAACCATCTAAATATATGGAATGTGCTAAAAATATAGATATTATATATACATGCAGGGATGATGGTCCACTGTGTAAATGTCTGCATTCTTGCTTTCCAAAGACTTCATTAATTCCATCGTTCTGTCTCTCTGTTTTTCGTCACTGGAATTTTTGGGCTCTGCATTCTCTGTGGGCAGTAAAGATTCAGTGCTCTCTTGATCTGCTTCAGATTTTTTGTTGAAATAAAATAAAGAAAAAATTGAGGGTGATTAAAATTTGGCAGAAACTCGCTGAAATTGAAGCAGCAAATTGGGACAGCATAGACATTGGTGTTAGCCTACCCAAAAAAAAGACATAAGAGATAACATGTAAATAATAAGCGCGTAGGGAGGATACCCAACCCCTATGAAAGGAGTTGAATCGGTTTTCCACTCCAAAAAAAAAAAAGCAGCAACACATAAAAACAGGGTTTCGTGTTAAAAACGAAAGACAAAATGCCTCCCTTGCAACTCCCACACAATCCTACCACGTTTTATCACATGCTTTTACATGAACCATGCAAGTAGCCAGGTATTTATATGTAAATGATTTTGTTGTGCCTATTAAACCCTTCCTAGGGTAAGGTTAGGTATATTATAGATCAGGTTGGTAAATTTCTATGTTAATGGCCGTCATAATTGAACCAAGGTTTGTGGCATGGCAAATCGCCAGTGCCTTTGAATAATATAATATTTTCAATGTAATTATATTATTATTCTATATTAATATTTAAAATAGATCTTTAATATAATATTTTGTAATAAATATAACATAATAAATTTTAATATAATATAAATTTATAATATTTAATATAAATATTAATATAATATACATTTATAATATTTAATATATATAATATAAATCATTTTATAATATATATTATAATATTATAAATAATATTTTATTATAATATAATATTGTATTTATTCTAATATATTTATATTCATTATTATATATATTAATATTTAGAGTTACCAATTTATGAATTGAACATAGTTCTCACCTCCTTTCAAACCTTGAAGTCAGTCATATAATACATTTTTCAACCCATATATGTAGTAGGAAACATGGTGGAGCATTAGATTTCTTCCAGTTTGGTGGTGGCTGGAGGTGGTGGGACTCACAATGGCTCTTCATTGGGTACAAATGCACAATAGTCAGAGTCATTTTATGTGGATGAGGGCCCCAAATTGAAGAAAGTGAATTGTCGTTTGCCTAGAAGCCAGGATTGTCCAGTTTTGGTCATTTCTCCTGAATCGATTATAGAGGATGTTTCTTATTGGAGCAAACACGCTCTAATCTGCAAATTTCTTGGGATATGTATTCCTTTGTCAGCGTTGGAAGCTTAGATCAGGGGATCATGGCAGGGTGAGAGAGACATGGACATTATGCTGGCTGTGAATAGTTATTTTATGGTTTTTCCAATTTGGCTAATAGGAATCAGGGTTTTGAGGGAGGACCCTACCTTTATAATCATGTTGGATTGTTTATCAAAACCTGACATACGGGTTTTAATTTAGCTAACGAACTGCCTTTGAGGGTTCCTATTTGGGTTCGCTTGTTGCGGCTTCCCCTGGAGTTTTGGAGAGAAGATATTTTACAACGAATTGCTGCTCTTCTTAGAAACCCTGTTGCAGTTGTTCAATAAACCCTTTAAAAAAAGGTAATTTCTTTTGCTCGTATTTGTGTGGAGATAGATTTGAATAATCCCTTACCGGATTCTCTAGAAATTTGTCTTGGCTCTTTGTCTTGGGTTCAATAATTAGATTACAAATCCCTTCTTTTTCATTGTCGGATTTGTCATGTATATGGACATCTTTAGCGGCAATGTCCTAGGGTTAATAAAGCTCCTCATTCTAATAATTCCCCTTCTTCTTCGGTTGCGAAAGTGGATAAGGAGGACAAAAGGAAAACTCCCATGATGGATGGTGATTTGGATAAGGAAGGTTTTGTGCCAATTAAGGCTTGGGCTAAGGGACATGGTCAGAAGAGATATTTAAGGGACATGCAGCGTGAAGAGGGCTTCAACCGGTTTGAGGTGTTGGATACTTTGGCCTTGGAGGAAGGAATTCTAGTAGATGTGACTTTTGGAGCTGCTGGTATGGGTATTGATGTTGTGCAGGAAAGGGGATCAGGTCAAGATATTAAATTATCACAGAGTGTGCAAGATCATCAGGTGACCCCTAATGATCCTATGCAGGATGATATTGTTTTGGCAGACTTGGCTAAGGAGATGCTAGCTTCTAGCACGGGCAATGGGTCTTCTCAGGGCTTGGGTGTGCAACAATGCCCCCTTAAGAAGGGTCTGTTTGAGAACTCTTCTAAAAGTGGCCGCAAGAAGGATATTGAGAAGATTAAACTTATTGGAGATTTGTTGGTGTAATCTAGGTTTGTTAAACCCATTGATGTTCACTTTTCCCAATCTCCTCCATGATTATTCTCTCCTAGAATGTAAGAAGGTTGAATAACACCTCCCGTCAAAAGGCTATTCATGATTTGGTTGCAGTTCATTCTCCAGACATCTTTTGTGTTCAGGAGACTAAGTTTTTAGTTGACTTCATGCTTCAGTGTGCTTCTCATATCTAGGGTTTTGGTTAGTGTCAGTGCATTGGTTCTCAGGGATGTTCTAGAGGTTTGGCTCTTTTTTGGGATCCAAGAAAGATTACTTCTCTTTGGTGGATTTCTAGTCATTCTACTATCTCCATGGTTGCATCCAATTTGGAAACATGTGAGACTATTTTGGTTACTAATGTTTATGCTCCTACTAATATTCATGGAAAAATATAGCTTTTGACTTATATAAGGTATGTCAGATCATGTGCTCCATATCTTCCTTGGGTCTTAGCTGGTGATTTCAATTTTGTGTTGAGTTTGGAGGAGAAAAGAGGTGGGTTACCTAGGCTGGGTCCTGCTTCTGATCTTTTTTGGGTGAATGTGGATTCTCTCACTTTAATTGATGTTAAGCCTTATAATGGGGTTTTCACTTGGAATAATAGACAGAGTGGAGAGGAAGTGATCTCTGAATGGTTGGATAGATTTCTTGTCTCCTATTTTTGGGTAGGGGGCAGCTTGGTTACTAGTTTTGAGATGTTAAACACGGGACATATCTTTTACTTAATCAACTTTCTTTTGCTTTAACCACTTAATCATAAATTCAAGATATGCAATAAAATTGAAAGCAATAACATGCACCACATAAGAGAGAGAGAGAGAGACAACAAATTTTATGTGGAAACCCAAAGTGAGAAAAACCACGGAGAACAATCTCAAGTATATAAATGAGCACCAACTCAAGTTAAAAAGTTTGCAAGCACCAACTTGCAGGAGCACCAACCCCTTTGCTGAGCATCAACACATCAATGATTCATGAGCACCCACCCACAACAACACTAACTCCTCTTGTGTATAAAACACCACCTATCTCTCAATTTACTTTCTCAACAAATGATAGCACACTACTATATCTCTTCTCTTTTCTCTGCTTTCCTCTGCTCTTCTTATCTAGATAAAATCATTCACTTCCATAATACAAAATGACTTCCCAAGCTTCCTTTTATTGCTTTCCAAATGACCTTTGGCATTCACCCTTACATGACCCTTTGAATTCTTTCTGTCTTTACCTAGTGACTCTTTGAATTACTCAAGGTGACCCTTCATGGAGAAACGCGTTCTTTTCCTCTTTTGTCTTTAGTGATGACTCTTCGGATTCCTTAAGTGATCTTTCATGGATAAATGTGTCTTTTTCCTCTTTTATCTTTAGAGATGACTCTTCGACTTCCTCATGGGCCCTCTTTTGTCTTTATGCAACATAAAATATATTCGTTAATATTTAATTAATATTAACACACTTTTAGCCAAGATATAAACATTAAAAACACCTTTAGACATTAAATGCTAATTTGACATCAATGACAATATTTCCAACAATCTTCCCCTTTGTCTTTGATGGCACCCTAAAACTGTCACCAATTTTGAAAACCTGTACTGCACATGCCAACCTGAAACTGAGACCTGTAAACTGAACCAACTAAAAATATACAGTAACTCCCCCTTACTGTAGCATCCTATTTCTTGACTTGTTCTTGTACCTATTCCTTGTACCTATTTCTGCACCTATTCCCTATACTTGTTCTTGTACCTATGTCATGTAGCTTACACTTATCGCCCCCTCAACTAATATACAAATTAATATGTCAACTCACCTTCTTGTCATGCAACATGGCCAAGACCCAACAACATCCACCATGCTTCAATTTTTTTTTAAAAATTTTTCCTTAAAGCCTAGAAGAGACACCCCACACAAAGGGTCCTAGAAAAAAATCTCAGGGGATTCTCACATCTCCTCTGTTACTTCTTTGATCTTCTTGTGTCTTTCTCTTAATATCTGTTTAAGCATGTCTAACTTATTTGACTTACTAACCTCAACATTCATGATGTTGTTCATCTTCTCAACTCTGGCAACTATCTTATCTTGACAAGGCTCATACTCAAATGTAACAAGAGATTCTTCACAATCCTTCCTATTTGATTCTTTATCCACTATATCAAGTAATTTATTCTCACTCTTAAACTCAACCTGATCAACCTTTATTGTCTTAGGTATCCAAACCTGAATTTGGATCTTTCATACCTTGAAGATCTCTTTACTCTGTTTGGACATAATTTAGAAATATGGCCAATCTTATGACAACAAAAGCAAACAACATTTTGCATACCTTTTGCTTGAATGCAAATGAGATCTACCTTTGACTGATTTCTTCTCCTTATATAGTCTCTTTCCCTATGACCAACAAAACAATGGCCATGAAAAGAATTTAAAAACCTGAAAGCATTGGGCTGCCTGATTGACTTCTTCAATTTGCCTTTAAAACTTGTAGCCTTCTTACCTTGGACTGATATTTCATGATCTTTCTCAACCTTTATTATGAGCTTATCATAATTATCCTTTAAAGAACCTAGCTCAACCTTTAAATGATTACACTCTTCTTCTCTTGATTTCAAACTTGAATTTGCAATGTCTAGCTGATTCTTAAGATCCTGAATAAACATCTTATTTTTTTTTGCTTTTATAGCCAACTTAGAATCCAAAATACACATCTGTTCCTTAAGAGCCTTGACCATAGATTTCAATTCTTGATTCTCCTTCTTTAGTTGCTTAGCCATCGTGCTTTCCCTAATCTACCTTCAAGCTATTAAACTCTTTCTAAATGAACCTGCTCCGATACCAATTGTTAAGCACATGATATATCTTTTACTCAATCAAATTCCTTTTGCTTTAACCACTTAATGATACATTCAAGATATGCAATAAAACTGAAAGCAATAACATGCACCACATAAGAGAGAGAGAGACACCAGATTTTATGTGAAAATCCAAAGTGGAAAAACCACTAAAGAACAATCTCAAGTATATAAATGAGGACCAACTCAAGTTACAAAGTTCGCAAGTACCAACTTGCAGGAGCACCAACCCCTTTGCTAAGCACCAACACAATAATGATTTGTGAGCACCCACCCATCACGAACCCCTCTTGTTTATAAAACACCAACTATCTCTCAATGTTGCTTTCTCAACAAATGATAACACACTACTATATCTCTTCTCTTTTCTCTGCTTTCCTCTGCTCTTTGTAGCTAGATAAAATCATTCACTTCCATAATACAAAATGGCTTCTCAAGCCTCCTTTTATAGCTTTCCAAATGACCTTTGGCATTCACCCTTGCATGACCCTTTGAATTCTTTCTTTGTCTTTACCTAGTGACTCTTCAAATTCATCAAGGTGACCCTTTATGGAGAAATGCATCCTTTTCCTCTTTTGTCTTTAGTGATGACTCTTCGGATTCCTCAAGGTGACCCTTCATGGAGAAATGTGTCATTTTCCTCTTTTGTCCTTAGTGATGACTCTTCGACTTCCTCATGGGACCTCTTTTGTCTTTATGCAACCAAAAATATATTTATTAATATTTAATTAATATTAACACACTTTTAACAAAGATATAAACATTAAAAACACCTTTAGACATAAAATGCTAATTTGACATCAATGACAATATTTACAACATGAGATTCTTGACTGGAGGGGTTCTGATCATTAACCAATTAAATTTTTAACAACTTCTTTTACAGTCCCTAAGAATCATCCTTTTAAGTTTCAACTTATGTGGCTTCGAGATTCTTCCCTACATGATCTAATGGCCTAGTGGTGGAGAGATGGAGGCCCTGCTTATGGTACAACTATGTACTCCTTTGTTAAGAAACTTCAATATGTCAAATGCCACCTTAAGAGATGGACTAGGTTGTGTTTTGTCAACCTTAAGGCTATGAAGAGGAATGCTTAGGCGCACATTGATGTGATTACTCACCAAATCTGGGATTATGGTTTCTCAGATTCCTTACGAAGAACTGAATCCCAGGTTGTGAGTGCAGTGGAGGAGTGGGAGCTCTACGAGGATATTTTTTGGAAACAAAAGGCTTGGATATATTGGCTTCAGGAAGGGGACATGAATAATGCTTTCTTCCATCATTATGTGCAGGCTCATCGTAATAGGAGTTATATTTCCTCTTTGGTTAATTTTGAAGGTCTTCACATATCTTTTCTATAGGCTTTGTCTTGTGAGGCTAGACAGTTCTATTCTGCTCTTTTTTTTGAAGATTCACCTCCTGTAGAAGATGAGGATAATTTGATCCTTGATTGCATTCCCTACTTGATCACCAAGGTGATGAATGATTCTCTCATTCTTTTGATTTCTTTATTTGAATTGGAAGAGGTTGTTTTTGGGATGAATAAGGGTAAAGCTCTAGGCCCAGATGGATTTTCAATATAATTTTTTCAAGAATTTTGGAATATTATAAATCTGTATTTGTTAGAGGTTGCCCAATAATCTCTTCACTGTAAACAAATGCTTCGAGCCTTGAATTCTACTTTCCTTGTTCTCATTCCTGAAAATGAAGGTGTTGATCAGCTTGAATTCTTTAGACCTATTGCTCTTTATAATGTGGTGTATAAGATTATTACTAAATTGATTACAGAAAGGCTCAAAGTTTGTCTTCCTTCTGTGATCTCTAAAGGGCAAGGGGTTTTTATGGCTGGTAGACAAATCTTGGATGGGGTGGTGGTTTTCTCTAAAGTTATTCACTCTATGGTGACTTCTAAGGAGAAATCTATGTTCATCAAGTTGGACATGGCCAAAGCTTATGATAGAGTTAAGTGGCATTCTTTGTAGAAAATTCTTTTAGCCTTTGGTTTTAGTCTAGAATGGGTTAGTTGGACTATGAGTTGTGTTACCTCTTTATCTTTCTCTATTATTATAAATGGGGAACCTTCTGAGCTTTTTGGGACCTCTAGGGGCCTTTGCCAAGGGGATCCTCTTTC
The DNA here is from genome assembly GCA_037957365.1 of Torreya grandis. Taxonomy (NCBI): domain Eukaryota; kingdom Viridiplantae; phylum Streptophyta; class Pinopsida; order Cupressales; family Taxaceae; genus Torreya; species Torreya grandis. The sequence continues at coordinate 2,105,541 of JARHVA010000580.1, read as the reverse complement.
CCCCTATCTGTTTATAATTATGGCTAAGGGTCTGGGTAGATTTATTAAGTCTCAAGTTTCCCAGGGCATGATTCAAGGTTGGAGTTGGGGCAATGGGCTGCCAAAGCTTTCTCATCTTCAGTTTGTTCATGACACTACTCTTATGGGGATGTCTTATCTTCAGGACGCTAAATCATTTAAGTGGGCTTTGGATACCTACCTTGCTGCTTCAGATCAAAAAATCAATGAGCATAAGTCTTCTATCTTATTTTTTAATACTCCTGCTATTCAAAGGTGTATTGCACATATTTTGAGGTTTCAGATTGGGTCTCTTCCCTTTGTCTATCTAGGTATTCCTCTTGCTGTTGGTAGGCAACCTAGGTCTTCTTAGAAAAAATTGCTTAATAAGCTACGTAGAAAGGTCACTCATTAGACTCATCGATGGTTATCTATTGTTGATAAAGAGACTCTTTTGAAGTCTGTTATCTAGGCTCTCCCTATTTACAGGTGATTTTGTTTAGGTAGCTCTTATGTATTTCCTTAGGGAATTTGATGCTCTCTCACGACACTTTATTTGGAATGGTAACTTGAAAACTACTAAGTTGAACCTTGTTAAGTGGGAAATTGTATGCATATCAAATAAAGAGGGGTGCTTCGGTTTACAATCTACTATTTTGAATGGGCAACTTCTCGTAGCCAAGTTATATTAGCACTAGTGTACAAGTCAGCATCAACTTTGGGCCCATATTCTAACCCATAAATATCTTAAAGATGTTAATTCTTTTGATGTCTAGGTTATGGTATACTCTCAAAATGAGGGCTCAGTTCATAAGAATAGGCTATTTTGGATCTGTCATATAGGTTCACAGGCTCTATTTTGGTTGGATTCTTGGGATGGTAATCCTGCTATCCTTTTTACTTATCCACACCTCCAGTCCCTTTGTGATATTTTTACTGTTGTAGGTTGAGATACAGTTGAGCATTATAAGGTTACTCAGAATTTTGGGCTGGCTGCTAGTTTTAGATGGAAGCACTCTTATGAATGGCTGCTAGGAGAGTCAAAGGTGGATAGACAAGAGTTGGCTCAGATTCTTGCTTCTTGTGAATGCAATACTTTGGCGGGGCATGATGTTTTGGCTTGGGGTAGTAGTGAGCTGTTTAATAAATATTTTGTTTTAATGGGATATGCGATGCTTTTTAGGTAGACATTTGGAGACATAGAGGTTCCCTGGTGGAAACAAGTGTGGAACAATTTTTCTTGGCCCAAGTGCAACTTTTTATGTGGTTGGTGGTTCAAAATCGATGTCTTACTTGGGATAATTTATGCAAACATGGGTTCCAGGGTCCCTCAATATGTGTTTTGTGTCGTAATAGTGAGGAGAATGTCTCTCATCTCTTCTTCCAATGCTCCTTCTATAGGGAGATATGGCACTTCTGGTGGGGTGTGTAGAATTAGGCTTGCTGGCATGTCTCTTCTTTAGCTAAGTTTTTTGCTCATTGTGGTAAGGCCCTAGTTAAGACTTATTTTCTTCAAGTTACTTGGGCTCTTGGACTGACCTTTATTATCTGGAATATTTGGTTAGAGAGAAATCACAAGTTTTTTTAAGATGTAAAGATGGTTGTTCAACATTTGTGGTGGAAAATTCTTCATTCTTTGGGAGAAACCGTTTTAGCAAAGTGTGACTTGGCTAGGGGTTGGATCTAGGAGATGTTATTTGTTACAATCACCTCAATCTTCCTCTTGAATGAGGTGCTAGACAGGTCATGAGAAATAGATGCAAACATTCTCTTCGGAAGATAAATAGGGCGGGGCGTTGGAGTCCTCCTCCTCAAGGTGTTTTGAACATAAACATGGATGGTTCTTTTTAGGGAAATCCTGGTCATGCTGGTATAGGTGGAGTTGGGAGGGATAGATTTGGGATTGTACAATTTATCTTTTTAGTTTATAAGGGTCTACATACTAATAATTTGATGGAGGCTCTTGCCATTTTATATGCAGTGGAGCACAGTTGTGAACTTGGGTGGAAAAGGATCATTTGTGAATCTGATTCTCAGGTGGTGGTGACTTTGTTAGATAGGCAACAATTACAAGATGTCAGTTAGAATGTAGCTTTGATTATTAAACAGATTCTTAGTTTGTGTGCTTCTTTGGATTTTGTTACTTTCAGTCACATTCCTAGAGAATCGAACGGAGTAGTGGATTGTTTGGCCAAATGGGCCTTTGATCAAATGCAAAATTGGAACATTATGGATAGGGGTCAATTACCCCAAAATTTATCTCAAAAGTTGGACCACTTAGTGGAGATTGACATGGTTGGATAATGCCCTTGATTTGTACTTCTTTTGTCTTTGTTTGAATAAAATTTTACCCCTCTTTTATTAAAATAAAATAAAATATATTAATATTTAATATAATATTTTATAATAAATTTTAATATAATATAAATTTATAATATTTAATATATATAATATAAACTATCTTATAATATATTATATTATTATAAATAATATTTTATTATAGTATAATATAATATAGTATTGTATTTATTAGAATATATTTATATTAATTATTATTCTATATATTAATATTTAAAATAAATATTTAATATTTAATATAATATTTTATAATAAATATAACATAATAAATTTTAATATAATATAAATTTATAATATTTAATATATATATATATATATAAAATATAAACTATTTAATAATATATTATAATATTTTATTATAGTATAATATAATATAGTATTGTATTTATTAGAATATATTTATATTAATTATTATAACAACCAATGTCATTGAAATGAAAGAAGACTAGAGAGGAATGGATATCGCTTTAGTGCGAGTGCGAGCGACAAAACAGAAGTTCGGACCTTCATTTTCTATGGCCACGTGACATGCAAGATAGCCTCAATGCTGAAATACTTATCATTTTGGTAATTTAATGAGGTGCAATTGGTGTTCTCAAACAATAGAAAATGTGCCTTTTAATATAAGTGTCTGGCAAACCATATTAAATTGTTGTGTCCAATGGATAATATAATCAAAAAGGTAATGGTGTAGTAAATATTATGTCCATGTAATAAGTCATTGACAATGTTTTCATGTGGTAGGTAAATCTAATATCATAATGTACATTGCTAAGTTCTCTGGATTTTTATTATCTAAATTAATAAATATTTCATTTTGGATTTCTTAATTGACGTGTAATTTTGATTTTAAGAATTATGATACCTTAGATTTCCATGATTGAGGAGACACTTTGACTTTTAATTAGAACCTTTCCTAAGTGTATGAATCTTATTCGTGAAAAACAAACTCAAGACTTCACATTCCCTTCATCCAGATATGTTGTTGCATGTTTCGAAAATATATTAGAGCCTAGATCTTAATACATGCCTTATTAGATTTTCTAATATTATGTTCAATAAAATCTATGCATCTATGTTGTATCCAAGTGTACAGGAAGTAACTTCTGCTTTGCATTTAATATGATGTCTATCTACTGGTGCTTCTATAAAATTTTTGTTTTAGACACTTTTTCCTGCTGAGAATAATATCAACTACTGCAAATATTTAACGGTCTTGTATGTAGAACACCATTTTTGTAGAACATTAGATATGTTTGATTATTAAATATTAATGAATTGTAATATTAATTTGTATATAGTGAATGAATCTCTATGGCCTCTTGTTTCATATATAAATGAAAGTAATATTTTTAGTGGAGAAGATTAAATAACACTTACATTTATTGATGGAATATTTTAATGTAAACTTAATACTAATTTGTAATCTTTTATTTATTTTTTCAGCATTGAAAAGGACACAAGACTTTGGAGATAGAAGTGTAACATGTTGGATAGGTATTCTCCCCTATCTTTCCATAAGAGCAAAAATAAATAAATTATTTAACAAATTATTTTTTAATAGTGAGTTCCATACCTTTTACTTAATCGGGAATTTAATATAATATTTCATAAAACATATAATATAATAAATTATAAAAAAAATCCTCCGGCTTCCCTTGCACCCTTGGGGCAACTGCTAGTAGTTTAATTATGGTACCCCATTAACAATCGTCACCTAAAAGTTGGTTAACATGAGGTATAGTCAGAACCTTGATCCATAAAAAAGGGTTTTAGGGTAACATGAGGTATAGGCAAAATCTTGATCCGTAAAAAAGGGTAGAATCCTTCTCGACACAAAGATTTTAGGAGGTACTTGTGTTTGTTACGTTGTAATGTATTTAATATATATAAAAAGTTTAAATATGATTTTATTAAATAGTTTATGTATAAAAATTAAATTGAAATGTTACTTAAATCGATCAACACAACTATGTTTTATTATATGAGTGTTTAAGAATATAAAAGTACAAATTTTTGTATAGTTTTATTAATATTCAAATCTTTCCTTGAGTTATGTCATATTGTTTGAGATCATGAAATGAAACTTATTTCCTTGAATAGGGTTAAACATGTAGCAAACATACTAACTATATTTAATATCAGGTTTCATATCAAACCAAGTTACAAATTGAAACTTACAGAATCTAAAAAAAAACAACTACAATAGTTAGCGTAGTGTTATAACAACCTAATCGACTTATTTAATGCACCTAAGAGACAATTTACACTATTATCTGAGTCTCTAGCTTCTTTACTTCAAAAGCTTGTGGAGTATCATCTCATATATCTCGCTTCTCCCATAGAGGTTGATATGAGTCGACCTCTACCTAAAGAATATGATGTTAATGCATATTATGACTATCAATAAGGCCCTGTGCTTTCTACGAACATATGTTATACCTTGATACATAAAATCCAAGACATTATTGATGACCAAAAATTTACCTTTAATGATTCTCTAAAGGATTTAGGTTCACAACCTGATGATCACCAAAACTATAAAATATTTAACAATCCTTTATAAGATCATTCTAAGAAATATCCAGAAGTGCAAATGGCATACAATACACATCCTTTGTCACATTATGGGCACCCATTAGATGGGATTATTGGTACTTATACACACACACAATACTTCCTATGGTTCAAAAACCTTCTATTACATTTGAGGTCAATGAAATAGTGGATGATGAATTAGATATTCATTCATTATTTATTCAAGCATACCTTGACCATCAACCTATACATAGTGTCATGACTGACAATGATGTTAACGAGAATGCATGTACCATGACATTACTTACACATTGGGTTTATACACAATGATTTACACCCTTCAACCAAAATAGTTAGAGCATTTGTTGGGACATAACAACACATTCTTGGTGAGATTGATTTGTCTTTACAAGTTGGTCCAACACATGTGTAAACTTCTTAGTTATACCATATACAAGAGTCTTTGATATTTTATTGGGATGAATTTGGATACATAAACTCCATGCAATACCTTCCATAGTGCATGGGTGTATTAAATACATTCATACCAATAGGGTAGGTATAGTTCCTAGAATTCCATATGAACATCCATTTGAACAAGACAAGTTTATACCAAGACAATGAATTATTGAACCTATTAAGGTTAAGGGTAAGTAACAGGTAATTCCCTTTCCTCAGTGGCCTATACTTGAGAAGTCTTTATATCAGAAACACATAATGAATTCCATAGAATCTTCATTTACTCCTACACAACATATTCAGTTACCTAGAGTAACTAAACATGTTCTAATTACAACTAATCCTAAGAAACCACAAAACACTTAATTATGGGTTCCATGAACTCCTACTATTATTTCTTCACGACCATAGAGTCCTATTATACATATGCAGGATGCCACAAATTTTATAGATACAAATATGACACCTATGCATGCTCCTTGACAGTGCCACCACTTTCATACACCATACTCCGAGTGTGGATTTACCTATGAGCATCCCTTGGATGGGATCATAGGATAGAATTTGACTTCTAAACATTCAAAAAATCCCAAAAAATCAAATAATTCAAAAATACAAAAAAATTCAACATGTTTTAGTCATACTCTTTTCTTATACATATGTTGTTTTCTCCATGTTGGGTAGATGCATGATAATGGAGAACAAAAAGGGGGCTTAAAGTGCCACTTTTTTTAATGAAAATAATAATAGTTAAACTCAGAGAGAGTTTTAGAGACACTTAGAAAAATAATTTAAAAATAACGTAAGAATATGAATTGTGACATTTTGAATGTAGTTTATATATATATATATATATATATATATATATATATATATTTCAATACCCAGATCATAAAAGTATGTAAAATTGATGTATTTATGACAATTACTTGACACATTTTTGTGAAAAGATAAGGAGACTACATGTGTATGAATAATTTTTTTTAAGTATACGAATGAATTGTTGTATAAAATTTCATATATGGATAGATGAAATGCCAAATGTTGTTTTCTTAATTTTTTAATTAGCTATGTTTTAAAAAATAATGATTTTCATGAAGTTAAGGTCAAAAAATTGTGTTCGTACACTTACAATTTTAATTTTCCAACTATCTTGACTTGTAAAATTATATTATATAGTTGGAAAATTGAATATATAATATAATTTTACAAGTCAAGACAATTGAAAATTTGAAACTACAAGTGTACAAACATAATTTTTTGACCTTAACTTCATGAAAATCATTTTTTTTTTAAAACATAGCCAATGATGTGTAGATTGTTGAGATATAAGTTTTATAAACTTGCGATCAAAGGTCAAAAAGTTATAAAAATATTTATAATGATATGTATATAGTCCATAATGAGGTATATTGTGTAGAAATTAAGTAATAGTTATATATATATATATATATATATATATATATATATATATATATATATATATATATATATATATATATATATATATATATATATATATAATAAAAGCTTCTTGATTAGATGTGTCAACAAAGATGGAAAAGACAAATTGCCTAAAAATCATGTGGGTTGGTCCATAACAGGGTTTAGATTAGGTTCAGACTCCCCTAAGTCTAAAATCGAGTCAGTTTTGGAGGGAAAGTAAAAAAAGTCAAATCTTAAAAATCTTAAAAGGGCTTATGGCCTTTATAAAAGGGTGTACGCCCTTTATAGAAGGGCATTCACCCTTTGCGAAGAATGTACACCCTTTTCGAAGGGAATTTGCCTTTTTATGAAGGGCGTACACCCTTTTAAAGTCAACACACCTCATTAAATGTTATTGCTCATTTGGAACTACTTCTAATTAGGGCATATGTGATTTTCAAAATGATGCATGCCCTTTATAATTCATGAGTTTTGTTTCTTTGTCCACAAAATTTGCTCATTTATTTTGTATTTTACAAAATTCAAACTAGTTTTTACTGTTAATATTGTAAATTCTACAAATTTTCCATTTACTTTGTCTCAAATATTATAAATTATTCAATTTCTACTCAAGACTTAGAATTATTTTAGTAAATATAGTTGCTGAAAAAGATAAATTAAAGAGCTAACAAATGAGGAAATTGAAGTCAAAAGAGAAAAATAAAAGAAAAGACAAACAAATAGGAGAGCATCCATAAGAAATTCTGGGCAAAATAAAGGTACTTCCTCTACACTAGGTAATATTTTAAATAAAAATAACATGCCAAATTCTATGAAATTTAATTTAGATATTTATTCAAATGAGATAAGATAACTTAATCAATCCCTGTTGAATGATGAAATTCAAAATGTAGAACATGTAACTAATGAATTTGCATTAAATAATGAAATACATAGAGAAACACAATATAATAAAACATCCATCCATAATAAAGTTTTTGAACATGATGACAATCAACATCATGTAATGACTCAAATTCATCTCTCTACTAATGAAGAGAAATTCATTTCGCCTTTAAGGTCTAATGTTAACCAACACTCTAATATACCTTATATGATTGAAATGCTAACACCTTTCAATTTCATAAAAAATGTAGGCACTGAACCCACACCTCCAAGGATAATGCAATGAATATTAAGGTATTTGATTGAAATAGATGAGAAAATAATAAAACCTATGGAGGGTCAAATGTCAAAAAGCTCAGTTCTACGTCATGCTCAATGTGTATGAGACTATGCATTTGAGAAGAAAATCCATATGAAATGATGTCAACTATTTATTCCATTAATGAAAATGTAAAAAACACATCATGTGATGAATAATTTAGGGTTAAGAACAAGTAATACAGAGAAAAGAAATAATGAAATCGTAAGGAATCTATTTAATGGATTTAATGCAATAGGTAATAGAACTTGAAAGATAGTAATGTGGCAAGATGAATAATAACAAATTATATAGTGAGTAAGTCAACATCTAGAGTTCAAATTCTTAGTCAAACAAGTAAATCTATGAATTTGAATTAAAAAACTCTAATAAGTGCTTTAAAAAGAAGAACAAGGCTCGATGACCCTTTACTCATAGATTGATGGGCATTTAGTGGTAGACTCTCATGAAAAAACAAGGTATTAGTTGAAGGAATAAAACATTTTATTAATTTTTTTGGCATGACAACACAAGGGTCTCCTTTAATGTAAAATATGTTGTTACAATAATAAAAAGTTGAAACATCATGATTCACATGAAAAACATTTCTTAGATATGACATAAATAAAATCTTATAAAAAGTTTATTGAAAAATTTAATGGATAATTGATAATTAGCCAAAGGTCATTTGAAATGTGTAATATTTTCTACGTTAAAATCAACCAAACATGCATCATATGTTGTTGTAAGATCTATGGTTAATTTGATATGCATTTTAATATTTTTTGTCATATATGTTTTATTTTATATACTGACGAGATTATGTAGGAATGTATGGTGGCTTTCCCACCTAAAATGTCAAGAGAGTTATTCCCAAGTATTTTTTATCAAAGACATGAAGAACAATTTTTTTTTACCAAATAATTTTTAGATGGAACATGTAACACTTTTGGTGGTTTGTCACATATGACATGCTATATAAACGAAAAAAATTCACATGAATTTGGAAAACAAGTAGTTGATTTTAAGAAGTACAAATCTGTAAAGTATGTATTAAAATATGGAAAAGAGTACTCAATATGTGAGTTGGTTATGACCCAAATATTTTTATTTGATTTCATGTTTGAATTCAAGAATGATATTATCTATCAATATGCAAGATACACACAAGGAAAAGTTGTTACATAATCAATTCAAGTTATGTAAGGAAAAATTCCTAGTTGGGACCATTGTTTTAGTTATGGAATTTGTTGAAAACTACACACTATAAAAAAAATGAGGCTCAATCTCAACACTATAATTCAAATAAAGTTAGAATTTTCATGCATTTTACATTCAGACATGCACCTGATAGCATAAAGGTCAATAAAAAGATTTTGAGAGAGTATTGCTTTTATGAGCGATGACATATCACATTCTCCAAAGTTTGTCCAAGGTTATTTTGAGATATTTTATATAAATATGAATGCCAAATAAATCATGATCAATACACACTACATTTGGTTAGATAATTGTGCATAATAGTTTAAGGATTCTCAAATAGGATATTGGTTAAGAAGAATGCATAAAAAAAATGAAGTTCAACATTTTTACAGTTTCTTTGAGGCTGGGCATGACAAAGGAGAATATGATGGTGCAAGTTCATGTGTAAAAAAAGACCTTAAAAAAGAGTAGGGAAAGTACAAGGATGGTTCTAATTTGATCAATGTTGCAAATAATGTGACTTGGTGTAGCAAATTTTTTCTCATGGACCAGATAAATATTCTCATGTGCAAATATTATTTTGGTTAATGGAGGAAGAAGATAAGGTAATGTATGAGGATTTAAATACAATACTTGGATCGAGAGTTTTCCACTCCATTCAAAGTTTAAATTATAGTTCATAGACTATTTATACTAGGGATATGACATGCTTTTATTTGAGCTGTATAGAATTTAACTGGAATGAATGTGAGTCAAAATAATGGGTTGATTAATGGTATTATTGACCCCTAACACTTATGAAGAATAAATATTGATTCCAACCATTAGGGGATCATGAAATGACATCATCAGTTGATTTTGACCACATTCTAGATCTTATGCAACCAAGTATACTTTATTTATAATTTAAATGTAGCCTTAAAACTATTAGCGATATCTTACTTTTTTTGTACATGTCCATAAAAATTGATTATACTTTAAATTTAGGGAAAGCTTTTACAGTAATTACAATTGAGGATAATGATGAGGGAATGGGCTATTATGTGTCTTATTTTGTAGAGACAAAATAAATAAATAACCATAATTATCATGGATGGAGAAGACCTAGTTAAACCCACTGAATTTATGGTAGTTAGATGAGCTTGGTTTCATAGATACTTTCATAAAAAATTAAAACAACGGTTATTTGAGGACTTTAAATTACACTGGGCGCTACTTCATTATTCAAATAATTTGGTTATCATTATAAATATTCAAATGATCAAATTTCATGTAAAACCTCATGATAAAGCTTGTGTAAATTTCATGAATCCAAACATGGAGTGATTATTGAAACAATTAAAAGTAGAGCTGATCCTGAAGGTACATTATATTGGTTTGATAAGGTTAGTATTCAATGCATTTAATATTTCAAATTACTAAAGTTAACTTATTTAATTTATTGTATTTTAATTTTAAATTATTTATCATTATGTATTTATTTTTGTTTGAATTTTTTACTAACAAATTTAATGTAGGTTAATGGTACTAGATGAACTTCCACCTTCATGTGGTTTGTGCTGTGAGTAGAGAAGATTACCTTCTTGAAATAAAGAGAAGCCTATAAAGTAATACATGTTGAGTAGATAATTTTATTTCTTATCTTGAATGGCAGAGAATCCATTAGGGGGACCATAGGACTCATTCATATAACCATATAAGTTAACAGTTTATCTCAACCAATCAATATGTGTTCATGAAGATGGTTTGTCGATTGGGCTAGCGAGTCAAAAGATATGTGATCCAATGACTAAATTTTGGTCCTTAAGATATATTTGGCTACAAAATAAAACTTGTTGCCATGTCTCCCTCATCCCAAGTGGTAAAGAATCCTCTAGGGGTGATCATATGACTCTCCCATGTAATTTTAAGAGATGATGGTTCATATCTACCCCTCACGGTTCTCTTGTAATGCTCACCCAAAGTTTACTCAGTTTCTACACTCAGGGACAAGAAAATTCTCTTAAAAGATGTATCTAGTCACCTATAAATTTTAATCATGGGGTTCAATGGAAAGTGAAGGGGGGTCATTCTAATGTTTATAGGTTCATATGGATGTGTTTACAAAAATGGTTCATCAATTGGGATAGCAAGTCAAAATATACGCCTCCCATTGACCAAATTTTGATCCTTTAAGAGAGACTTAGATACCGGAGAAGACTAATTGCTATGTTTCCTTCATTTTGAGTGGGAGATCATCTTATAGGTGGTGTTTAGAGGACTTGCCCATATAATTATAGAAGCTGATAGTTCATCTCTACCCCTCATGGTTCTCCTGTAAAGCTCACCCAAAGTTCACTTAGTTTCTAAACTTGGACAAGAAGATTCTTTTAAAAGATGTGTTTATCTACCTGTAAATTTTAACCTTAGGGCTGAGTAAAGAGCATAGGGGACCATTCCAAAATTTATATGTCCATCCAAATGTGGCTGCAAAGACAATTTATTAATTGGGCTAGCAAGTCAAAACATAAACCGTTCACTAATCAAATTTTGATCCCTTAAAAGAGATTTAGCTATGAGATAAAACTTGTTGCCATGTCTTAGTCATCCAAGTATGATAGAATCCTTTGGAGAGTGCTTCTAAGACTCGATCGAATAACTGTAGGAGCTAATGATTCATCTTTGCCTTCATGGTTCTCCTATAATACTCACCCTAATTTTGATCAATTTATACACTTAGAGATGATAAACTTATCTTAAATAATGAGTTTGATTGATTTAATTTTTTGACCTCAGGGCCCAAATGAGAGTGGATGAGGTCATTACAAAATTTATACACCCATTTATGTGCATTTGTGAATATAATTAATCGATTAGGATAATGATTCAAAAGATACATGACTCAATGACCAACTTTTAGTCCTTTAAGAGACATTTAGATGCTAGAGAAAACTCGTTTCTATGTTTCCCTATCCCAAGTGGGAGATAATCCTTTGGGAGTTGCTTAAAAGAATATCCCATGCAACCATAGGAGCTGAAGATTCATCTCTACCCCTCATATTTTTCCTGTAATGCTTTCCCAAATTTCACTCAATTTCTACACTTAGGGATGAGAATATTCTCTTAAGGGATGCATTTGGTCACTTAAAATTTTTAACCATGGGGTCCAACATAGAGTAGATGAGGTCTATTCTAATATTTGTACACCCATTTAGACATGTCTGTATAGATGATTCATCGATTAGGTTAGTGAGTCAAAAGATATGTGACCCACTAACTAAATTTTGGTCCCTCAAGAGACATTTTGGTGTGACAGAAAACTCATTATTATGTCTCCCTCATAACAAATGTGAGAACATTCTTTGTGGGTTGTTAAGAGGGCTCCCCATGAAAATTTAGGAGCTGATGGTTAATATCTACCCATCATGGTTCTCCTGTAATGGTCACCTGAAGTTAATTCAATTTTTACACTTAGGGATGAGAATATTATCTTAAGGAATGCACTTGAAATCCTATAAAGTTTGACCTAGGTCTTGATGAAGAGTGGTCAAGGGATATTCTAGCATTTATAAACCCATAGGGACATGTCCACATAGATGGTTTATCGATTGGCTTAGTGAGTCAAAATATATGTGACCCACTGGCCAAATTTAAATCCCTCAAGAGACATTTGGATGTGAGAGAAAACTAATTTTCATGTCTCTATTATATTTAGTGAGAGATAATCCTCTAGGCATTACTTCGAGGACTTACCCATACAACTGTAGGAGTTGACAATTCGTCTCTACCCTTCATGGTTCTCCTATAATGATCACCTAAAATTTGCTCAATTTTTACATTTAGGGATGAGAATATTGTATTAAGGGATGCATTTTACCACCTATAATTTTTTATCATGAGTCTTATTCCAATGTTTATACACCCATATATATGTGTCCATGTAGATAGTTCATCGATTGAGCTAGTGAGTCAAAAGATACACAACCCATTAAATAAATTTTAGTCCCTTAAGAGACATTTATATGCAAGATAAAACTCATTACCACTCATTTTGATTGGAAGAGAATAATCTTTGGGGTGTTTATAGGACTCACCTATGCAACTATAAGAACTGAAGGTTCATAAATAACCCTCATAGTTCTCCTACAACATTCACCTGAAGTTCACTCAGTTTCTACACTCAGAGACAGGAAAATTATCTTAAGGGATGTGTTTGATCACCTATAAATTTGGACCTCAAGGTTCAATAAAGAGTAGAGGGGGCCATCCAAAATTTATATTCCCATCTAGATATTCCATGAAGATAGTTTGTTGATTGAGCTAGTGAGTCAAAAGATACACCTCCCATTGACTAAATTTTGGTCCTTAAATAAAGATTTGGATGCAGGAGAAAAATCATTGATGTGTCTCCCTTGTCTTGAGTGGGAGGGAATCATTTAGGGGATGATCAGAGGACTTATCCATGAAAACATTAGGAGCGACGATTCATCTCTAACTCTCATGGTTCTACATTTCTTGATTGAAGTTTACTCAGTTTATATACTCAAGGATGTGAAAATTATTTTAAGGGATGTATTCAAATTCTTTTAATTTTCATCCATAGGAATAAATGGAGAGTATATGAGGGATATTTAAATGTTTATACACCTATTTAGATGTATCCACATAGACAATTCATTTATTGGGTTAACACATCAAAATACATGCGACCCACTGACCAAATTTTGGTCCCTCAAGAGACATTTGACTGTGAGAAAAAACTCATTATCGTGTCTCCTTCATCAAAATTCAGAGAGCACCCTTTAAGGGGTGATCATAAAAATATCCTGTTCAACTATAATAACTGACAGTTTGTCTCTATCCCTCATAGTTCTTCTATAATGCTCACCTAGAGTTCACTCAATTTTTGCACTAAGGGATGAGAAGATTCTCTTGAGGGATGCATCTAGCCACCTAAAATTTTTAACCCATGTGCCTAATGAAGATAAAAAAATGGATATTATAGCATATATATGCCCATATAAATGTGTCTATGTAGCTGGTTCATTGATTGGGTTAACCAGTCAAAATATATGTGACCCATTAGCTAAATTTTGGTCCCTCAAGAGACATTTAGATATAAGATAAAACTCATTTCCATATCTCCCTCATCTCAAGTGGGATATAATCCTATAAGGGGTGCTTATAATATTCACTCATGAAACTTTAGGCCCTGATGGTTCGTCTCTACCCCTCATTGTTATCATGTAACTCTCACATGAATTTCATTCAGTTTTTACACTCAATGATGAGAAGATTATCTAACTGCATGTAAATTTCAACCCTAGTGCATAATACAGATTAGAGGAGGGATATTTGAGTGTTTATATTCCCATATAGATGTGTCTATGCATATGGTTCATAAATTGGGCTAGTAAATCAAAAGATATATGACCGATTGACTAACTTTTTGTCATTTAAGAGACATTTAACAATAAGATGAAACCTGTTGCCATGTATCCCTTGTCCCTCATGGTATAATCTATTGTCTATTTCTCATAAGAATCATCCATGAAACTTAATGAACTTACAATTTATTTATACTCCTCAGGTTCTCTTATAATGCTTGCCCAAAGTTCACTTAGTTTTTACCCTCAAGGATGTAAAGATTCTATTAAGGGATGAGTTTGAAAACCTAATTTTTTTACCTTAAAGCCTGATGGAGAGTGAAATAGGAATATTTTATTGTTTATATACCCATCCAGACATGTCTACACAAATGGTTCATCGATTGGGTTAATGAGTTAAAAGATAAATGACTCACTAACCAACTTTTGGTTCCTTAAGGGATATTTTACTATGAGAGAAAATTCATTTATATGTCTCATTCATCTTGAGTGGTAGAGAATCCTCTAGGGGGTGATTATAGGACTCTCCCATGCAACCTTAGGAGCTAATGATTCATCTCTACCCTCACGGTTCTCTTGTAATACTCACCCAAAGTTCGCTCAGTTTCTATATTCAGGGACAAAAACATTCTCTTAAGGGATGTATCCAGACAATTGAAAATTTGTAATATGGAGTCTAAAAAAGAGAAAACAAATATATTATAACAATTATATACCCATTTATATGTGGTCATGTAGGCGGTTTATCGATTGGGCTAGTGAGTCAAAAGATATGTGACCCACTAGACAACGTTTAGTCCCTCAGGAGACATTTAACTGTGAGATAAAAATTGTTGCTATGTCTCCCTCTCCTAAGTGGGAGAGAATTCTATAGGGGTGATAATAGGACTCACCTGTGCAATTATAAGAGTTGACAATTCATCTCTACATTATGGTTATCTTGTAATGCTCACCTAAATTTTACTCAATTTATACACTAAGGGATGAGAAGATTATCTTAAGGGATGCATCTGGACACCTAAAAATTTCAACCCCAAATCTTGATGAAGAGTGGATGAGGGATATTATAAAATTTATATGCACATCTGGATGTATTTGTGTAGATAGTTTATCGATTGGGCTAGTGAATCAAAAGATACCTGACCTACTGGCTAACTTTTGGTCCCTTAAGAGACATTTAAATATGAGAGAAAAATTGTTTCCATATCTCCTAATGGTTCATCTCTACCCCTCACAATTTTTATACAGCACTCGCCTAAAGTTCACTCAGTTTATACACTTAGGCATGAGAAGATTCTCTTAAAGGATGCGATTGACTACCTATAAATTACAACCCAGGGACTGATATAGAATGAAAAAGGGTCATTTTAGTGTTTATACACCCATTTTTATGTGTATGCATGAACAATTTGTCGATTGGGCTAGTGAGTCAAAAGATATATGATCTATTGACTAAGTTTTGCTCCCTCAAGATAATTTTAGTTACAAAAAAAATCTCATTGCTATGTCTCCATCATCCTGAGTGGGAGAGAATCCTCTGGGTGTTATCAAAGGACTTGCCTATGTAATCATAGGAGGTGAAGGTTCATCTCTAACCCTCATGTTTCTTATGTAACACTCTCTTGAAGTTCATTTAGTTTTTATACTTAGGGATGAGAATATTCTCTTGAAGGATGTGTCTGGTTGCAATTATATTTCAACCTTGAGGCTTGAAAAAGAGTGGACGAGGGATATTCCAATGTTTATACACCCATTCAGATATGCCCACATAGAAGGTTAATATCTTGGGATATCGAGTCAAAATATATGTGCCCCACCAACTAAATTTTGGTTCTTTAAGAGATATTTGATTGTGAGAGAAAACACACCACTGTGTCTCTCCTATCTCAAGTGGCATCAAATCCTTAGGGGGTGATTATAGGACTTACCTGTGTAGCTTTAGGACCTAAAATTTTATCTTTACCCCTCACGATTCTCTTGTAATGATCTCTCAAAGTTTATTTAGTTTCTACAGTCATGTATGAGAGGACTCTCTTAAGGGATGCATCCGACCACCTAAAACTTCCAATGCTATGGCCTCATGGAGAGTAGAAAAGGGTTATTATAATGTTTATACTCCTATATAAACATGTCCACGTAGATGGTTCATAGATTAGGTTTGTGAGTTAAAATATATGTGACCCATTATCAAACTTTTGGTCCCTTAATATACTTTTGGATATGAGAGAAAACATCTCGCCATGTCTCCCTCAACCCTAGGGGAACCAAATCCTCAAAGGGGTGATTAGAGGACTCTCCTATAAAATTATATGAGCTAACAATCATCTCAAACCCTCATCATTGTCTTTTAATGCCAACCCAAGTTAGTTAGATTGACAAACAAGTTGGTATGGGAGAGAGTTTCAACTATAGGAAAACACACTAACAACAATTTCAATTTAATTTAGAGTGAGAGGGAAAGAGAGCGAATCAAAAGATATGATTCCTCTATTTTAGGCACAAATAGAGACATTCAATAAGATTTGACTCTAGTCTTGATTGGCACATGTACTCTTAGGGATTTTATTTGCCCCTCATTGTTGTTTGGATTAGTTTCTTTATTTTAAATTATTAATAAATATGAATATAATCTAAATGAATTAGGGATCCTTCAGGTTTTCATCGAGAATGCTTTGGAAATGAAAACCAATATAGTTATAGTGTTTGAAATATGGACTAATTTTTAGAAAGAGCTTAAATAATGTCATATAAGTTTTGAATATAGATGAAGGTAAAATAATTGAGAATGTATCTAACCTAATCATGTTTGATGACAAATAAAATTTAGTATGGTGGACTGTTGACCCCAAAGTTGTGCATACTATGATGCAATCTTTGGTTTTTGACTAAGTATGGTATTGCGCAAGAGGAACATATGCATAACATAAGGTAATTACACTAAATAATTTTGTGCTTATGATAAGGTCACTCATATTGACTCATGCACAAGTCACTGACAAAGAGGAGCTCCATGGAAGATTAGAAAGTGGAGATTCATAAGATATAATTGATTATTAGGAGAGATCCTTTTAGAGGTGCAAATTAATATAGCAAGTCCAAATCTTATAGAATATTTTAGAAGGTATCCAACTAGAAACATGTTATAAGGTAAGGGAAGTAGATAGATATTTATATAAACCCAACCTCTACCTTTGCCTCCCCCCTCTGAAAGGGATCTTTTAATACTTGAGAGTTGGTTATTATTTATTAATGAAGGTTCGTATAAGGCAAAGTTTAATCCTTATAACTCTCAATAAAGGAAGATGATAGTTGGTTATTATTTATTAATTAAGGTTCGTATAGTGTAGAGTGTGATATTTATATACACATGTTGTGAATAGACAAGATCTATACACTTGTGATGAATCTAAGCTTATGTTATGAGTTAATATACCTTCTTGTTAATTATGTGTGTCAAGGTTTGAATCTTGTTGAATACCATGATTTGTTAATACGTAAGAATAATATTCATATGCCTTTCTTATACTATGGGACAAGGTGTCTTTTTTATATCACTTAAGAATGTTTAAGTGATATGTTGGCATGGAGAGATTCTATTTGTTGAAATTGATATGATTAGTACATGATCTATTGATTATACGCGTATTAAATTACATAATTGAAAGTTATTCCAATGATATAAAAAATAAAAATGTCTTTGTACTTTATTTATATGATTCTCTTCCTAGAAATTTATATTACTAAGGGTTGTTTCCTTTAGCGCCATTGACATTATTTTGGTCATTTGTGGACATTAATATAATTTATTTATTTCTTTCCATTTTATGGTTATTGGGGATTTTCATAGAAAACACACAATCTGATAAATTATTTGAAAGGAATGATAATATTTAGATTTACACTAAAATATAGTCAATAATACATATCTTTCATAATTTAGCATAGACAATAAGTACAAGGTGGATAAGGGATAAAACATATCTTGTTTGATATTCTATTATGAGGTATGATAGTGACTAGGAATCATCACAGGACTACATCATAGGTTTTGACCTTGTTTATTCTACATTTTGACTATTTTTTACCACATGGATAGTAACGTTGATGAATGTGTCTACCTCTAACATAAGTGTCCAGTTAAAGGTACACATAGGAATAGATCCATAATGGCACTGGGTCTATGTTATCACCTGTATAACTTCTCCATGCGTCAAATTATATCTATATGTGCATCAAATTAATACAATGAGCAAAGCCCTAATTCTTTTGCATTGGACTTCCTATAACTGGGTAAAAAGAGGTTAACACATGAGTCAAGCTAACTTACCAAACCTATTAGTTGCTAAGTGCTTCCTACATAACCAATACTCCAAAGAGGGCCTCAGACTCACATGTAATTGTCCCTCTTAAGCATGTGTGTGGAATTGTAACCATGCAATTATATGATCTTTCTCCTAGTAACCCTTGGTACAAGTAATGCAATAGTGTATTTGACCTTTTTAATTCTTCATATGTTTAATTCAATATTTTAATGTAATTTGATAACTTGAAATATACAATATTTTTCAATTTGATAATTGCAAAATAAAATTGAGGTAGTGTAATTAGATTATAGCCTTTATATATATAGGGACCTCTTGATTTTGAATTAGGATCTAGTGACATGAGAAAATTTGATAACAAGATGGGAAAAGAGGGTTAAAAAAATGATCCCAAAGTGAAAGATAAGAAAAATGACAAAAATATAAACATAGACGCTTACATTGTAGTTAGACACTAGTGTTGACATTAATGTCCAAAATAGATGCAAGTGTCTAGGGGATAAAAACATATATAAAATAGGAAAAAATAGGTAAGGATCCCTGAAATACATTGGATGAAGAGTAATAAAATAACATACATGCCCAAAGGGATAGGTAAATCAAGTGAAATAAAATGGAACCAAAGAGGTCCATAAGAGGCTGTGTCACTAGCTATTTAATCCTTAGTTAATATATGTATACATGCAAAGAGGCTATAAAAACATGCTGCTCAATTGTGCTTATACCAAATATGGGTGTCTAAATTTTCTCCCCATTTAATCTAGTAATGCATTAAAAATGAAATTACTAGTTTAAAGGAAAATAAAAATGTATACTATGGTGTAGACAACACACCTTGTCTTTGCTTGAGATTTCCTTGAATATTTCATTTGAACATTACCTAAAAATAATAACATGATACAAAGTAATAAAAATATATAAATATGTATGTAAATAATAATAAAAATTAATGTAAAGAAAGATCATGGATATAATACACCTATGTGTGTCGTGTAGCAATGGTTCTAGAGTACTAGAAATTGGAGAAGTAGATAGGGGGCTTGCCACCTCATCCATATTATGGCCAAGAAGATGAATGAATTTATAAGTGGTCAAGTGGGTTGCACCATGGTGGTGTTGTACCTAGAATAAGGAGATTTGGGAGGTGATCATGTCCCCATCCCAGAATAAGAAGAGTGGTGCTTTGGCCATCAAAAGTATCATTTCCAAACTAACACAACTCAAATGCAAACGTATATAACTTGGTATAGGATGAGTGATGTAATTAAGCTCACCAAAGAATTTTGGTGAGACCATATGATTTAATCAATCCAATCTAACCAAAAGAGATAGCTGTTACAAATGGATAAGGCTCAATATAGTCCATAAAAGTACATCTTGGGTATCAGTGCATAAAAGTACATCCTAGTGGGTGATGACAGTCCTTGAGAATGTTTTGAAATCTGAAATTGATTTGGATTTAGAAATATTAGGCAAAAATTACATAGCATATGCACCTTAGATATGTCCCATCTTAAAATTATGTATAATAATGGTACCGATATATATAATTTTTCTACAACAATGAATCTGAATCATATAACTGTGTATTTTTTTGCCAATTTTGAATTTTATGAAAGTGTGGGTATCCTATTACCATCACATGTCCCTACTATATATAGAGAAATTTGAAAGCTGATATAAGTGCCAATATGGAGGACATGTGTTACATCCCATTTTCCTCTGCCAGGTTTTAGTTTGATGAACTATTGTCCCTTTGACATACGTGTCATTGTGACATGTTGGCTATGGAACATGTGGTTACATTTGTTTATAGATATGCTTTTAATTATTGTGATTTTCATGAGTAAATAAAGAAAATATATATCTAATTTTATGAATAAACTATTAAAATAATTGTGTCGTTAATGCATCTTTCAATAGGAAATTAAAATAGTAGTAATGCTATATTTAATTTTTCAAAATAAAGATTTGTTATAATCTTAAATTGTTTAATTGTATTAGATAATTATTAATTTGTGATATTCAACATATTATTTATGCTAATTAAATATGAGTATAAATCCTAATTAAACACTAGGATGAATACATACTTTAAAAAAACTTATTTGGTATTAATCAAGTGAAATTGATTATTAATTAGTAATGCATGAAACCTTATGATGACTTTTTTTGGAAAGGTTAAGTTGAGTTACCTTAATACTAACTGAGAAATCAAGGGAGATAAATTAGAAATTTATCTAATAATTACTTGTGGGACTCCCAGTTAATTATTGGGAACAAAGCCGATAGATTTGGTTTTGAAGCGGAATGCAAAGAAATTCAAACAGGGAGTTGGAAATTAAAAAAAAAAAGAGAAGCACCATCTAGAAGGGAGATGTGTAGAAAAAATTGAAGAGAAAATTTTGAGAATGAAAGGAGAAGGTTGAGCTAGCAAAAGGGGATGATGTAGGTGGAAGGAGAGTCATGGCCAACAAGGGAGTCGATGATAGTGAGGAGGAAGGAGAAGAGTCAATACCAAAGGTCGACATAATAGGTTGATGCAACAGGGGTATGTAGGAAGGGGAAGAGTTGAACTAAAAGGATCCATTTTAGCCTACATATTTTCATGTGAGTGGAATTTCTGTTGATTAAAATAAGAATTTCCTACTGGGTTAAAATATTATAAAATTTTCTGTCATTAAAGATCTTTTTCCCTAAAAACTATTACTTGTATGTTCCCTGAAATAATTGTGTTTTATTAATTTCTTGGTGTTGCTATTATAGCTCATTTATTATTTCATTTTTGGGGTTTTTTCGTTTGTGGGATAAAAATGAAATGGGGAATGGTGTAATGAAAAGGGCCATTATATGTCCTTAGTGAAGTCGTAGAACTTCAAGGTAAGCTTACAAATCATTTATACCATTTTCTATTATTAAAAAAAAAACTTCAAACTATTGAATATATTTAAAAATGGATTTAGATTCAGGATGGAATCGTAGTGTCCATAATGCTACAAATCATTTTTTACCATTTATCACCCTTTCCAGCTGAGTTGTTGTGATGCTCATTCTTGATTTTTCATGGGGTTCATTTTGCTAAACCATGATTTAAAGTCCACTCTAAAATATGGATGTAAATCGGCTTATTATATGGAGATAATATGCTAATGAATCAACTTAACATATGGGTATTTCATGAAAGAATCATGGGATTTTTTTTATAACCACCACCATTCTTTTATCTCAGCTATTTTAATTCAAGTAGAGCCACATTCCATTTTAGTCAAGGATTTCAACGGACTCAAAAAACCTCTGCATTTTTAGTAGACTACTAATATGCATATCTCTATGTCCGGACAATATATATGTGTGTGTGTGTGTGTGTGTGTGTGTGTGTGTGTGTGTGTGTGTGTGTGTGTGTGTGTGTGTGTGTGTGTGTGTGTGTGTGTGTGTGTGTGTGTGTGTATGTGTTGTGGTTATTTTTGGAGCATGAGTCACTTCACACCTATTTCTTGTGTTTACCAATTATATCATGAAAGCACTTTCTTTGACTTTGTCATGAGTTTCATTATGTTAGCCGAGCATATTTGATTTTACGTTATTGTAAATAGATGGGAAGGCTATTAGGAGACCCAAATTTAGTTAGTTAGTGTATTCATATGTATGAATATATAATCAATAGGGATAGATATTAATTAGGTTAAAGAAATTAAAGATAATATAATTCATATAATATTAAATATCATTATATTGATTACTATATAATTGAAAATTATATAGTGGATAGTAAGCTCATGAATTGTGATCAACCTATGTAAATATAACTGGGTTTTTCCTTTTTAAACATATCATACATGAAATTTGTTGTAATAAATATAAATTAAATGCCATATAATTTGATAGTCAATATTGTTTTATAATCTGTAGTTAAATTATGTAGGGGTAGGAGATTTTATTTCATTTATTAATAATTGGGATTTTTATATGAAATGAAATATATTAAAAGGCTTATGAAGAAATCAACATAATATGTTTGAAAATGATTGAATTGTGGTAATACATATTTTGCATTAGTTTAAAATTACAAAAAATGGATGATTACAGTCTTTCATTGATTTTGTTGGTTTTAGGGGAAGCCAAACTTAACCATTTTGGAAAATGCCTGATAAATATTTGTTTTCTCAAATGTACATCTTTTGTAAAAATAATTGAATTACGCTTAAAAATTATATATTATAATTAAGTTAATATAGACCTTTATTGTCATATTTGGTTGGCATAGTTTTACTAATGTATGCTTAATTATATCAGATATTGCATGCATGTGATCATGATCCTTAGACTAGTTTACCAAGATGGTGAGCTTATGATTTGGATTATTTGTCTGTTATGTATATTATGGGGCCCGCATTGATGGTACTACCCAAGAAATGAGACTGTCTCTCAAGCTTGGTTAACATCACCAATGATGGGTATGGATAACCCGATCAAGTGATGTGTTATGAATTTGACTGATCTAAATGATCATATGTTATTTAAAAAATTTGTCCAAACTAATGTTAGATTAACATTTTCAATTTATATTTATGATTTGTATGTTGTGCGATATCATAATAGAAACATATTTTTCTTTATGATACACGTCATGTAGTAGAATCTTACAATACATGGGGGTACTAGCATGTCTCATTCTAGATTCTTGCATCATTCTATCTACATATACATGAAGGGGGGCCATTCCCTAATAGGGGATTTTGTGGGGGATCGATGGTTAATGGTTGGAGTGGTAAAGAGCTTGAATGATACTCTCCCTCCCCCACTATAGTTCATTCTTGGAGACAACACTTGAGGTTATCATGGATACATGAGTTGGTGCAACTTGAACTCTGAAGAGTTAGTTATATTTATATTATATATAAGGCTAAATGCCTATGGAATGTATAAATGTAATATTATTTAACATGAACAGTCGTTGATGTATTGTGAGACTAGCTGTAACTGTGTCATTATGTAGTTACTAAATACTTATATGTCTAATGTGCATTTAAACATGGTAATTTATACATTTTGTGACTGAGACAAACTTGCTTATGCTAGAGATCATGAGAAGTTTTCCCATGTATAATTATTTATTTTTGTACAACTATCTATATGTATATATATTATGTGATAATGTACGTCTTTGACACCCTAGCTTATGTGAGTTTTAATGCAAGTTATATTATTTGGAGGCCTACTGAGTCTTCTCACTATAGTTAAGGAACATGGTTATCCTTACTTATGTATGCAATTTTTTAATAATCACGTATACCTTTAGTATTTTGGTAGAACTACATCTAGCCCTGATTTTGTGTATGTAAGTGACATCACAGATATGTATGACAGCTTAAGGAGTGAGCGCAGGCATAGGAAACTAGCCTTGATAGGTATTATTTAGTTTGAAATCTACTATAAATTCTAGTGAAATCAAATTACCTTTATGTAGCACAATAATGTTATGCAAACTTATCAACAGGATCAAGTTTGTCGCATCTTGTAAGGATAAAAACTCATATGTGATATATTTTATGAGAAAGCTAACTATGCAAGTGATTAAACTTTTATAAAATAACATAGTGTATCATGAGGTGTACTTAGAGATAATTTTCTCTTTGGATTTTTATTGAAGGTATACTTGGATAGTATAATCTTGACTTACTTTATTATTATGGTTGGGTGTAAGATTGTTGTTGGTGTTGAGTCAGATGCTCAAGCAAAAAGACCTATGATAGTATGGGATATCATAGATTTTTATAGTACAAAAAGTACCTAAATTTTACATACTATATTCATTATGTCTTGACCCATACCTAAATAAATATATATGTTATGGTTGTTAATGTTTGGGTAGAGTGATCATGAACTATGATAGTATGGGATATCATAAGATATTTTAGCTTAGATGTATATACTCAGGTGGTACATACTATAGCTGTATGTTTGGACTCTCACCTAAATTTATTGTTCTAATAATTTTATAGGTTATTATTTGATCAATATATTCATAACAATTAGTAGGACAACATGTATGTATGCATACAATCTTGCGAGTATAAATGAATGATAGGTTTGACTATTATGTACTATATGTCTCACTTTGTTTTGTATTCTTAGCTACGTATAGCATGTGATTTTCTATGGAACTAGGAATGTGGATTCCTTTATCATTACTTATATCTAGGTTTTTATGTGAGAGTGCTTGGGTAAGCACACAAGCTTTGATTAGTAAGATGTTATGATAGAGTGTGTCACTTAGCTGTGGGATTAGACCAGAGCTTTAGAAGCTCATCTATGTCATGAGTAATTTATTACCTATTTGGATTAGAGTACCAATCCCTTTGGTGGTGATGTATTGTGAAGGAGACCATCACAATTGAAAGGAGAACTACATTAGACCCTGATTCCAAGGAGTAGATATATAGGCTGTCCAAGTCGTGGTGGGGGCATCAGGTCTAGATCCTTAGGCTAGGTTAGGGTAGACTTGATTGCATAGCAATTTGTGTGACTATTTGAATTAGTACTAGTACTTAATATGGGAATTTAGATTGTGTTAATGTCCCTAGTGAGATAGTAAACTTTCTATTCCATACATTTTAATTCTATTACTTGTAGAATTGGAATGTTGAAATTGTTATTACTTGAAGTTGCTGATTATATGATGGACTAAAGTATTCTATAAATTGTGGTTGAATGAATGATCAATATTTAGTTTTTAAAAAAAAAATTACTACATTTTCTAAGAATAACTAGGCAAGTTGTTATAACATGTTTTCAATACATGCATTTACTGAATATGGATATGTTAAATACTAAATAAGTATGGAGAGCATGCTTCCAAAGCATACCCCCACTGAATCTGGAGAATGTGCAAATTATAATTGACTTTAAATAAAATGTTTGTAAACATGCCACTAGTAATATGCTCACCTTTCAAGAGGAGGGAATATAATACCTACTAGTCATCTCCTCACAAAAGGAAAAGGTGATAATTTTCTTGATGTAAGGACCAAATTGTATGTTGATAGTATTAGTGGCGGTGATTTATAACATTATTTTTTTAATACCATGAATCTAGTATAATATCTATATGTAGGAAATTTTTAACAATTTTTGGTAATGGTTAAAAATTTAAAAATTTGGTGTAATATGGAAGGACTTGTTTTCTAGATCCCAATGCAACTTGCGGTTTTTAATTTGGACCACTAGTGTTCAAGATATGCACATTTGAAGTTTGTGTAGAAGTTATATACTAGGTAATTTGAATAGAAATTTGAAGTCATTTGTATTTTTAAATTTTCAAAAATTTGAGCTCTAAATAGAAGAGAATCATGTCATGTGGTAGATCTCATTGACCAGTGTGATTTGATGTACTCTGGACAACTCTAGCTGGCTAAGATTTCACTAAGTTGATAAGTAGGTTTAGTTATCAATTTACTCATAATTTTTATTTATTTTTTCCATTTTGGGCATGATTTTTGATTTATAATTAGATTTATAGACACCTACATCAAGGTATAGAACAATTGAAATGGATAATATGATGTCAGTGCTTGAGCTCAGACATAAGTGTCTAACATTACCATTCTGCAATGACATTATTTGACGCTATTATATTGTGTTGATGCTAACATCCAACACTACTATATTTACATCAATGCTAGTATACGATGCTACTAAATTTTTATTTTTTGAATATTTTCTTATAAAATATATATTTTTGAAGTAAAATATGATTGCTAATGAGTATTCATTACTATTTTTTTGGTTGCAAAAGGATATACATATTCAGGAGTTTTGGCATGGTAGACATTTTTCTACCTTGGTAGAGCTAGGTTTGGATGTGATCAATTGGGCCATTTTAGATTAGGTAGGGTTAGGTTATGTGTCCTGATTGGGATATATTCCATATGTTATCCACCTCCTCACAATCCTAGCCAAGAGGTGGAACCCAAATACATGCACTTTTTGGCTCTCTACGGGGGTGATGACGGTCACATTAGAGGATGTGTATCATATTTTTTGGCTTCCTATTAGAGGTGAGAGAGTTCAAGTTGTTGGATATGGAAACCTTGGTTATATTTAATTATATCACATATATTTTAGTGGCCAAAGGGATCTAGATATAGAGCTGAGTAGTATTATTCATTTAGACAACATTATTAGAGGTGATGTTTTATGGTTTCATAAGTTTATTTGTGTTTTATTGGCATCATTCATAGTAGTCAAGGGTGGCATAATGGGTATCTCATATCATATGTACCACATAGTTTTCCATATCAATCTTGATCATACCATATATTCTTAGGGTTATATTGTATTGGCCCACTTATATACGGATATTTATAGATTTGCACTAGAGAGCCACAATGGAGGGATTGGAAGAGGGAATTTTTTTCATGTTTGGGCTTATGAGCACATTATGGTGATATAGATAGTTGGTAGACCCCTAGCTATGTAGACCCATCCATATATATTTATAGAGTGGTGGGTATTTCATTATGGTAAGTTACACACCACGATGGAATACCATGTTATTCTAGATAGGTTGATTACATATCATATCATATGGTGTCTGTATAGGACATTTGATGGATGGATCAAGGATGGACATGAGTTACAGAGGGTCTGGATCAACATGTGGTTAGTTGGTCAATTTCTCTATGTGTATGATTTGTTTTAGTATGACCCTATTTCATGATTGCTTGGTATAGAGTATGGAGTGCCATCGACACCCTATCCCTAACATCAAACATCATGAAATAGGCATAGGCACCATGATAGGCCAACACCTACAGCTATAGATATATCTCCTTGTCCTACTAATGATAGAGATCCCATGGTTCCCATGGATGCAAGGGGTGATACAGGATGAACATATGGTTATATGTAGTGGTGGGTAGGAGCCCAATGGCCATTATTGTTTCTTATTATAGTTTCCCCTAGGTGCCAATTTCATGGCATAAGGGGATGTAAGAGGAGAGGTAGGTGGAGATGTAGGTGATGGTGACCCTATAGGAATAACAGCAATGGACAAGGTGGCCATTAGATCCACATGTGAATACCGTAATTTTTAAATTTGGCATTTTATTTTGGTAAAATATTAGATAAAGTATTTGATTCCATAGATGTAGCTAATTGGTGTTGTATATCTTGTGTCTATAGGAAATCATGAGTGGGTGATGATGGTAGACCATGTGATATAGGCCTTCACACATAGCTTGCCCATGGATATATCTAAGGATAGTTTTATCAAGAGGGTAGTTGATATTTTAAGCGTCTATACACCTTTATTTGATCTTGTAGTGAGAGTTATGGAAACATATCATATTGTGGTAGTTAAGCATGAGGAGTTACATGTTGAGTTAGATAGATGAGACATCCCATAATGTAGTACCATGAAAATAATGTAGGCTCTGATTTATTGATATGAAACTCTATGATGCAAGCATGAGGATACGGTGTGATGTTTAGGATCCTTTGAGGATAGAGTACATGAATAATCCCATGCACAAGGGCCTAGTTGAATACCAATTCCTTGATATCAAAAGGTGCGAGGATTACGGATATAGATAGTGACAAGGAGTACACAATTATGGATATGCCACTAACATAAGATAATTTTTTCTTTTTTGTATAAATTATGTATCATTTGATAAATATATGGAATTTTTCTTATGGTTTATTTTATATTAAATTAATGTGTAACATCTAGTGTTTTATATTTGATTTCTGTGTTTATGCAATGTATGATTAGATGTTTGTAAATTATATAATTAATATTTTAAATTAATTTAATATCTACATTATAGTGATAATATCATAATCATTATATGTAGTGTAACTAAGAAAGGAATAAGAATGCCTAACTATAATGATCATGGGGTAGTGGAATCATTGATTGTGCGTTTATAACTAATTTTATTTTATCTGTAGGAGTGACCTATAAATATGTAGGTACTAATTTTAAAACCCAAATATGTTGTGTATGTATATCTCCTCCACATGTACTTATATTTAAGACTTGATCAACCAATGATTTATTAATAACATTAGCATGAGTATGATCAGTATTGATAGAGAGTACACTAGGATAAGGACTTCTAAAAGTGGTCATTTGCTATGAAGGTTGATGGACCATGTGTTCCTTAAAAGGGTCAACATGGGATGGATTGACCCTTTTAGATGACCCTCTAGGAAAAGTATGTAAAATAGGTCTAGGTATGTCTTTTCGATATGCAATAATTCCACAATCGAATAACTATGTAAGTTTTTGCTCAAGAGCAAAGCACTCATTATCTCGATGTCCATTAATACCATGGTAAGTATAAAAGAGTTATCCTTTTGACTTTTCAAATTGTTGTGGTGGATAATTTGAATTTTGAGGAAGTGTTATTATTCATTTATCTAATAGTGTGCACAATATACCATTGGGTCTATCATGGTACCAATTAAACTGAATAGGTTATCATTTTTCAAAGGTATTTGGTTTAACTATGGAAAATACTCTATAAGCATGTTCGTTTTATTTTTTTAACACCTTTATAAATTGTTTTTGACATATATTGTTGGTTTTGTAGAAGGTGATTGAATTGGTTCATGATCTTTTGTAACTTGTTTATTTGCCTTGGAAACATGGTTCTTATCTTGTATTTTTTCTAGTGAAGAGATATGCAACTTGGTTTGAGTGTGCATTAGAGCACATGCATATTTATGCACATCCCAATATAAGATCTCAAATAAAGCAAAGGGCTTAATGTAATGCTCTTTATCTAAGTGGAGAAAGAAGACACCTACTAAATATAAATTGTACTTCCAAATATGAGGGTATATAATTTAAGAAATACAAAACATCCTTAAAGTGAATAACGTAGTCTTGTATATACTCAATTTGTACTTGTGTCAATGCTTGAAAATGTTCTAATGGTAACTTAGGTAAGGTGTAATGATGAAAATGTTATATAAATACATATTTAAATCTTCAAGTTTTTTGAAAATTGATAAGGAACCAGTTGGAAGACTATGAAACCAATCAAGAACCCCTTGGGTTAAATTAAAATGAAAAGCCTTTAAGAATAAGCTTCCATTTTGAGCCCAATGTTTAAAGGAGTGTATATATTATTTTCAATGAATAACATGACACCCTTGACCATCAAAGGAGAATAATTTAGGCATAATAAAGTTCTAAGGTAAGGATGATCAAATACATCCTTAGAAATAGGTTGATTTGTTAATATATTCTCCTCAAAAATGGCCTCATGAGAATAAATTTACAGCTTAAGCATGTTGAATTGTTGATGCAAATCTCCCATGGTAGTCACAATAGATAACAAATCTAAAAAATAAGTTGAAGTTTTTTCTAGCAGCTGTAAATGTCCATGCACGTGAAATATAGGAATAATTAAATCCTTTCCACTATCAAGGGGAGAATCATCACATGCTGTAAAACATTTTTTAAAGGGGTATCCATGGTTAGAGAGGGGAGTATATCATGTTAGATAGCATGAAGTTTTGTACCATTGTCATTAGAAAGTTATTTGTTATTTAAAATCTTATGACATTCAATAGGACTAGATGGGAAAACTTCACTTGTAAACATTTGGTATTTTTTATAAGATAATGCAACAGAGGGAAGAATACAAATTTCACTTTTGGATTTAATTTGTAAAGGAGGGAGAGAAGATGCAATGCTACTTTTGTTTTTATTTGAATTACACGACTTGATCTTTGAAAAAGATACATGAAATGTACTTGGGACTTTATTTGTGTCCTTAAACAATGTATGTTTTGTATTCATTTCCTTATGATTGTCATATGTACTTAAATTTTTTCTTCAAGAAAGATAATGGGATGCATAGGACATGCATGTTTTTCACCACAAATTAAAGGGGAAGAAAAAATTTGACTATTTTCACTTGAATCATCCAAAGAAAGCATATAATTTTCAACACAAATATTACTTGGAGAAGAAGGCACACACTTGATTTAATAAATATTTTCATCATGAGAGATAGATGAATAAAAATCAACATTTTGGACATTTGCATCATTTAAAAGGGAAGGGTCACACTCCCTTTTTAAAGTAACTAAAGGATGGATGCATGTACCATTTTGATTTTCAATATTTATGAATGCTACCATTTTGCATATCTATTATATCATACAAATTTGGTAATTATTGAAACCCTTCATCATCATAAATCAAAGAAATGACATAAGTGTCATATCCAAGAGGGATATCATCACACTCATAAACAAAATTAGAAATATCACTACCTCACTCATTTATATTTTCATTTACATCATTGGTTCTTTCATTATCATAGTTATAAGAAAAAAAGGTTTTATCCTATTTTTGATGTTTGATAAGATCTTCATATGCAATACATTGATCATCATGTGGATTAGATAAATGATCATAATAATGAAAATTCTATGTACGGGTTTCTATTAGTGTCTCTATAAGGATGTTAACTCTTAATAAAATTATGAAGCACACAACCACTAGGGCCAAAGCAATGATGTAATTAAGCATTATCAAACTATGCACATACAAGTAGGAGAGAGAAAATTATATCTAGAGATAACATATATAAATATGAAATGGAATTTATGTTGAAGGAGAAAACCCTACATGAAACTAGGGTTTTGGCTTAATAACGGAGGTTAGGTTCACCAAATGTTTTATGGTTTTTGGGTATTTTCATAGAAAACATACACATTAGTAAACTATTTGAAAGGAATGACAATATTCAAATTTACAATAAAATACAATCAATAACACATATCTTTTCTAATTTAGCATGTCAATAAATACAACAAGTAAAAGGTGGCTAAGGGATAAGAGAGAGCATATCTTGTTTGATATTATATTTTGAGGTATGATAGAGATCAAGAATCACTGTAGGACTAAATCATAAGTTTTAACTTTATTCATTCTACATTTTGAATATTTTTACTCACTGGATGCTTGCATCAAACATGGATAGTAACATCAATGTAGGTGTCTAATCAAGTATACACATAGGAATAGATCCAAATTTGTACCAATCCTGTGTTATCACTTGCATAACTACTTTGTGCCTTAAATTATACTTGTATGTGCATCAAATTCATCCAATAAGTAAAACCCTAATTATTTTTTATTAGAATTCCTATAACTTGGTAAAAAAAGGTTAGAACGTAAGTTGATCTAACCATAACAACCCCTTTTGTTGCTAATTTATACTTAGCCAATACTCTAAAGAGGACCTCAGACTCACATGTAGTTATCCCTCCTAGGTATGCGTGTGAAATTGTAAATTTGAAACTATATGCTCTTTTTTGTAGTAACCCTTGGTAAAAACAATGTAATAGTGTATTTAACCTTTTGAATTCTTCAGATGTTCAATTTAGTATTGTAATGTAGTTTGATAAATTGAAATATATAGTATCTTCTAATTTGGTAATTACCAAATAAAATTGCTAGGTAGTGTAATTAGACTATAGCCTTTGTATATATAGGGACCACTTGATTTTGAATTAGG
This sequence comes from Torreya grandis, assembly GCA_037957365.1. Classification (NCBI taxonomy): domain Eukaryota; kingdom Viridiplantae; phylum Streptophyta; class Pinopsida; order Cupressales; family Taxaceae; genus Torreya; species Torreya grandis. The sequence goes on along the minus strand of JARHVA010000580.1, from coordinate 2,073,125 downwards.
CTCTAGTGACACATGAAAATATGACAACAAGATGGTCAAAGAGGGTTAAACAAATGATCACAAAATGGACGAGACAAAAAAGGACAAAAATATAACCTTGGAGACTTACGTTGTAGTTGGACACTAGTGTCCAGAATAGATGCAAGTGTCTAGGGGATAAAAGCATACAAAAACATGAAATAATAGGTAGAGATTCTTGGCATATATTGAATGAAGAGTAATAAAATAACATACAGGCCCAAAGTGGTATGTAAATAAATTGAAATAAAATGAAACCAAAGTGGTCCATAAGAGGCTGTATCACTAGATATCTAATCCTAAGTCAAGAGATGTATACATTCACAGAGGTTATAAAAACATGCTGCTAAATTATGTTTGTACCAAATATGGGTGTCTACACTTTCTTTCTTTAATGAAATCTGAGATAATGCTAAGAAACCACCACATAGATCAATAATCATAATGTATAGATGTGCACAAAAAAATAACTTCATTGTGTTCATTATAACATTGAAGTACATCAATTTCATGAAAGCTAAATATTTGAACTATCTATTCATTGACACAACCATGATTTAAAACTTATTCACTTATGAATACTTTTGAGAAGAATAATATGTATGTAAAAACAACACCAAATAATAATGACATATATAAGAAGTAAACACACACACACACACACACACACACACACACACACACACACACACACACACACACACACACACACACACACACACACACAAATCATAAATATGTATGATTCACATAGATATGTAAAATAGTATGTATGTGTATCTAAATTATGTCATAATGACATAAAAAATAGTCCATATTGGGATACAATCTAGAGAATGTTATACACATATAAAATTTGCCATATAGGTATACAATGTCGGCCATATTAGGATAAAAAATAGATTGTGCCTATAACTACCTCTAAGACAATAAATAGCTCTCGTGTTTCTCATTGCTTCAAAATAAATTATGCCTCATCACCATGGATGTAGAACTGGGGGTGTTACATGAATCAGTACGGGGAAAATATCTCATCTAAGCATGTGAAAGACTAACTATCTATGTTGTAACCTCAAAACACTATGGAACCTATGCAACATATCAAAAATAAATTTTAATTCATTAAATTTATATATGGAAAATGATAGAGTTGTCAAGACCAAAATTTTTCAACAAGGTGATTTTGGACTCATTGCATGCCACCTAAACATCTATCTTGGGATGCATGATTGTGAATATATACATGATGGAGAATCCTATGGATCATACATATAGGGTTATATCTATATGTTCATATAAATATAAATTTCACGTAGAGTATCATTACTTGAAGTTAAAAAATAATTTTACTATGTGTTGTCACTAGTCCCTATCTACAATTTAAGGGCTTCTGGGGAGATACTAGATCTTGGGATAAAATGCAACATCAATAAAACATTGTTCTGATTCATCTGAGGTACCCATAACATCTCTCACCATATATAAAACCAACAAATGAAATAGTTCAATTACAAATCAAATAAAACTAAACTATTTTAAGATATATAAATTGAAATTATTCATTCTATACATAAAGAGAGAGTGAGAGAGGGATAGAAAGAGAGTCTTTTTTTTTTCCTTATATACTAAAACTATTGTGTATACAAAGTATTTAAACAATATATAACAACTTGATGTAATTTTATTTCCCAACTTGAATTTAGGGTATTGTAGTGCTAATTGTAGCCTCAAAAATACAATCTAAGCCAACTGGGGTACCTAATATATTAGTGATCATCTATACAAGAAAAAAATTAAAGAAGAAAAGCATTATTCAATTAAGTAAATATATGCTAAAACATAAACTTAATATTCCTTTACATACATAAACAAACTATATTTAATTAATCTTGTGTGTTAAATAGAGATGGTGAAGCAACTGTAGATGCCATATAATTTAGCATGATAGTGTCCTGAAGTGATAAAGCAATTAAATATGACATATACTATGGCATGTTAATGTAATGAGGTCTTGAATCAACTAAAAATGGCATATCCTCTGACATGCTAATGTCTCAAGGTGCTAAACAAACTAAATATGGAATATATTGTTCTATACTAGTGTACAAAGATGTTGAAGGAACTGTAGATGGAATATACTCCTATGTACTAGTGTGTTGTACAAATTTATGTTTAATCTACATATGTGTTCCTATTAGATTTACAGATGTAACCTATGTATGTTTAACCTAAACATAAGGTCCAATACACTTCCTCCCATATGATGTGTATGATGTACATGAAATGTAGGATGAATGCTAGCTATGCCACCACTAGTAAGAGGGAAAATAGCACCAATAGTAGGATATAAATAACACCAATAGTATGATAAACACTACTAGATGTGCCATTATCGATAGCATGTGTACAACTCCTCAATGAATGAATCCCATGGTCAATTATAACCATGTGAGACTAGTAACTACCTCAAAGGTGTCCATCTGTGTATTACATGCAATATTTTGGGGATATACGTATGTGTTATTGTCCTTATATTTCTATAAACTTAATTTTGATAGTTTTGGTCCTACATGGCACCAAGTCTATCAAATGAGGACCCACCTCATTTACCTTGGGAGGCCTTCATGTCAAAATAAGTTGGGATTTATTGTAAAATAAAATCAAAATAATGTTTTATCAAAAAAATATAATGGCACCTCATTATTATTTCATGGAGAATCATAAAAACCCATCCACCACCTATCCCAAAATTTGTTTATAATCTCTACATGAACACACCAATCAATGCTAATGTGTTTACAACTTGTTGGTGGTCGTTCATTGGTTCCCAGCTTAAGAAACAAAGCACACACTTTTTTTTTATGATTATTTTAATGTCCTCATATGAAAATATATCAAAATAATATTCTTTTAACACCTCTCTTTGCTGGAACATTACATCAATTTGGGAAGTGACATTTCCCACTTCATTGAAAACAACCTCTAATGTAGTGTCAAGTGAATTACATGCACCATGATTTAAAGAGTCACACAAACTATTGATAATAATTTTAAATTGTTGTTGATTTGAATTATATTTCTCATATAATTGAGCTTCTTCTTGTGTAAAGTCAAAATGTTTGTGTTTTGATCACGGTTATGTTTGACATTTTCTTCAAGCAATGGGTCCATTGAATTTTGTATCTATATTTATAAAAATAAAAGTTTTATTCAAGAAATATGAGAGAAATGTAAATTTATTTTGAATACCCTAAACATTTAAAAAAAATGTAAATTCAAACCTTGAAATCAAAATTTAATAAAAAACTTACTTGAGACCATGATTGAAATATACAATCAATTTGTCAGGATGCAAAAAATGTTATAACATGCATGCTCTTTCTTTGTATTCCAAATTGTGAAAGTTTTCTTAGGTTTAGAATGAAACACAAGAGAATAAAAACATAGGTTTTTTGTGAAAACAAACTTTATAAAGGATGCAACCCTTTTTTAAAAAGGACATACACCCTTTATAACTTACAAAGGGCATACAGTGAAAATGAACTTTTATAAAGGGCATACACCTTTTTTAACAAAGGGCATACAACCTTTATTACCCACAAAGGGTGTATTCCCTTTAGTTCAAAAAGGGTGTATGCCCTTTTTGAAAAGGGTGTACACCCTTTTACTTTGGCACCATGCCAAGGTAGGGCAGGTTCATTTTAGAAAAACAAATGATGTACACCCTTTGCAAACAAAAATTGGTCTTCCTCATTGTTATACCTTTTTTATCCCCCAATTTTGTGCATCCACCCTATTAGTAGATGGCATATAATTTATTTATATACACATGTTTCATGCATCTTTAAATGTGATGCATACATACCCAAACATATGATCTATGCACATGTAGATTTTGAAACTTTCCTCTTCTCTTGTCATAAGGACATTAGGGGCATATGCTTCTTTGATCATGATTATTAACCTAGGTTCTATTCTAATTGATCATTTTACATTATCATGTTTGATCTCATATGATAATGCTTACACATGTCTATATCCATGCTCATATATTTCATAGTGTACTTGATATGTTACTCCGTCTACATTTTTTTCTATCTCTTATTTGTTGGGATTAGTATGTTAGGTTTATACTAGTTCCTTACATTTATCCTAATTTTCCATTTTAGCACTTCTTTAAGTGTGTTTCCTTATTTTATATTGTCTTGCATGGTATTGCCTTTTCAAGTATTTGAATATACTCTATTTATTGTGGCCCCCGTGGCTTTGTTAGCCTATTTGGACATTTGAATATGTCACTCTATGTTGTATGTGGACATTTGAATATGTCATTTTTATGCTATTTGGACATTTGAATAAGTTATGTCCCTTTGATTGTGTGGCATTTGAATATTCCCCTTATATGAGGTCTGCTTTGACCATTCTATTCTTTGCATTACTTTTGAGTGATCTTGTATATTACTATCTAGACATTGCCATGATATATATATCATACATCTTAAGACTTAATGTGATCAAATACTGCATACCTCATTGCTATATCTACCTAGACATGTTATTCCTATATAATACATGATCAATAAACAACTTATAAAATTATCTTATCCTTTTTGGGTAAGGTAGCTACCATATTATACTCCCTCTCACTTTAAAATGGGGGGCATATCAGTGGGGACAAGTCATAGAGGTATGGATCCCACATATACACAATTTGAAATTTCAGTGGGGGAACGTAAAAAAAGAATGATCTCCACATTTACACCAATTCATACACCCTGTTAGTAGATGGCATATAATTTATTTATATACACATGTTTCATGCATCTTTAAGTGTGATACATGCATACCCATACATGACCTATGTACATGTAGATGTTGGACCTTTCCTCTTCTCACATCCTAAGGACATTAGGGTCATATGTTTCTTTGATCATGATTATTAACCTAGGTTCTATTCTATTTGATCATTTTACATTATCATGTTTGATCTCATATTCTAACACTTACACATGTATAAATACATGCTCATATATTTCATAGTGTACTTGATATGTTAATATATCTACATTTTTTTTAACACTTATTTGTAGGGACTAGTATACTAGGTTCATATTGATTGCTTACATTTATCCTAATTTTTCATTTTATAACTTTCTTGAGTGTGTTTACTTGCTTTCTATTGTCTTACATGGTATTTCCTTTTTGATAATTTAAATATACTCCATTACTTGTGCCCCTTGTGGCTTTGTTAGCCTATTTGGGCATTTGAATATGTCACTCTATGTTGTATTTGGACATTTGAATATGAAATTTATGTGCTATTTATATATTTGAATAAGTTATGTCCCTTCAATTGTGTGGAATTTGAATATTCCCCTTGCATGAGGTCTCCTTTGACCATTATATTATTTGCATTACTTTTGAGTGCTCTTGTATGTGTTCTTGATTATTTGTTGAGTTCGTACTGTTACTATCTAGACATTTCCATGATATGTATCATAAATTTGCAGACTTGATGTGATCAACTACTGCATATATCATTATTATATATATCTATACACGTTATTCATATATTATAAATGATAAATACACAACTTATAAAATTATCTTATCCTTTTGAGGTAAGGTAACTACCATATTCTACTCCCTCTCACATCAAAATGGGGGGCATATCAATGGGGACAAGTCATAGAGTCAGGGCTTCCAAATTTACACAATTTTAGATTTCAGTGGGGGCATGCTATATAAATATGTCATCCAATTTTACACTAGCTCTTAGATTTACCAGATTATAATGGGGTATGTTATAGAAACATTTTCTCCACACTTGCACCAGTTTTATAATTCTCTAGATTTCATAGTTATATAATTCATATACATATTTGTGGAAACATTATATACATTGGTATTGTTATTATACCCATATTTGAGCTTGAGACATATATGAGGTATATATTCCATGCAAAGGGTACCAAAAATTGCAAAAATTCTAATTATACCACTCACCAAGATGCACTAATCTCACTAGGATGTATTGTTATCAATCCTTTTTTGTTGTAGTAGTGGGTTAATTTTTATAAGTTTAATTGATTAAATAATTCAACCTCACAATATTTTTATATTGGAGTGATTAAATAATCATATCTTACCATATTTATAAGACACGATGATTAAATCACTCCCCTCACAAGATTACATAGTTGCACTCGATTTGTGTGATTGAGATATAATGATCTCAATCGTTATGTCACAAATCATCCTTAATCCAAATTGGGGGCATAATACCTTCCAATATCCCTCTTTATATCTCCAAGGTTTAGTATTGAATCGTCTCTAGCTCTAACACTTCATAAGGAATCATCAAAAGGCACCATGGTTTCATCGACATACAAGTGTACTCCTTCCTTGCTCTCTTTATTTTCAAGCATTTTAATTATTTCAAACTTCATATCAATTACAATGATTTATACTAAAACATACTCTTGGTTACAAATCATACATGAAAAAAAATTAAAAGTGGGATAAAGCAAAAGTAAGTTGTGTTATACACACCCATGTACACATTTATTTCCTTTAACCTAGTAATTCCATCTTTATGCATTATTAGATTAAAGGGGGAGAATTTAGATACTAAAATTGAATATTTATAACATCTCAGTCTTGTACATATGAAAAATATCAATCAAAGCTCTACCCTTTAATTCTAGACTTTTTGATGCCAAAATGCTCATATTCACCATCTCACTATGCCAAAATGCTTATATCTTAGTTTGATCCATATCATTCTAATGACCTAGGTACCCTATAATACACAAAAATATTAAAACATGATAAACATCCTTCACTATTAGTTTCAAATCCATACCTATTTTCTATCCCTCTATACACTATCGACCACAGAGGGACACTACTACCAATGGTAGTGTCTAGATATTTATCTAGTGTCTTGTACCCAAAACTCATATAAATTACAAAATTATCAAAACCCATGGGTCAACCTAATTTTATTACTTAAAATTACTATGAGATATTTTAAAAAGGTATGGTATAAATACAAGTCTAAGCCTTCTTATTCCTCATCTAGTAGATTCCAAGAAAACAACTAACAAAGATAAATAATTAACTATACAAGCACTCTATTCTACCATGTTCATCCCTATTTATATATCAATCATAGGAGAAGTAATATAATAGGTTTGAATCATTCAAAGAGTAGTGCATGAATGATATTTGTCAAATACAAATCTAGATCACTGCATGTATCTTCATATAGTATAATACATTGTCCACACTTTACCACACATAGGGGTAACTACAGAAGTTCGAGGACCTCCTTAGAGTATTAGCTATATAGGTAGTACCCTTTGATAGAGGAATCTTTTGGGTAGATTGACATGTGAGCCCACTAACCATTTTTTAGTAAAACTCATTCCAAAGGTGAAGAAGGGTGAATATCTAGGGTTTGATCAATCAATAAATAACAATAACCTGTATCCCATATTTGAACACATTAGAAAAAAGTGATAAATAACCCAAAAAAATGAAATTGGACACATTTAGATCCATTCATTATTCTACATTGGACACATGTGTCACAACTAGACAATAACATCGATGGTAATACCCAAATCTGATGGTAGTGTCTGTAACCATAAAAGTAAAATTTTTAGAATTTGATGACTAGTCTAGAATACTTATCCTGCTTACCTTACACATATTTTTAGTTCAACTCTACTTACACGCAATAAACTACTTAAGTACCACTATTACTTATTTATTACAATATCTTTCAATAGATGTACTTTACCATTTTTAGAAACCTTAGTTATATAAATTCAAAATATTGTCTATCTAAATTTTGTATTAATTAGCCTACTATAAATTAATTTATCACCCTTATGTTAGAGTTAGGTTTAAATTCTTAACCCTAGATCCCCACATATCTTAATTTAATCTTCAATCTTGATTGTTTTCAACAAAGCATTGAGGGACACAATAAGCATATTTTATTTATGGGCATGATCCTATGAATGCCTTAATGAGGGTTTTGCATCCTCTTTTTTAACCTCTTTATCTATGTTCTCATTAATGAGTATACTATTTTTTGGACATTTATGGTCTTTCAAGCACTTTTTGTTACTAAAGATTAACTATTTCCCTCTTTTAATCAAGTTCTCTAAAATGAACATGCAAATAAGTTGTTGAGATTCATATGCTATCATAAAATACATTCTAGAATAAAATTATATTTGATCAAATTTTAAGCCTTAATTCTCCTTGTTAGTTCAATAGCCTCGTTAATAGTTTTACGCTGTATGATTAGTATTCTCTTATGAAAAAATCTAATAGTTTATAATCCTCTAATCTATTAACCTTGGATAGTGTATTTTTTCACACAATTAGTTTACAAATGTTTAGCTAGCAATCAACACCTAATTATATATTTGTAGTATGTTTATAGGATTTAACGATGATATTTATAGCACATCAACTTAAGGATGTGTATCTAGCATATTTCATATAGTATAATTCATTTCGAATGACCAATTTTAACAAATAGTCATTTTTTCTATAACCTTAATAAAAACCATAAGGCAAAAAAACTCGCAAAACACACAAGTAACTCTAAATAATGTTAGTGGAGTAGAGTATGAAAACACATTAACTTAATATTTATAATTTCAAAAGCTTATTTCTAAATACACAATTTTTTTGGGAATGGAATTGTTTATAAGTCTACATATATAATATTTATAGTTTAGAAAACTTACTTCTAAATACATAAAACTTGGGGATGAAATGCCTTACGAATTTACATACTTAATATTTCTAATTTAAAAATATTAATTTTAAATATAAAAAAAATTTAGAGATGGAAGGCCATACAAGTTTATATTGTCCTAAAACTATTATCAATAGTTGAAGCTTCCATAATCAACATTAACAATCTAATTATTTAGATATTTCTATTTGAAATAGAACAATCCTTATTCCAAGCATTATGATACTAACAAATTCAACATGTACTATTTTGTGTAAAATTATAAAACAAGTGAAGTCTCTTGTTGATTAAGAGTTGTTTGTTTTAGGTCAAAATATTTCTCCTTTTTACCCAAAAACCCAAATGTAAGTGCCTTCAAAATTTAGGTTATTTTTAAGCTACTAACCCATATTTGGTGTGAGGAAAGTCTCCATACATGGAAGATGGCCTGCCACTACCATACAGAGAATTGGAACCTAAATTTGGTGTGAAACATTTGGATAGTTAGATGATTGAAAATTTACTCTAACCTACATTCTTTTGATTGGTAATATTTGATGCATCATTGACACCACCATAAATTTATTTTTTGAAAAAAATAAGAGGCCATAAATATGACTACATTGATATCCAAATGGTAAAAAAATAATTGGTTAGGTTTTCCCTTAATTAACACTTAAATTAGAAGATAACCCTAATTTTCTAATAATGCACTCTCTTTTGTGAAACCTTTTCTTGTCATCTTAAAGAGTCGCATGATTATGTTTCATAACCTCTTCACAACTTTGACCTTTTTTTTTAAAGATTTGACATAAGCTTACCCTTCTCCTGATAAATAACATAGTCTATAGTATTATGTGCCCCCATACATCCTTCAGATATGACACACAAAACACTTCATGTATATTCCTTGTGTTTGGAGTATTTAGCACATACATAACTTCTTCTACCATTTACTGTAAATAATACTTTGGTTGTAACGTCAAACACTATTATATGGAGTATAATTTGTGTCATAAATTGAGTCAAATTTTCATTGTTTTTATCTTTTGTTTTTCATTTTTCACATAGTTTCCTTTGTGTGATGTTAACTTGGCAAAAATTTGGTGATGATTAGCACCAACTTTGAACTAGGTCAACATCACACATGAAAAACAAATGAAAAAATAAAAACATGAAAATGATGTAAAATTAACCCAATTTGTTGTGCCACCTTTACGTCACTAGGAAAAAGTGAAGAAACAAAAGTAATTTATATATCTAATTAATATAAAAATAGGGCACATTACAATATCATTATACACTCTATGACAATTTGAAATTTTGATGGAAAATAAGAGCTCTAAAATTCATAAGAAAATGTAATAGGTTTAATTTTGGGACAATAAGGTGAGAAATTCATTTTTATCTCATTATTTTTGTAGGAACACAAATTTATTTTTTACAAAGCGTAAAAATTTGGATAAATAAATAGAGATATATGTTTTATCTAAATCATAAGTTGTCTTAAATTTAGATGTAAAACCTAGGGTCAACATTCTCATATAATTTCAATTTAGACAAAAATTATATTTTTTATTTGATAAATAATATGTTATCATCAAGTAGGTATACATAATCATCTCCTGTATAGAACTGTTCTTCTGTATTGAGTTATAATTCACAAGAATAAAACTCTTCATCAATGAGTATACTTTAGCATATGAGTTTGTCTATAATCCTAATATTGCATAAAAAAATCAATTTTGTGAAAATAGTTCTTTCAGTTTTTTTAATGGTTGTGGTAAATATTAAAAAATAAAAACAATTCATTTTATGTATAGGGAGAGTCATCACTACTTATTCATCAAGTTAGGGGTGTTAAAATAGAGGAAGCATAAGTGGAGGAGAACACATTGACATATCACATCTTCCAATGGACAATAGTTTCTTTGAGGTAAACGAAATGTTTGTATATTATTTTAAAGTAAAGCTATTATAATATTTATATGTATGGATATTACTCTAAATAAAAATAATAATAGGTATTTGATACTTCATATTTAGATGGGAACTTTGACATTCAAATTTGGCCTCAACCAATGAAAAAGGCAAAGTACATGTTCCCTAAATGGCATCCTTAATTGAAGGACGTGAAGGAGGAAAATTTGAATGGAAGAACATTATGTTGAGGTACATTTATAATCTTGATGGTAATTGTTGAAATAGGAATCCTAAAGGGGAGATGATTCACTTTTATGGCATGGAAGGAGTCTCCTATATATAGGGATGGGGATCATATTTGTGACAATCAAGTCATTATGGATTATAAAAGGAAGATAAAAACATGGTATGATAACCTTGTATAAGCCTTTAGAGATGACTGACACATGTCAAATGGTTTGTGCATGGCATATGAAGGATTTGGAGAGTTTTTTATGATGGTACACTTTCTATTAATGAATATTTTGCATAAGATAATATATTCAAGGGATGGAAAAAACCACATTATGGAGTGATAAAATAGTGAAGGAGGAAAAAAGTAAACATAAGTGCACAAACACCAACAAAATCACACATTGAAGCTTCATAGAGAAAGAGAAATTTAAAGGTGGTAAGCAACCAAACAAATATTTAGAAGCATTGGCTAAAGATGTCAATGAAGAATTATTTACGTGTGAAGAAGATAATGATGAGTTGAATCAATAAACTTATGTGCATGATGAATGATTTCATAGCTTCACATTAATTTTGAGAAATAATCTAATAAACTTTAGTTTCATGTTATAAATGAAAAAGGGATGGTGTGTGAAGCATATCAAACCCACCATTGTTAGTTCTAAATCACGAGGATTAAATGTGAAGATAATCTAGAGGAACTGGCCATGATTGAGACCTTAATAAAGGTTGTTAACAATATGGTTTCCAACGTTACTTTCAAAATTATGTGATCGGATTATTTTGAGAAAGAAATCTAAAAATAAGATTTAAAGGTATTAATGACCCTACCACGTGATTTAGAAGGGATTAACACAAGTGATTTTTTTTTGTAAGGGAAAAAAAAATTGGTATGGGGCATTTTTGATCTAAAAATCAAAATATTTAGTTGAAAGATAATTCAAGAAACAAGAAGAACACAAGAACAATAATGCTATCTCTGAGAAGAAATGTTTTATTCATCAAATTTGTAGACCCAAACATATGCCTATCTCTGAGAAGAGATGTCTCATTTAAATTTTGGGTTACATCTTCATTTATACATGTTTTGAAGATATGAGGAGGATGTGGAAGGTCACCAATCTTGAGGGAGATTAAGTGGTTCGACTTCCATGATTTACAACAATACAGAATTTGAGGAATTACTATTTTTAGAAACTTACTATTTTTAGACTGCACTACTAAAATTTAAATTTGGGGCACTTCCATTTGTTTTTAGGGGTCAAAACCCACTGAGCAGATCTTAGTGACATCTCAAGATGTTCCCCTCATTCTTGGCTTTCCAATGGTTCAAACGGGGAGTCAAACATAGCTATGGTGTAAACGTTATGGCTCCTAAAAGTTTTGCGACCAATTGGGGTAGAACCATCACCTAAATTGTCACCTAAAATGTTGCTCGAATTAGGTTTTGACCCCATATTTTACATAAGGGTTCTCAGATTAAGTTCTTCTTAAGTATAAATTTCATACAAATAGGTTGCATAAAAGACCACATAAATGGAAGATAGAGAGAAGAAGTAATTTGTGCACATAGTGTGAGCGTAAAATAAAGTAAGTGTTTATCTTATACAATTTTACTGATACTTATAAATATGAGATTCATAATAATAAATGAGGTGATAGGTATAATGATTTTCATCATGATTACTAGGATGTCAATGTGGTGGATAACCCTATATCTGGTAACAAGTTATGGGTTGTATAATATGCACAAGTAAACTATCACAACTTTAAACCAAAACTCATTTGAATTTGGAAGTATTTTTAGAATGGTGAAAATTATATTCAATGGAAAGAATAGGAAAAATTACATATGTGTACAATGTATAGCAAGGCTAGGAATGCAAGTCATGAGTACAAGGTAAAACACATCCTTTGGCTTTCCTAGACTAAACATGAGTTATAAACATGTGTGATATGATATATGTTTAAAGAATGATAGCAATATCACATATTTTTGTGTGATATCTCATGTCCCCAATCTCTTATTGGAAATATTGTTATATTATATACATCATTATAAGATGGTAGTTAAAAAACAACAGTTATAAAATAAATGACAACTTATCTTCTAGTTGAGGGATGGTTGGTATTTTCATAAGCGTGGAAATATGACTTCCTATTGTGCAGTGTTATTCATAGGTTTTAAGAAATGGCATAGAACCAATGCGTGCTACTTGAGATAATATGTAAAAGTAAGGTGCTAACATGTGGATGTTGAGTTTTGAAGTTCCTACACAATACCAATGACATGTGTGGTATGTTTTGAGGTGATACAATAATACAAAAAGGTGTCATAAGGCTATACATTTGGTTCATGACATGATTATTTCAATGTTTCACATGCCACACACAATACTGCAAGCATTGATAACTCAAAGTCTATGTGAATAGTGTGCAGACTTGCTTGGATGCTATGCATAGATGATTCATCATTTTTTGAGGACTAAGGGTCCCCATATCATTATTAGTTAGCTATAGAAATTGAACATGAAGTTTTTGAAGGTTTTAATACTTATATTTATTAGTGTATCTCCATGCCTTGATCAATTTGAATAATTGATGTGTTCTTTGGTAGGTACATTTTTTTTCACTTCAGTAATTTGATCCTTTAGTGTTGGGTGCAAGTGTTTAGGATCCAAATCTAAAGGATGTTACATTTTTTTTGGATCATGAAAATTTTTAAAGTATGGATTATGGACTTCCAAATTAAGGATTGGATGAAAATTCAAGTAGTGCAGTAGGTCAGGAACCAATGCATTTTTTCTAGCTATGTGATGTATGGTGTCTCGACAATAGTGTAGAGGCTTAATATTGTAGTTTATGGATCCTTGAATAATTAATTATAAAGAAGTAACCATACCTTATTTCTTACCTTAAACTCATGAGTTTTATTAAAAATGTCAACAGACTCTTTATACTTTATTTTTTGTGCATGAGTATAAATTAAACTTGGTGGTGAACACTAGATGGATGTGTTACATAAACTTGTGTGCCTTATCCACTTCCTTGTCTTGTTCACATGAATTCATGTTAGATGGTGCATGAAAGTATATGTATATATGTATTATTGGTTGGAATCAAAAGCATTAATGGAATATACTGTGACCTCCAGGGTCATGCAAAGCTCTACTATAGACATGCTAAATGAAAATAAAATTATCATCCTAAGTGCATAAATGCACACTATTGTACATGCACAATAGATGACCAAGTGTGAAATAACTTATATTTTTCCATATGATCATGGATGAAAGGTTTTAGACCAATTCAATTATGTATCCATCATATCCCATAAATATTTCTAGAAGTGGCTAATAAATCACAAGCCACAGTCAAACACATGGATGTTGGTAAATCAAAATGAACCCAAACATGGTTAAATAAAGAGTGTGTGGTTTCATATGAATTGATTTTTTTATTTTATACAACCAAAATGGTCATATTATAAAATGTATCCACTAAAAAAACATAGATTCATTTTGGTGTTTTTTCATAGACAATCTAGTCATGAAATCTATGTTGATGGATTCACATTGTTTGGATGGAATTGGTAATGGCATGTAAAATGATAGCTTATTATTTATTTGTTTGGTGATGTAATAAGGAATTTAGTAATTGACATGGTGCTCAATAATTTTTCACATGAAAGGATAATATTATCTTTGTTATAGATCTACTAGTGTCATGGTAATGTCAAAGTATCCTATTATCTTGGTGTAGTGTGCCCTTTAGATGATTCTTCAGTCAGGTGCACCATTAGGAACATAGAGATATAATTTTTTTTTGGACATGTATAAATCATGAACCTATTCATATTATGTGAGATTCATATACTATTTTTTAAATTTATGGTTTATTAACTAGAGAAAAACCTAGTCAAAGAAATTATGGTCATGAGTGTCGAACACTATAATGAAAATGTGTACTAGTAGTTGAATGAGGTGATTTTTTAGCCAATTATCATTTAGTTTATTTTTATTTATAATATTATGTAATTATTAAAATTAAGTCAACCACTTCATGTGGCATGCATTATCCATCTTAGTTTGCATATATAAGAAATAAAAGAATGTACAATTAGAATGGATGATTATCTTCTTACAAAATATGTATTATTATCATTACTATACTAATTTTACAATAGAATAAAAATATTTTAAAAGGTTTTATACCAATAAACCATGTATATAAATGTATCTTAGTGATATGCAACCAAATTTCCATGTTGTATGAGTACCATGTTCAGTGCATAGTCAAATGCATCAACTTGAATATCAAAGGGGTGAATAATGTTGGACATTTAAAAAATAAGTGTTTCATAGAGGAACCATTAAAATCCTCAAAATAATGCTATTGTGCTCATCTTTATTATAATTTTGTTTATGTATACATCATATGATTAAGAGACCATGATATATGTGAGAGACTAAGAACAAACCTGCGGTAGAAGTTAACAAGATAAAAGAAACTCCTCAATTCAATGAGATTTTGTAGAGTTGAATAATATTAAATTACCTTGATATTATAAGAATCTACATGTTTGCCTATTAGGTTATTAACCTATCCCAATTATTGAATCTTCATGGTGCTAAATATACACTTTTCTAAGTTGGATTGAAAGTTTTGTTTGTGTAATGTGTCTAAGACACACAAGATTTAAACCAATTTATCCTCCTAATTATATTTAAAAATGTGTATGTCATCCAAGTAGACAATAACAAAGGAATCGAGGAAATGCCCATGAGTATATCATCCCTCAAGTGTATGATTTTTTTTGGCACATTTGTTAAGGAAAAATCCATAACCAACCATTTGTACAATACTTCCCACGTTTTGAATGTTGCCTTCAAAACATATTTAGGATGGAATGATACCTCATGATAATATAAATTTAGGTTGATCTCAGTGAATTATTGTACACCTTAGATTTGGTCTATAATATAGTCAATGCATGATGGTGGGTATAAATTCTTCACTAATATCTTTTTGAGCATGTGATAGTCAATGCATAATTGCCATAGGCATATTTATTTAACACAAGGACCCTCAAAATTTTATAAGGGGAAGAGATTGGTTTAATCTTGTCCTGATTAATAAGATCTTGGATCTTGCATTATAAATCATCACTCTCCCAAATAGAGCTATGATATAGTGGGTTTTTTGGAAGAGGGGATCTAGGAACCAAATTGATATGATACTTTATCGTATAATGTTTTGGAAAACACTTTGGTCTTTAGATAATTATTTGTATTATTGAAGCATCTTAGTGAGTTGATATTAGTGTTTTTTTGGTAGTGTTTTCAAATGATAAAACACTTCCAATGTGTGATTTATTTCATGCACACATGATTATGGAAAAACCATGAGTATCATGAAATATTACATGTGCAAGATGATATTATAATATATTCTATAAAATATTAAAGTGACATTAGTAGTTGGAGGTGACTCCAATATATTAATGAATTAAAATTTGAAATAGACACTCCATTCTTACAACTTGGCTTGATATGTAGCATCATGTTCATACATAAATTTTTTTTGAATAAAAATATCACAAACATCAAGTGGCATGATGCCAAAGGTGACTGTATGCTCCTAAAAATTACATGGTGTGATATGTCCAGTACAATGTTTGATGATGATGCGTTGATATCCCAATGAATGCTTAGATCAAGGATATATCTAGCCACTTATTCTTATTTCCTTCTTTTTCCTCTTTGGATCTCCCCCAACCACTTTTGTTTGGTTTCTTTAGCCTTTAACAACTTAGTTTTTGAAATCCTTCCAAGCATGATAAAACTACCACTTTTCATGGAAAAGCTGCCACTCTTAGTTTTCATAACTACTATGGTAGTTATTTAGATACTTAATTTCAACCAATTTCATGCCTAAACTGGGATTCAATTTAATTTCTATCACACAATGTCATCTAATTCTAGAAATCACTTGAATTGCCCAAATTCATCTATGTAAAAGATTTATTTACTCAGAAACATGATGCGGCTTACTTATTTTTGGTATTACCTTGTACGCACTAATAACCTAGTTCAATTTTAACCCTAATAAAATTATGATCTAGTAATTTGACACTTTTATCATGTTGAGCTATTAATTCAAAACATTTAAAACTATTGCCAAAATCCAAAAAGCACTAAGCAAGATTAATCACATTATAAATATTAATTAACATTCCCAAGTAAAAATTCTAAATCAAATTATTGAATTTTATTTATCTAAAAAGGAATTTTTAGCCAAATAAGAAGTCAAAGTCAAAAGAGCTAATAAAGTGATTGATTAAATCCTAAGTATTTGAAAAAGGTGAGTCACAACCTCACAAATATGTAAAGTGAGTTGTCATGGATCATAAATATTTGAAACTAAGGTATATAATTTTCATGAGTGCTTTGACCTAACCCAGGGTTAGCTTGATTCAACCTAGGTTATTTTAAACTCAACCAAAGTTAGAATTTAACCTAATTTCCCTAGGGTTAGAGTTAGTTCTTAGAGATATAAATACAAGTGCTCACACCATATGCCAAATATTTTTGTGTGTAAGGTTAATCTAGTGGAATGCCTTCAAGAAGCCATTGAGAGTAGTGTTATAATGCCCATTTTATGCCAAGCTTCACGCCAAGCCATAAGTGACCATTGGAGAAGTTCTACCACCATGGAAAATCATTGATAAGTGTCTTTAATGTCATATATTGATCATTAACTTCCTTATACCAATAAGTGGACATCAAATTCGACAAAGGAGGTAAATTACTTATGTTATTTTAATCTCTATTTTGTGATCTTGTTCATTATGTTATGCTCCCCCTAGTTCTTAGGCAAGAGTGTTTAGTTCTAGTGTATTGTTATGCATATATTTTTATCATTATGACTAACAAGGAAATAATCAACGTTTATGTGTTTTTCAAACCCCTAAGATACATAATGGCACACATGGTGGGACCACACATCCTATATGGCCAAGGAGAATGATGTACAACCTTTAGTTTTTTTTTAAAATCATTTAATTCTTGAAGTTTAGAGTATTAGCCTTGAAAATCCCATCATTCTATTTTTTGTGTAATCAATAGCTTTGCCTAATGTAACGATAGTTTCACCATTTTTTTACTATGTTTTTCATATTCATTTGTGCAGAAACAATGACTTTGACCTGCTAAATGGTGGCTTCACTATCTATAATCACCAGCTTTGACCCGGATAAATAACAACATTACCAGGTAAAATTGCATTTATTTTCGACAACTTCACCAATTTTATGCATGCAATCGGTGACTTTGCTAGATCTAATCAATGACTTCACCCCATTTAATAACAACTTCACCAAAAGTTATCTCTTTTTGTGTCTATGTTTTTAGGAAAACATTAGCTTTGTTAAAAATGGTGGACTCAATCTATTGCATAAATGGTGGATTTGATTTGTCCTTTTAGAAACCTAATAGCTCAAAATGGAATGTTATTATTTATTTGCATTTTGGCCTAAAGACAAGTAAACCACCTAACATTTTTTAGGAATTAAGGTGGAGAGAGAGAGGCATAAACACTTTTAAATCTCACATACATTTTTATTTGGTGATTAAAATCAACCTAATCACACTTGTCTTTTAGTAGTTTTAAAGTTTTTTCACATGTGAAAATAAGGCTAATGGGTCAAAGTTTTAATCACATTTGAGTTAGTGTTATCAAAAGTAACATACACTTTAGTTAGAGCTCTTAAGATTTTTTTCACTTTTTGTTTGTCCTTTGTTATTAGCTAGTTTCAAAACTCATATCTTAAATTATTTGTTTGTGGAAAATCAAAAACTATTGCATGTATGCTCTCCCCCCATCCCCTATATGGAACTTGGGTGACCAAAATTTCTTCATTTATTGCTTTATTTGTTTAGTATTGTCAAAAATAATGTCACATATGCTCTCCCTAAGCTCTGAGTGACTTGAGTGACCTAGAAATGACCTCTAAAGTATTTCCATTTATTTTCTTGCATTTTGGATTATGGGCGGCAGTTTATTTCCTCCTCAACAATTATTTAGGGGTGAATTGACCTAGGGTTTTATCTCCTAGCATTATATTAACCCCACTCCTAATGAAAACTTGGGTTAGGTCTTGCTAAACATCAGATTGCACTAAGCAATACATGAATGAAGTTGTTGTTCAAAGGAATAAACCTTTTCATAGTAAGTTAGTAGGTATGAACCTAATTGACATGATTGTGACCTTGTGTTATCCACACTTGTAACCATTTAGTGAATTTTAAAACTTATATATTTTAGTCAACCCCACTTGTCATGGAATTTATTACCAAATGTTGAGTGCTCCTCACTCTAAGTTCATGACATGTACTAATGCTTGAGAGATAGGGGGGGGTGTAAAAAATCTACCTACACCCATTCTTTGATTTTTGGATTAACACTTAATTCCTTTCAAGCATTGGTATATCAGTGGAAACTTTGGCAGAAGCTATGTACTCCCATGTTAGTTTTAGGGATAGGATGAGCCATTAGTGTTATTTCTATTTTCTTTGATTTACATGTGTGTTTTTGAATATTTTTTTTGTTTGTATTATTAATTTTAAATGAGTCCAAAACCATCACATTATTTTCACACAAATTTAGCTTAAGATGTGTTGCTTTTCTTGTTTTATTTCAAAACTGCTTGTGTACCATTTGTTTAAATAAGGCATCATTATGCTACCTGTTTCATCTCAAACATTTGCCTTGGATTTTTAAGTCCAAAAACCATTATTTTCCATTTGTTTGAAGGAACATTGTTATGCTACCTAAATAGTTCCAAAACACTTGTTATATTTTAAACCATGTTCTAAACCATTGTTATACCTCTTGTTTCAAACGTACAAACCCTATTCACCTTAGAACATTCGAGTCTTTTTACATTAAATTTAAAACTCAATATTTTAAAGTACAAACCCTAAACTAATCAGGTTTACACCAAACCCTCATCTAATTTATTCTTAGGTAGTCTACCTTTTGTGTTTGGATTGAATTACTTGCATTGATTTCCTCTTTGATCTAAAAGATCCCTTGCCTAGACCTAGTGGTTGTTGTTTGTCTTGTGCCTTATTTGAGTGTCCTTTTTGAGATGAGTTATTTCCACATGACTTGTTTGAAGTTTGTTTATGCTAAGTTAAAAAATATCCCAGTTCCATTATTCAAATAGTCTCTTATGAACTAATATTGAGTCTTAGATAGCTAACTATCGAGTGCCATCTGAGCCAATTGCCTTAACATTAGTTTGTTTTTTAGTTGTTTTACTGAGTTTATCTAAGACAACTAGCTTAGTTTAGTTTATTTTGAAATATTATGTGATTTATTTTTTTCTAAATCTAGCCTTATTTTTCACGTTAAATGATTATAATCACCTTGGGTAAATCATTGTTATCCTTTGATCATAGTTCACAATTATTCCACTTTGTCTAGATACTTTTGTCACTTATTATAACTGCCTTTAAGAAAATCAATAATTTATCCATAGATGAGTTTTGAGATTTTGTTTTACCTTTTCGACTGATTATAACTACCTTTGGGAAAATCAGTACCATTGTTAGACCAGTTTCAAGTTTGTTTTATCTTTTTCATTGCCTAGTTTAGTTGTTTTACCCTTTGTGCCTCTTTTACAGATCTAAAGGTCATTTATTTTTATATTTCAATTTTTTTCTACCTTTATAACCTTTATTTTTCATGAGACTTAGCCATAGCTCCAAACATGCCTCGTTACACACGTAGTGAGACTATGTATAATCCAGATTATGAGAACTTTATGACCATTGACCCTTTTATTCAAGAATGATATGATGATGAACTAGCTTATGAGATGGATTCCTATCCATATTATAATATTCCATACATTGAATAAAGGTTAGACCCATTAGATTAGTATTTTGTGACTACACCTTCTTATTTGGGCCAATAACAAGAGCAAATGACATAGTACCTTGCTCAAATGATGCCCAACTTTAAACAAAGCCAAGAATAAGAGCCCTACTATGTTATGACACCAACATAGACAAGTCATGATACACACTTGTTTGATCATCATTTGTTAGAGAATAAAGATGAAATTATCATTAGAGCCATTGAAGTAGGAGCCAAGTTTTTACTAGACTTCCCACATGAAATTCTGAGTAGTTTGATTAAAACTCCTAATAGTGCACCTTGAATCCAATAATTTAAACAAGTATCAACCAATTATAGTCAAGATTTAGTTCAAATTATGTGATATAACCGAATCATGATTGAAAAGGGAATGACCCTATGGATGATCAAATGGAATAGCTAAAACAAGCATACCAAAACTACCTCAATCTAGGTCACAATATTAATGCAATGCATGTTTCTAACACACCACTTATTGAGATAACTTTGTTAATAGGGAAAAAAATAGATGCTTTGGTCTATGTAAACCAAAACATAGACCCATTTATCAAACTGGTTGGTGATATGTTTAATGCCCCCATTTTGATAGAAGAAAATACCACTCAAACAAAAGACCTCACTCAAAACATTGTGGATAACATGAAAGTGCATTCCAATTTTATAAAAGTAGGTCTAATTTAATGCTAAAAAACATGCAATAGATTTTGCCAATCAATGCCATGAGTGGATTATAATAATAAGGGATAGGCATGTCTATTTTATAAAATTAAAAAACAACCTCCACTCCTTAAACAACTACTTCCTCAGGTGTGCAATATGGGAAAATAAACCAACAACAGACCAACTTACCACCACAAAAAGTTTAGAACACTATGCCACCTCAATAAGGGGAAATAAATGTTCTACCATAACAAGTATAGGCCAATATACCTCAATAGTCACAAATATTACCTAACCCAAAACATGTTTCTATTGGTAAAAAATTGCCCATTAGTCAACAATAATAAATGCCAAATACCCAACAATTACTTAACCAAAAACAAGTGCCTATTAAACAACATGTATTCAACTAACAATAAGGTTCTTATGTACAATAGGTACCAGGAGCTTAGAAATAGTTGCCTTTCACCTAATAGGTATCACATGTGCAATAAGAATCCAAATTAGTAAGCAATGTGTTCCCTATATACAACAAGGTTAGATGAGTAGGTAGCAAGTTCCCTCAAAAATTCAATAATACTAATATATCCCACAAAGCCAAATGCCATTACCACAACCACAATTCACCAACCAAGTTTATGTATCCAAACCAAGCTAGAATGTGTTCTAACAGTAGCAGATTTTACATCCATAGTATAATCCCAATGCATGGATACATATACCTGATCATCCAACCAATTCGACCAACATTCCACATTATGCTTACCCTAATCAAGGTAATCCACCTTTAGCTATGTAACCCCAAAAATAATAGGAAACTCTATTTGACTTCCTCACCCAAGAGTTGTAATAAATGAATGATGTAATTTAAGTTATACAAATTGAAAAGCAAATATATAAATTCAAACTAGATGAAATATGCTCTTATCGATTCAACATGGATCAGTTACAAATACCATTTTTATCAAGTTATGAGCTGCCCAAATTTGACAAATATAAGGGTAAAGGCAACCCCAAACAACATCTAAAAGAATTCTTTGTTGCTTGCTAGCTAGTGGCATATAATAACATATACTAGCTTCTACTCTTTTCAAAGAGTCTAACTAGACAAGCCTTGGAATGGCCTTTTAAAATTTTTAAATAATTTTGTACGTAACTTCGATGATATTTCAAAGAAGATCATACAAAAAATTTCATATAATCTCGAGCATGAGATTATAATTGTTGATTTGGGCAAAGCAAAATAGAATACTAGTGATAGTTTCACTGCATACTTGAAATGTTGGAGATCACTAACAAGTCAATTTACTCACAATCTACCAAATAAATAGTTGGCTATAATATTTACCAAGAGCCTACACAATGAGATATCTTACCATCTTGAGTTGTAATGTGCTCACACATTTGAAGAGGGTATAGAGAAAGGAATATAGATTGAGAAAGCCCTTGTTAACAAAGGGATAATCAAATTATCTTATTCTAGCAAGATCTAGAATCAACATCAAGGCCAACAAAACTAGAACCATAACCAAGTCTAGGACCATAATCAGAACCCTATCAAAATATCATATTTAATGCCACCTTGGGCCAATAATAATAAGATACCAAAACCCTAAAACTACAAAAATAATGTTGTTGGTAATGGGGTTAATGAATTGCACCATGTTCATATGGTGCAAACATCGACTATCCATTTACCTCTACCCATTCAAAAACCACCACCTTCATACATTCAGCTAAGGTATCCATAAAACCAACAAACACATAATCAAAATAAATTACAAGCCCCTCCTCTAAGGAGAAGGCTGCCCATTGCCAAATAATTTAGTGACCTTGGTGAGCCTATTGAATTTATGTTGTGAAGATTAGTTCAAGAAAATATGATCAGTTACCCAATACCAAAGCCATTCCCTAAAGGGTTTCCTTTTAGAAATTGGTACAAAGAACATGAATTTTGTGAGTATCATCATGTCAGGGGACATTTTATATGCTGGTGTATCCAACTTAGGCATTTGATTGAGAATATCATAGAAAATGGAGAGATAGAAAGAGACACCCATGCACCTACAACCAATCATAATTTAGGCATCTAATAAAATTCATTTCCCCAACATAAAAATAATAACTAATAATAACACCAATAAAAACAACAATAATGGTAGATAAATCCACTATAAAATCAATAGAAATAATGACAACCACAACAATAACAACAAAATGATCAAAACTAATGGAAAACTGACCAAACTAAATAAGGAGGCCTTCATGTTATTGTATACACCTATAACAATGTTTTAGGGCACATCTTAAGTGGTCATGTTTCCACTATCACCATTAATTCTTGACCAACTACCAATGCCTATTAGAAATAAAGTAACTAACAAAACTGAAGGTAATACCTATGATACTATGGAATAACTAAAGAAGACACCTGTGCATATATCCATCATAAATTTATTGTGTATGTCCAACATCCACAAATACATCCTAAATGATTACTTGAACCAATCTCTCATGCCAAATGACATCAATCCAAACAAATTCCAATCCATGGTAGGACACTTGGCCCTTGGCCAATGTCTTACCTTTAACCAGAGTGACATGTCATCCCTAGGCCCTTTGCATAATAACTCATTATACATCAAGGTCAATATAACAAACCATAGAGTTAAACTCATCCTTATAGACAATGGTTTAGGCCTCAATATTGTGTCTTTATACTTGATCAAACATCTTGGATATATAATAATCAACTTGCAGCTAGATACCATTTCTATCAAGGCATATGATAATAAATAATGGGAATCTTAAGGTACTATTAGCTTGCCAATGGTCATTGGGAATTTGACCCATGAAACTCTATGACATGTTGTGTACCTAGAATTATCTTAAAATATATTATTGGGATGACCCTAGATCCATGAAATCAGGGCTATACCTTCTACATTGCATCAGTGTAAAAAAATTTTGCATTCAGGAATGGAAGTGACTATACTAGCTGATCTCTAGCTATATCAATATTTTAAACACCTCAAGGCTGAATATAAAAGCTATAACTATCAATTTGGCTTGAATTTGATGCCCAAATCTGATGTATAAAAAAATGAAAAGGAAAAAAACCATTGAATCAGAACCAAAAGTTAATTATATTGACCTAGACAACTTAGCTTCTACCTCAACCATCCCTCCACCAGATATTATAGATAATTTCTATATATCTGACAAAGGTTTTAGATAATACAATACCCATAATGCATTCCATATTCCTATATTTCCATAAAATCCAAAAACCTATGAAAGACTTAAGGCCAAAACTACTTGCATGGAAGGGTTAGCCAAAGGAAAATCTTAGTTGAACAAGCCCATTATTTTAAAAATGGTCTCTTGTCAAGAACATGATCCCTTCACCGAAGATGATTTATGGATTTATAATGATGAGTTATCTGACTTTTACCAAATCAAAAAGTATCCTATTCATAACTAGATTATGGATCACCTAACTTAGAAGGCAGAGGCTTCGGGCTACATTAGTAAGGCATGATTGAACCAATCTCAATGACCAAGTTAAAGGAAAATCCATGGTATTGGATTTAAACTACTTGTGGGTGACCCCATATACCTTATTCACATTCTAACACCATCAAATAATGAAGATGATGTCGATAGTGATGAAGGGTCTGATTATAACATCTACGATGACCTTAACGCTACAAATTTATTTAACTCCCATGCCATTTACACCATTAACCCTATTTATCAACCTTTACCATTAACCCTTTATCACCCATATTTGATAGACTAGGACCAACAAGAGTCAACAATCCCAATAGATGAGTTTGAAAATGATGATGCCATATGCCACTTTTTAGGATTGAGGAATCACATTCCTCTTAGAGATCACAAGTAAGGCTTTTTTATTAGATTAGATCCTACTACCTTTTTTGGAGATTAGGTGAGCTTCCTTAGCCAAAGACAAAAATAAAATCATAGATTGAGGTCTAAAAGTGAAAACCTCTTTGAGATGCTTTCTAACTAGGGTAAAAGTAAAGAGAAATACAAGTCTCTTGGTGAAAACCTATTTTTAGTGCCATTAGACAAGGATGTTCACCCTCCTTCCTATGAAGCATAGGATACCTATAGTCCAAAGCCTATTTATGGATCATATATCAATATATAAGAGTTGAAATATTTTATGTATATTACTCAAGAGTGCCCTAAATTATTTTTCTCATGGCCTTTACCAGTAATAAGAGATTTTGATCCGTCCTACTTGGGAGAATTAGATGAGCAGTCTAGCTAGAGGACTTTGCTATTGGTAACTAGTTTAGCTCTTTGATGAATATTAAAAAAATGGTTATACACTTCTTATGGAGGACACTTCAAAGTTTAGCATTGTGACTCTAAAGGACCCAAAGTGGATCAAATTAGCATGTCCCTCACTAAGGAAGAACATGAAGTTTTTACAACCCTTATGAGGGAGTTTGTTGAAATATTTGCATGAGCCTATTTAGACACGATAGGTTTGGCCCCCACCTTGGTTACACACCATCTCATTGCACATCTTGATGTTAATCTTGCTAAGTAGGATCTGAATAAGATGAGTATTCATATTGTTGTGCTAGTCAAGAAAGAGTTGGATAAACTCGTAGACACGAGATGCATAAGGCCGATCAATTATTTAGAGTGAATTTTAAACATTGTGCCAATGAGCAAGAAAGCATAAGGTATCTAAATATGCACTAATTTTAGAGATACCAATAGAGCCTACCTAAAATATGACTTTCCTTTGCCTAAAATTGACATGACAGTTGACTCAATGACTAGATATGATATGCTCTCTCTTATGGATGGATTTTTAGGATATAATCAAATCAGAATTGCACCATAATACTAGTACAAGACGACATTCACCACTTTGTGTGGAACATTTTGTTATTAGATGATGTTATTTGGACTTTAAAATGCTAGATCCACTTACCAAAGGGCCATAATAATGATTTTTCATGATATGATGCATGAAATCATTAAGGATTATGTCAATGACATCCTGGGTAAATTAAAGACCTGTGCCGATCATCTAGCCATACTATGAAGAATCTTAGAGAGACTTTATGATTAAAATGTCAATCTTAATTCAAATAAGTGTGTATTTGGTGTAACTTCTGGCAAATTATTAGGCTTCATTGTCTCTCACAGGGGCATTTTAGTTGATCCAACCAAAGTTTATGCCATTACATAAATGTTGTTGACATCTACCTTGAAGTAGTTTTATAGTTTGTAGGCAAGATCCAGTCTACTTAATGCTTCATATCATAGTTGGTTGATAAATTCCATCTGTTTATGCACTTACTAAATAAGGGTATTACGTTATCCTATAATAAAGAGTGCTAGAAAGCATTTGACCATCTTAAAGAATATCTAGTCTATCCACCTATTTTATTACTGTCAATGCCAAATAAGACATTGTTACTTTATCTGTCAGTAATATAAATGCTCCAAGGGCACTTTTAACACAACATGATGAACAAGGCAAAGAGCATGCCATGTATTATCTGATCTTAACTTTGGTCACGTATGAGCATAATTATACACTGATTGAGAAAGCCTATTTTGTAATGTTTTTTGTAGCCCAAAAGTTACGTTAGTACATGTTGAACAAAAAGACCATAATTATTGACAAAGTATATTTGCTCAAGTATTTACTTTCTAAAATAACCCTATAAGGCCACATGGAAAAATAGATCATGATTTTGAGTGAGTTTGAAATTAAATATGCCAATTAGAAGGCCATTAAGGGGCAAGTACTCATAGATTAGCTTACAGAAGCTCCTCTTCAAGATAGTCAACATCTTACATTTAGATTTCTAGATGAGGCCATTATGACCGCCATAGAATTAGAATCACCTCTTGAGGCTGAACATTGGAAGATGTACTTTGATGGTTCATTCATAACTCATGGATTAGGTGCTAGAATATTGTTTGTTATGGCACAAGGGGATATTATTTCCTAGTCCTTTCACATTGGATTTCCCTGTACTAATAACATGTCTGAGTATAAAGCACTCATTGCAAGGATTTTTTAAGAAGTATATTAGAACATTCAACATTTATTGGTGCATGGTGATTCTCAACTAATCATCAATTAGGTCATAGACTAGTACCAGACCAAGGATGAGAATTTGGTGTCCTATAATGATATGGTCGATACTCTCAAGAAACAAATTACCAAAATCCAATTTGAAATAATACCTTGAGCCAATAACATAACAACTAATGTCATGGTCACTATTGGATCCATGATTCAATTCATAGACAGAGCAAGGGGTTATTAATTTATTATAAAATATCTCTTAGCACTGACACATGAACAAACAACCGTTGAGATGGTATACGACATTGTTCATCCCATGTCTTCCTAATATTTTAACATATATGCCTATCTCCAAGACTAAACTATGTCACCTGACCTATCACATAAGAAATAAAAAGCCTTTATCCACAAATCCTCTTGTTATAGCCTAATTAGACCAACCTTGTATTGTAGAATCTATGATGAAACTTTGCTTCATTATTTACCTTCGACAAAATTTAGACTAGTGTTGAGGGAAGTTCATGGAGTGTGTGGAGCCCACTCTAGTGGGGAAATACTAGCCAAAAAGTTACTATGTACCAGTTATTTCTGGCTGACTATGGAAATATATGCAACTACATATGTGAAGAGGTGTATAAAGTGTCATAAATATGCTAATCTGATTCATGCTCCAACCAAGACACTCAAACCATTGAAAACACCATGATCATTCTCAACATGGGGACTCAACCTCATAGGGAAGATCAATCCTACATCCTCATATGGCCATAAACACATCTTAACTACTACCGAGTATTTGACTAAGTGGGTGGAAGCCATTCCTCTCACTTATATCACTATTAATCAAATATCCAAGTTCATATTCAACCATTTCATATGTCGTTATGGTATCCCCTCTAAAATTATATATGATAATGGTAGATTATTTAAGAACAAATATGTGAATGTGCTTTGTACCCAATACCATATGAAATAACATTCTCTACTACATACTATGGGTTGCAAGGCAATTACCAAGTTGAGGCTTCTAATAAGACCATTATCAATATTTTGAATAAAATTATCAATGATTCTAGCCATAATTATCACTTGCAACTATTTAACACCATATTGGCATACTGTACCACATTCTATACTCTAATAGGAGCTACACCCTATTCACTTATTTATGACACTAAGGCCATTCTGCCTATCAAGGTTGGGGTGCCTTCTTTTTGAATTTCATTGTAGCACATCATCAATGATGAGGACTATAGAGTATCTTGCTTACAAGAGCTAGAATTTATTGATGGAAAATGCTTGATTGCCTTGAATAATTTAGGCATATCAGAATAGATTAAGAGGCCAATACAATAAGCACGCTAAACATCATGAATTAGAGCTTGGTGACCTTATGTTAAAATATAATTAAAAGAATATCAATGTCAAGACAAAGAAAAAAGGAAAGTTCCAACCAAACTAGTCAGGGCATTATGTAGTTATTTCTAACTATGACTATGGAGCATATAGGCTTGCCATGCCAGAGGGAGAAGAACTTGATGAACTGATTGACATGATGCACTTAAAACATTTTTAAGCTTGAGGGACTCAAATTATTGTCTACAAGGATCATTTAAGTTAGGCCATATTATACTTATTATTTGTACTATACCCTTATTATTACACCATGCCATTAACCCTTCATTGACCAATTATTTCTACCTAACCCAACATATCATGTTTGGTCTTGGTTCTGATTCATTTTTACTTTAGACACGTTTAGTGGTTAGTGATAAAATTCAGTTCCAATAGTTGTTTCAAAATCATATGTTTGAAGGGAAGTATATGAAATTAGTATGATAATGGTCCTAACAATTACATATTTCATTTGTTATTACATTTTATTACATGTGCCATTGATTATAACCACCTTTGGGAAAATTAGTGTCCCACTTTGTGCTACTAATTATAACCACATATGGGAAAATTAGTACAATTAACCCTTTTTCATTATTTCCTAATTATAATCACCTTTAGGAAAATTAGGAACAACACCTTTACCATGCATTGTCACATTACCTTTTCATTACTATTTCCATATACCTTTCCATTTACCTATACCTGAACTTGCTTGTTCTTAGTCAGACACCTTTTGTGTAGGTAGAACTATAGTGACTTGAGGTCCTATGGGACCATGTAGGCAATGTTTGATTCCTGTTGAGGTCAGCTTAGTCACCCATTATCCATGCTCTCATCATTTTGTGAGCATTTTTAATCCCCATTCTCTCTATTTTCTAAGTTTAGGCTGTGTTATATCTCATAATTATCCATT
Organism: Torreya grandis; assembly: GCA_037957365.1. Lineage (NCBI taxonomy): Eukaryota > Viridiplantae > Streptophyta > Pinopsida > Cupressales > Taxaceae > Torreya > Torreya grandis. Next base: position 2,043,182 of record JARHVA010000580.1, on the reverse strand, counting down.
GAGTTGTGATACCAAAACACTTGAAACTTTTCCAAACATTCACCATATTAGGTAGAAATACAGTGACTTAAGATCCTACAAAAATTTTTAGGTAGTGATCTATTCACATTGATGTCAGCTCAGTCACCCCTTTACCACACTCTCATGATTTTGTGAGCATATTTTAAAGTTTGAATGCTCTTGCCATTTTGGAATAATCTAAGCCATGCTCTCACTATTTTTTAAGTTAGACCATTCTATATCTCATAATTCTTAATTGACATGAGATGCCTAAAAAATTCAAAAAACATTTAAAATAGTTTAAAAACACCTAAACATTTACAAAAGACCTCTAAAAATCCTAAAAATCATGAAAATTGGCTTAGAATTTCCATGCAAGATATAAAGTCATAAAATTTTTCGAGGATGGGCCATCTTATCGATTCAAGTTCATTTCTAAACCACCTTGGTCTTTTTCCTCCCATTCCTAGGAGAACTACATCAGCTTGAGGTCTGCACAGACTATGTAAGTAATACTTGAATACATGGGGTATCTCAGGTTAGCTTGACCATGATCACCTTCCTTTCTTTTTTGACCACTTTTTTACCTTAAGGATCTTGGGACTCCTAGCTATTTCACAAGTAACCACATGTCCTTAATTTTTCAATTCTTAAAGGCCTTAGCTGTATGTTCTCATCATTTTGTGAGTTCATATTTTGAGCATTATGCATTCAAAATCGACACACTAATAACCACTTAGATTTTATTACACTCTCATCATTTTACAATTAATTTTTATTTCAATGCTCTCACCATTTTGTGATTAACCATTACTAATGCTCTCACCATTTTATAATCTCATTCTCATTCCAATCCATAGATGTAGTAGACATTATAAATTACCCATTTAGTTCATTAGTGGATATTCGTCTCTTATCTTTTAGTGTGGTTTTATCCTAAACCATACTCTTGTGCTTGTGTGATTTGATTGTGTTCTATGATTGTGAATTTCATCCCTCTCTTTTATTGCACACTCTCTATCTTGTGAGACCATTCCGATATTCCTCTACAAGTCACTCATGGTTTCTTATTATCATCATTTTATTCTATCCCATATTCTGGGAGAACTACATTTGGCTTGAAGTTCATGTTGGATCTTGTGTCCATGGAACTATGTAAGCAACATCCACTTGCCTAGTGCATCTAGAGTGAGCTTGGCTACCCCTTATTTTTTTCTACTCCCCCCATTTTGTTTGTTTATGTCATTGTCTTCTATAGCCTAGGGGCAATGTTTGTCATCTTGTTTGTGTCAGTGTTCCCTATAGCCTAGGGGAAAAATTGTGCCATTTTTTCTTATGTTATTTTACCTGTGTCATTGTTACCTAGCTTAAGGGTCACCCTATTGCCAAGAGTAACACCTCTATTACACATGTATGAATAATTTGTATTCTATTTGTATTAACATTGTGATTAACCATTGTTTGCATATTACTATTTGTTTAGCTTAGTTTGTTTGTTTGAATTTATGTGTTTAGATTAGTATGTTTATTGCACTTTTATTTGCTTTAGATTGTTGGTTATTTTGATCATTTTGTTTTATTTGTTGTGACATTATTTGTTTATTTGTTTAATTTATCTATCTTTATTTGTTCTATTTGTTTTGTCTTATTTAAATTAGTGTTTGTTTATAGTTATTTTTTTTTGTTTAGTTATTGTTTGTTTGTTTTGCTTTTATTTGCTTTTTTGCATTTTTTTCTGATTGTTGTAGGATTATTACAATTTGTTTGCACTTAAGTCTTGATTATCCATATTTTGTACTTAGGTTGTGAATGTTTGTCTTTAGTATTACACTTGGTTTATCTAATTTATTTACACTTGAGATTTGATTATTCACATCTTATTCTTAGGTTGTTTATATTTACATTTAAACTAAGTTTTCCATGCTTAGGGTATATATTGTCATTTTATTTGTTTATAACTATGATTCATAATATCCAAAAATACAACAAAAAAAAGGCATAAAGGGACTATTAGATCAATGCAATGACAATACTTCTCTGATATATCAAACCAACCAAATACCCAAACACATGCCTAAATCCATAAGTAATAAACAAGAGTAAAAATTATTTATTAAGTGTTTATATAGACATGTATCTTTGAATAAGCACACATATGAGTCATACGATATAATCAAATAATGACTAACAAAACATCTCATAAACATGGCATAAATAATAAATGAATAGAGCATGCATGAGCATAAACATCAAAAATGTTAAACACACATAACACTAATCAATGATAATCAATGATAATAAATGTTAAACATGAAATAAATAAGAGAATCATATGGCATCATATATATATATATATATGAAAGGAATATCATATACATGTACATCAGCCTCAAAGGACCCCAAACTGAATATTAATGTATCTCAAATGTCATATATAGAGGATATATACATATCAAAATGGCATCTCAAAATACATTAATATGCTTATACAATAAGTATAATGGCATGTTCTAAATCTATGCCAAAATGTTAAGATCCCTACGCTCAACTCTAGATCTGTGTGTCTATGGGACCTATCATTGGAGGTGGCCCTGATGGCCTTGAGGGTCCTAGTGGTAGTGGTCATGAATTATGGATGGAATGAAATGAGGAATATGTAACATGAGTCCTAGTGTGAGATTGACTAGATATACTAACTTCCCTCTGTGTATTTTATACCTCAAAAGAAGCAGCCTACTAGTCCCTGGGCATGGTCATCGCATAGGCTCACCAAGAATAAGAGGCTTTATCCTTAACCTGAAGGCACTCCCCAACCATATGTGAAAATCTGACATGTATCATAGATCATCGAGCCTCATCTCACTCTTTCCTAAGCCTATCCATAGTGTATAATGCCTAATCTCTATTTCTAATGGCCTAATCTCTCTCAGTGGTAAGTTGGACCTACACCCTTACCATCTTATCTATCTTAACCTTTAGTCAGGTGATATATGACTAAAATTGAGTCATATAATCATCCTTCATATCTAATGTACTCTAAAAATAGGCAACCTAAAATTTCAAGCCTTCAATATCCCCCAACCGAGTGATGATTTCCTACTCTAACATGCCTATGTCCATGCCTTCTATACACCTGTTAAAAGGCCTTACCTAGCCTAGATCAACCTAAGCCACTGTAACACCTACTATTATAAGATAAATCACCATCAAATCTAAGCTATCATACATATCATCCACATCATCTCCATCTCTATCTCCTCCATCGAAGCCATTGTCATCATCATCACCCACCTCACTAATGCTATCCTACCAGGTACTACCATTATCCCTCAATGTTTCTACCTCCATCTACTCAATTTACATGGGAATATGCCCCTACCTATACTAGATCTATCATCCTTAAAGGGCATACCTATACCCACCATTGTATATAGGCTAAAGTGACCCCTGTATCTACAACTCTTGCATAAGCTCAGGTAACTCGAGAAACACTGATATAAATAATTGTAGCCTTGACCCTATGGATAAAATGTGTATCCAAACTAATCTCCTGTATCACATGAGAAAACCATCATAGTCCCTCAGAAACATCCTATGTGAACCTAAACTACTTGAGTATTCGATCAGGGTAGTACTTCTTAATAACATGGAATTATCTCCCAGTAAGAAAGCATTTGGTAGTCATGTAAGCCATTTACCGTCCATCCTAGAACCACTGTAACTATGTTAGCTAGGGAATGTGTACATTAACTGCTTGAATATATGAACGTGCCATGTGGATAGGGACCATGGTTTATTTTTAGTTAGTGATTATTTTACAATATTTTTATGATGATATTCTATTTTCAGCTGGGATAATGTACATAGAATCTTTAGCAATAGGATATAGGTTAACATACCTGGATTCTAAGTATAGACATTGTGGTTATAATAATATAGTTTTGAGGATTATATATTCTTATGGATTGTAGTAGAATGGGTTGGATAATGTTGGGCAATATTTTATGAGGGCCTTTTGAGTAAAGTTTCTTATAAATGCATGAAGGAATGAGTGTAGACCTGGGATATCTAGAATGTATGTGTAATGAGTGCATAATAGTATGAAGATTTTAAATTGAATTAATAGATGATGATTAATATGATGGCTATGTGTTTCCTATTTTAGATATATCTTTTGTATACCAATATGTTTTACAATATTAATTATGATGAAAAGGGATTTATCTTCTATGTGATACAATTTGATTATTGTGAAATTAGATGTTATTGAAAAATAACTCTATGCAATGATAACCTTCCTTGGGATATCTCTATGAATTACTTCCAATAGTTAGAAGTCTTTTTATGTTAATTGATTACTAAAAGATATTTTCTCTATGCGTTGACAAATTTGTATTAACACATGAGTATTTACATTAAGTATCTATCTAAGTAGACATTCGTAGGATTACCTAAGGTTGTATTAAACATTTGTGATCCTAATATAAAATTGAATAACTTGTAATGATTCTCCTTTCCTTCAAGCTCTTCCTTAAATTGTAGGAGTTATCCTTGTAATTAGTATGTTTTGGTGAACTTGGGAACTTATGATAATAATGGTATGATGAGAGTAGAGCTCACTGTTCAAGATATGCTAAGGTGGTTGCCTAGTCAAAGAGATGTGGAATACTATATCATAAAATCATCGAGTTTATGTAGAAAGAAGCTTAGAGAATAGGGTGTTCTGAATAACAAATTGTGAAGGAACATATTTACGGTGAAATTTATGAGATATTTTGGTGTGAATTACCTAGATTGATAGTTGATTGGTTGGATTGTATAGAACACCATTGTTTTAGATCTCATGTGACTCCTGACATTATGTGTTTTGAAGATAAAATCAAACAAATTCAATCCTTAAACATTAGCTGGACCTACACGATAGATCATTGGTTAGATTTGACCATTGATAGGTATATCATAGAGTTCACAGTACAAGGCTATGTAATATTTGAAGCGAAAAATGATATGATTATGAGAGGGATAAGAGGAAAATTATTGAAGTGACTTCCTATGATTATTAATATACTGGCTATGGAGAAAGCAATGGTAACTATTCCCTTCCATATAGAGTAGTTGCTTTGGGTGCCATGGGTGTATGTGCAATACAAGGGAGAATGAATAAAAAATGAAAATGTAGAACTTGAACTTGAGTCTAACAAGGAGAATCTAGAGGAAAAGGATCGGAAGAATACTCTAGCATTAGAAAGAGAGTTGCGATACTAATAGAGATGGAATAAACAAATTACATGTTAGGAAGCTATTAATAGGAGGAAGAGGAGTAGTATTGATGATTTTGATGAAAGAGAAGACAAAGAGAAGTGTGTAGTGAGGAGAGATAGAGAAAGGAGCCTGATAAAATTAAGGATAGAGTACCAAGAAGTGATGAGGATATAACATGGATGAAAGAATAAGGTATTAGTATATAAGTAGATCAGATGGTGAAAAACTCATAGTTTCCAAGAAGGCTATTTTAGAGAGAAAAAGAAGGATTAACCTATAGTCACAGACATAGTATAGGTTCAAGTTTTGTGAGATATATATTTGGAGGTAAGGATCATTTCCCAAGGGAGAACACATCCCCTGAGCCCAATTTTTATCAAAATTTCATTAATTCCTACACAAATTTAGATGACAACACTTGGTAAGGACCAATCATTGAAGTTCACAAAAAACCCTAGAAGTACATAACACCATGTATCATGAAGCTACCCAGAGTTTATCTACCTAACATAAAAAGAACATAACAACATTACTATCAATATAGATAACTCCTTAATTCTTGCACATGCTAAGGATTTCATTACACAACTTCAAATTTTAGAATAAGAGGAAGGAGATTACAAAGATATCTCTGTGACTACCACATCCATAGAACCAAAGGAAACATCATAACCATTTCCATATTAGGAGGTACCCCAAATCTTATAGAAGCCCCAAAAAATACAACCATCCCAGATACTGGTTGGAACAAAATCAACTATAATACTTGTTGAAAACTCCACTATGAAATATTAATTGGGGGCACTAATCCACCTGACTACATATGATGGGTCTATGGACCCAAAATAGTAACTACTCACTTGCACTATGAAATGACCAACTAAAGGAATCACTGATGAAGTGGTGATGAAGTGTAATTTGATTGGAGCATTGGCTAGTAGAGCGTTAGAATTTATATTCCATAAAAGTATTAACCAAGTGACACTACAAGAAGTCAAAACAATGTTGATCATAGAATTTAAAGTCTAGAAATGCTTTAGTTAAACTGTACAAAATTTCAAGAAAATTAGGCAAGGAGACAAAGAGACTATATTCAAATATAATCATAGATTTTTAGATGTAATGAACAAATTTGAGTTTATTATGGAAGACAAAGATAAGGATATTTGGTTGATAGAGGGACCACGCCCAATGATAAGGTTTATTATTATGCAAACACAATTCACTAATAAAGTAGAAGCCAAAACAACTATAATTTGATTAGAGTAGATTGAAGATTATGAAGGAACTTTGACTCCTAGTTTGTAGATAGAGAATGCCTTACAACTCCTAATAAAAATATTAGAACAACAAGAATTAGTGTAGATACCTAGGTCAGATCTTTGGTATATGGAGTATGGAAAATAAAGACACCATAGGAATGAGTAACTGGCAATAAAAATTAAGTTCTATGATATTTGTTGCATAGAAGGACATGCGACATCCCAATGTCATCTTCTGTAATAGTATGTAAGGAACCCATAGATGCACTATAACTTATACAAATCCCATAATCATGATGATAAAAACTATTGAGTGCTACAAGAATTGAGATAAGATGTTACCAAAAACATCTTTGTAGTGGCTACATAAAAAGTAAATATGATAATGCAGGCTATCATCACACCTAAAGAAAACAAGCCTGATACTAATCTTACTACTACATCTTGGGCACTGATGGTATCAAACTATCAACCTACAAACATACCTAGTTAGAATCCACCTGTTAAGAAATAGATAACCCTTACGCATAATTATAATTCATAGAATCTTTTGATTTTGTAGCCAATGAAGTCTAATTGGGCACCAAAACTAACTCATGCCCAATATGATAGATATGGGGGCACCCAACAATCATAAGGGTGGAATCCACAATAGAATGCTATGAACTATAGACCATAATAGTTTAGTAAATGGGATTTCCAAATGAATAGAGGAGGATACCATGGAGGAACTAAGTGAGTTTATTGAGGAGGTAGAGGAAATGGACTTCGACCTCTAAGTCAATGCTGTTTATGTGGAGAGTTCAACCATGTACAAAGGAATTTCCTTATGAATCTGTAATGTCAATCCTACTATGACTATTTTAGGGTTTTTGAACAAAAAAATATAGAGGATTAGCCGGTGTTGGCAAAGCAATGAGAGGACAAGGCTAAAAAAAATGTATATATGGTAACCACACAACCTTAAGAGTATGTGTTATTACAAGTCGTTACTCATAAATAACATGTAGATCAAGGATTAACCCCTTTATAATTTCCATAGGATCACTAGATTAATAAAGTGTAGACAAACAAATTTTTAGAACGAATCAAGAAGAAAGGGTTAATGTGTGAAGCAACACAGATTTTGAAAATGATTTAGCAACAAGAGACCACTGAAGATGATGTTGTAACCATAGATATGCAAATGTTTGGGTAGATAGTGCACATTATTGGATGGTGGAGCTTGATCTTATTATAATGCCCAATTCTTGATAGGGGGTGTGGGGGGGTAATGCCCTCCCATTATGGTCACTACCACTACCCTCTAAGCAAAATTTTGTGAAAAATACATTGCAAAATATTGTAATTTCATAGTAAACCTAGACCATTCACTATTAGCTCATAGATCTAATGATAGAAATTATGTTGGTGTATTTTTTTCCCTAATATGTAACCATTCTTTGATATGAGGGCATTGTAATCATGATGACACACTGTGTGTGAGTGAAGAAGATATTGCAATAGATGTATTACAAGTTTATCCCTTCATTTATTAGATTGAATAAGAAAATAATTGGTTGTTTCTGTGTGGACATAACACATATTGGGTGAACCACATTAAATCTATTTCTCTCTTGTATTGTGTTTTCTCCATTTTATTTCCATCTTTATTTCATCAATTTTTATCTGTGTTATATATTCCTAACACACATCATGTGATAATATGGTGTTTTCACCACCTTGATGGACTTGATGAAGCTCATTAGTACACTATGGAATGAGGACATCTCATAAAACATCACCAATTTGCTCCATATTTTACTAGAATGTGTACAAAAAGGCCAACAATAAGTTGATTAGATGATATGGTATGTCAAAACCAAAAAACCATGGGACATTAATTTGACAATGGACATTAAAATAATAGGGTATGAGGTACCCAACATAGTGTTTGATTTTATAAGCACTGTCAATATGATCCCTCGATCAACATGGGTCACTATTGGCAGACCTGTATTAAGTTATATCCTACTTTTATTGAGTCTTTTAGATTATGGGTGCATTGAAATAATTAGTTGATTAGAATATTAGGAGATCAAAGTTGATAAACTAAAGCTATGTGGTGACTTTGAAGTTATAGATATGAAGATGGATGAGATGCACTATCCTATACTAATTGGAAAAATGTGGGCCTATGATGGTCAGATGACTATCAATACAGTAAGGGACCAGTTGGAAGTTAATCAAAGAGATAATATTATAGTGATCCCTTTAAATAAGGATAGACAAAAGGCATACTATATCCCAAAGAGCCAGACTTTCCCTATGTCTACGGTGAGAATAGTTGGATGAAGGTGAACACTAAAGATAGATGATAAGCCCTATAAGCCACTAAATATGACTTCCTCTACAATTTCACAAGCCTACAAAAGGTACCATTACATTTATATGAGTTACATCTCAAGCCTATTCTACCACATGTGGATATTCCACCATTACCGATAGATGATGTATGCTCTATGTCTATAAGGTGACCAAGTCAATTAGACATAGATTTTGTATATCAAGCTGGTTAAATAGATCAATATTAGATAGAACCAATGAGATAAGGAATTATTCCTTAGGATAGGCCTTTTTTTAAGTTGATATTCTAACACTCACATTCTAAATTAGATGAAGGGTGACCATGAGGTATGACCTCTGTGTATGGTCTTTGTAACAAAATGCCAACAACCACACTACTTTGCTACCAAGGATGTTGGCCAATTTATTCTCTAATTCTAATAATATGTTCTTGATATTGACTAGAGATTTATCTCTCTCACATATACATTGAAGAGGATTGATGTGAACTAGTGGTCTATACATCAGGAGGCAAAAATGCAATGGGATAAAGCTTGAAAAATCCTTTTAACTTAGTTTTAGTTACCAAAGGGAGTTAGAAAGGACTGGCCAATATTTCATGAAGGAGATTGCCTTGAACTTCATATTTACTAGTGCATTAAGGTCTAGACTATAGAGGCTATCACCCTAAAATATTTGGTACATATATTCCACTATACTTTGGGTACGCTTCCTACTGATTGGTACATACACTAGGAGCATAGAAGGGAGACAAGACATTAGGCATAGGTTCAAGGTGATTTCATTCAGACCTTTATTTTTGAAGATGATAACCCTATGAAACATAAAGCATTACAAAATCTAAAGGTTTTTCTATGCCCTGGGAGGATTGAAGACTTATATGGAATAATTATTTCCTCATTCTCTCGTGATACAACCTATGATTTGAATAAAGCTCTATAGGCTTATAAATCAAATCAAGACAAGGCAAAGATCTTTGTTCAACCATGTTATAGAATACAAGATGAAGATGATTGGATAATAAATTTAGTTAAAGAGGACAAACTAGCCCTTATAGAAGTATTTTAACCAAAACAAGAAGTTGAGACACATCCAGGTCGAATCACATAATCATCTCAAAAAGAAAGGTTATTACATCTTAACATTATATAATGAGAAGCTGAACAGTTACTACATGATTTTATTCTTGAAAAAAAATTCAATATTTACCATGAACCCTTATAAGAGCACATTGAGAACATTGAAACTGAGGTCATTCCAAAATTGGCATATATTGGTGATTACTAGTCATAAGAAGACATATCCAAAGTACTACAACTCTTGTAGGATTATCTTGATGTCTTCCCAACAAATTTCATAGAATTCAAAGGTGTGGACCTATCTCTAGGAAGATGCTTACGTTAATGACCCTTTCCCTATCCTATTTAATGATGAAGTTCTAGAAGTAGTCATAGGTCATGAGGTGTATTTATTTACTAACGATTTTAGTATGTACCGTCAAATTCTAATTGTAGAAGAAGATAGAGACAAGATGACATTTACAATAGAATGAGGTTCTTTTGCATACAAGGTAATGCCATTTGGATTGAAAAACACATCTAAAATTTCTTGAGGGCTATTGTAGCTACATTTAAGGATTTCATCCATGGTTTCATATAAGTCTATTTAGATGATTGGGAAATATTTTCATTATTTTGAAATCATTTGTCCAAATTAAGATTGATGTTAGAAAGATGCAGAGTGATACAAATAGCACTAAAATTAAAAAAATGTTTATTTTTTATACCCTTTAGGGATTTATTAGGACATGTAGTTTGTAACAAAGGTATCTTGGTAGATTCAACCAAGATCATAGTAATTGTGGGAATTCCACCACCCAAAAGTGCAACAAAGGTGCAATCATTCCTTAGATATACGTGATACTAGAAAAAGTTTATTAAGGGGTATGCTTCAATATTTACTCCTTTGGAGAAGTCATTAAGGAAGGATACATGGTTTGTCTAGATAGATGAATTCCATGAAACATTCATTGATTTAAAGTAGAGATTGGTAATTTCATTGATATCAATTTTTTTTGAATTGGAGTAAGTCCTTCCACATACATGTGGACACATTGGGGATCATAGTTGTCACTATGTTGGCACAGCTAAGAGAAGGTGCCCTGGATAACCCCATTCATTTTTCCAATTGAAATATATCTATGACTAAAAATAATTACACTATAACTGATCATAAATCCCTTGTGATAGTATTCACACTATTAATTTTATTCCATTACTTGTTAGTTACACCATTTGAGATATTCATCGATCATTAAGCTTTGCACTACTTGGTAAACAAATCTTTATTGGGAGGTCTTATATCTTGATGGTTAATTATTTTCCATGATTTTCAATTCTAGATTAATGTCAAACCTAGTTGAGAGAATGTGGGATCAGATCATTTGAGTCATCTCTAAAATGGTGAAAAACTAGAATAAATTCATTATGAAACCCCTAATGCACACATATTTCATGTATCTATGATTCTTGAACAACTATAGGAGATCACATAATTTATGGAATAGGGGAATTTTATGTAACACTACATAGAATGAGAGAAGTAGTTGAATACTAAGGTCATTTCCTTTTAGTATCATCAAATGATTATTGTACTATTTAGGTAAGGATCAAGTATTGTGCAGAGTAACACTCAAGCATGAATGACCTCAAGTACTTAAATAAGCACACCAAGGCATCACTAGAAGTTACTTCTCTAGAGATGTTATTACATTTTTTTTCTTTTCAAAGTGGCCTATTATGGCCTTATTTATTTTAAGATGCACGCCAGATTACACAACAAGGTGGTGTCTGTTAAAGGATGGGAAAGCCAAACTAGCAAGATGAAATGCCACTATAGTCAATGCTTGTGTAACAACCCATTGAACAATGGGGATTGATTTTGATGGTCCTATCACTCAGCCTAGAAAACATAGTCATGCATGCTATATAATCACCATAACCAACTAATTTACCAAGTGGGACGAAGCTATTGTGACAACTAGCTACAGTGTAAAGGATCAAATGAAGTTTTTTCATGAGAACATAATCACTAGGTTTGGGTGTCCAGTTAAGTTGGTAAATGATAGAGGTATACAATTTTTTAATAAAACCATAAATATAATCACTAATTAATTCCTCATATCACATCATAAAAGTATAGCTTACCACCCTCAAGCTAAGGCTACAAATAAAATATTGGGTAAGATGCTTACAAAAGTCTATGATGTTCAACGAGATGACTGGGAGGATAGACTTCATATAGTATTATGGGTATATAAAACACATTACAAATGTGACTTAGTGTTTACCCCAATTCAATTGGTTTATGTTCTAGAAGTAGTAATTCCATTATAGTATGTTGTACCCAGCTTGAGAATCACAATTATCATGCATATGGGAGACCAAGAATATTTGATGAGTAAGTTATTGGACCTAAATAGAATGGATGAAGACCATTGCAGAGTAGCCTAGACATAAGAGGTAAATAAGCATAGACAAAAATCTTGGAATGATAATAATCTATGTATTAAATAATTTTAAATAGATCAGCCAGTCCTACTGTATGATATCCAACTTCGAGCCTTTACAAGAAAATTGAATATCTGCTAGAAGGGATTATATATTATTCATGAGTTACCACATTCATGAATGGTGGTCTTGATGGATTTATAATGTACTATTTTTCATGGAAAGGTGAATGACATTAGGCTCAAACTCTACTTCCAATAATCTATGTGCCCAAGAAAGGATAGGTGCTTGATTGCACCAATTTAGGGTAGGATTCATTTTCATTCATGATGTGTGGATTGGGTTTAGTTTTTGTTATGTTATGTGTGTAGTTTATTAGTATGTGTAAATAAATTGTCATAAGAAATCCAAAAGCAAGAAACATTATGCATGATCAAAAGGAAAGAGTAAACACCAAGGTTAAAATGGGCAACATAGAAAGACAATTAAGTCTGGGAAAGTTATGGAGGTAGAGATCTTGATGATGACTAATGACTAAGTGATGGTTATTAATAACCAAACATGTGAGATAAGTGGATTCAATCCAAAATCACCATACTGGTCCATATAAAGAAAATGAATAAATAATTCAAATATTTAATAGGTCACATCATTTCACTAGGCTATCAAAAAAGATGCCACCTCATCAAAAAATGTGTCAGCTCATCAATTCAAATATTTAATTACCAATGTTTTTCAAAATAGGATCATGATATAACTTGGAACATTTAAATCTAAAGGATAGAAATAGGTGTGTCAAGACCTATATATATCCCCTCTTACCAGTTGATCTGTCATTTCATACTTAGATAATTTCATGCAATTTAGTGATCATGTCTATAAGTCTCTTGCATAACTCTGTACTCCTTGTCTTTAACCTAGATTAGCCACAATGAATAGGTATTCAATATGGTCATGTCTAGATAACCATAATTCATAAAAATTCTCTTCATTGCACAAATAGAAGATATTGGGGTTGGAGCAAACATATGCCAAGCTAAATTTTTAGATCCTGAGGCATATCCTTCTCTCAAGTGCACTGAAGAAAGATTGTTTATCCCCAAAGTAGTCATGGATGCACAACCCTTGGAAATTGAACAATCACATAGTTTTCACAACACTAATTTTGAGTAGTTAATTTGATTACCTATATTTGGCTAAATGAGTGAGATCATATAAATTTTGTTGGGAAGGTTCAATGATGAAAAAATCTATCTATCTATAGAGATCACCATCTATGTGAATGAAGTTGTGATAAAAAGGGTTGTTCCTTATAAATCAAAAACTCCACCAATTATACCTAAGATTAAGGAGGCTTATACTTGAGGAAATCACAAAATTCCATTGGATGATATCCCAGAGAAAGCAGTCTATATTCTAGCAGAGTGCATTACTACATAATTTTGGCAAATAACTAAAGCTACAAAAGAGGACAAAAATGAGGTTATCAATATTTATCATTGCATGATCTAAAAGGAGGAAAATTTAATTGGATAAAATTTATTGTTGCCAAGCTTACAATTAATATTAATACTGACCATTTTTACTACAAGCCAAAATGGGTCAACCCCCTACAGTCAAAACTTATATAGAGGCTTATATGATGTTATAGGGTGTGTTTAATGTTATATCTTATGTTTTTATCCTTGGTCATGGTTTAATTAAGTATTATGTCAACTTGATTCATTTAGGTTCATTTTTAGGTTCATACATGAAAGTGGTAGGTTTTCATATTGAAGGAGTAGATAGACCTCAAAAAAAGATCAATTGTCATTTTCAATCCTCTAAAACACTTTAGGCAATCTCAAAGTGTAAATTTGATGATCTTAAGGAGCAAGACTATCATGAAATGTCATGCAAGGATAAACAGGGTAGTCTAGTTGTATATTTTACAAATGTGCTTAAAAAACCCTTTAGGTTGAAAGGACTATATAGACATGATGCTTTTGGTGCCAAGATCATCCCTTACAAATGTGGTATCTTGATGAGTTCTCTATCTCAAGATACAAGACTTTAAAGATTAGCTAGTAGAGATAGACATACATAGGTACGTCGAATTTAGGCTTCGAGAACTAACAATTTAAGTTTAAAATATATAAAGGATATTGAGCTCGAATGTAAAGATACCAAGTGGCAAAACAAATTTCAATCAAGATAAAATATCAATGGCATGCAAGTGCTTAACAGGGTCAAAAAGTCAAAAAGTGACCAAATCAAAGATCAATAAAATGCGTTGAATCATGTAGATAGGATTAATGATCTGTGTTCAAATATTGGGACCCAAGATCAATAATACATATTTGATCATGTAATGGAGATCCAACAGTGTGAGTGAGGGTCAAAGAGTCAAATGATATTGAGATCAAATACCATTATGCCAAGTGTCATGTTTTAAATGGACAAACAAATCAAAGGGGTACATTTGATCTTACAGGCTAGGATCAACATGTGTTTAATTGAGCAACTACGATCAACAATGCATGTTGAGTCAAAGGTCAAGGAGTCCAAATTGAATGTGAGAATACCAAGTGGTATGAGAGCATTAACTAGATGGGTTGAAAATAGGATGCATAATAATCATGCAATGCTACCAAATGTCATAATCTTAGATGTTTGGGTCATAAATCAATGACCAATGTTGAAAGTTGAATCAAAGAGACTCCAGAGGAAATCGACAGACCAAATTTGATCAAATTATAGGGTGCATAAAATGAATCCATGTGTCAAAATGATGACATACCTATTTTAAAATGAAATAAAGAATGTGGAAAGGGAATTCTACATAGGTAGCCATATAGGATCAAAGGATTTTATAGTTGAGATCCAAGATAAATAGTGACTTCTAGATGTGAAGAGTCAATGTCCAAAATACCAATGAATGGCTGTAGATGGTAAATAAAAGAGTCTAGAAGACAACTAATAGCTAGGAAAATGTCCATAACTATCATAGCATATGTGTCAACTCTACTAATTCAGTTTCAAATGCTTGAGAGATGATCCATGATGAAGGTAATTTCACAAAGGCTAGCTGAAGAGCATCTACACCATTTTGGAGAGTTTGTCATGGTTTATATGGACATTTTTCTTAGAATAAATTCATGGTTTATTCATACTCCATTCCCCTACAATGTAATTGGTTCTCATACCTTGACATGTGGCATTGTGACCTTTGATCTTCTTTACTTCATTCTTTTCTCCTCACTCTCAAATTCTATAAGTAGCTAACATGTTGGCCTTTGTAAAAAAATAACACACCATGTATGGTGAATCCCTGCTAGTTTTAACATTGAAAGTTTCCTTAGAATAATAAATTCAATTTATTTTGAGTTCATATCTCATATTGTTAAAGTGTGTGAAGATATGTATAGTGAATAGCTAAGTGATATCAATCTATCCTTGCTTTCTCTCAGTCCTTCCATGTTTGATGCTAGTGATTTTAACCTAGTAGGTCATATGAAGTGTAGTTAAGTGTATGAATATGTCTTAAGTGTATAATGAGCATTATTATATGTAACTAATCTATGGTTTTACTTACCTTGGATAGTCTTTATACATCTCACCTTCATATCGAAACACTATGCTAGTGCATTATATGACTCTTAGGCTAGTGTTGTAGGCATTATTTCTTTATGAAATAAGTAAAATGGTAATGTGTAAGACATCTTGGTACATCACCCTTTTATAATAGGTTTATTTAATGTAAATTTCATCCCTTTCCCCCAATAAGCAAGTAGTTAGCGTAGGTGAAATTAATTCAGGATATATTTAGGGAGCTAGCCCTTAAATATAGAGGCTCACATATGCCATAGGTAAACTCACATACCTGGAAGTGTTCCCATGTTTCCCAAATATATAAGAGGTTAAACACCCTCTTTTAGGGTACAAGATTTGGTGACAACAGTTATGACATGCCCGTGGGATCCATTATCTTCAAGATAACTTGTCAAGGTGAATGTTAGTTTTGACAACATCAATTACAAATTGGTGTGATACTCATCATTTGGTGACTCCATAAAGGTAAGTCTCATTCAAGACCATTATCCTATTATAAAATTTCTCTCATAATTCATGGTTCTCACTAGGTCATCCTCTAGTAGAGTGCTCAATCCCATTAATCCAACTATTCAACCTAAACTTCCCCTTAAATTTTAATATCCTTAGCCTAATCTGCCATTTGGAGAACTAGTAAATTTTTCTAGAGAGGAAGAGGTTGAAGAAATTGAAGATTTTTAATAAGATATGGCTAGACCTCATGCCTTCCCTACCTTTAATACTTAAAATCCAATTCATCTTCAAGCATATGATGCCATCCCTCCTAATGCCACAAAATGTGTACCCATATTTAATGGTGAAAGTCATGTTACACCTAATGAACACATTAGGGATGTCTCCAAATTTTTTAACTTCCATAACATCACTCAAGAGAACATTTACATTAGACTCCTTGCCATGTACCTTATATGGAAGGCTGTTGATTGGTATAGGACTCCATAAGGCGGGTGCATCACATCATGGGTTGAGTTTGGAGTGTTGTTTACCTCAAGATTTGGAAATGAAATAGACCATGCCTCTCTCACACATCAACTTAATGTGATCAAAAGAGGCCCTAAGGAAGCAATGCATGACTTCCATGAGAGGTTTCAAAGACTTGCTATAGATTACCTCCTCTCATGAGGCCACTTGCTAGTTTTATCTTCTCTACTTACCTAAGAGCCATTGGTACTAAAATTTATATCATGCTTCAATCCATGGGGGGGGGGCACTCTTCTTGAAGCATATGATCTTGCTATAAAAGCTGATAATGGTCTCATCTAAGCTAGAAAATTAATTCCTAAGGTTTTTATGCCTTCATTATCTTATACTTTTGCTAATATTCTAGATGTGGCCGAAATTCCCAAATCTAACACCAAGCCTAGAGTTGATCCTAAGAAGGAAAATTATGTCATGGATAAAGATACAAAAATTCAAATGCTAAGAGCTTAGCTTAGGCAAGCTAACATAAAACTAGGTGCCTATCAGAATCCTTATCCCTATTAGCAATAGTATAGTCAACAATTTGGAAGAGGAAGAATTCAATGGTAACCTAACTCTAATAGAACTACTAATGTGTATAATCCTAACTCCAGCACCATTGCAAGAGAGATGATACCTATGCATAATAACTTGGTATAAGGTGAAAATTGGTAACAAGGCCAATTTATGGATGATAATGAAAGTAGAGAGAAAGCTCTTGTTACTCAAGGAGGAGTTACTCCTCTCTCATCAACTGAAGATGAAGTCATGATGCAGATAAGTGAAGGTGGACAATCTCAAGGAGAGATCTTCACAAAATTCCTAGTTGAGGACACTTTTATCCGCAATAAAGGAACCTCAATTGCATATAACATTATATATAAGAGAAAGGCTTTGGGTGATGATAGTAATGTGCCTATAGGTTCATTCAATCCTCATACAAAGCAACAAGGTATGGTTATAGGTACAACAACCTCAAATAACTTTGCACATCTTCCAAATTAGAACATTAGAAAAACTATTCAAAGAACTCCAATTGCTCATGTTGTAAGCACTTCCTTACCTCCAAAAATCCAAGAGAAAGTAGGTATGGCTTCTTTATATTCATTGAAGAGTACTAAAACATCCATTTCCCTTTGGGATGTTCTTCATAATCTTAGTCAAAAAGAGCTCTTACAAAAATAGTTATCTATTATCCCTACTAGTGTCCCTCCTTCAAATAAAATTCATGATCATGTTGTTTTTAAAAATTATCCTAACACTATTTTTGAACCATATAATAGGTCTAAGAAACCTCCACCATTGTATCTCACTCGTATAGTGGGTGAGAAACTGGTCGATAACTACATAGTTGATAGAGGAGCTTCTACTTCAGTCATGCCCAAAGTGGTAGCTAATAAATTGGGCCTAAAGTATGAGCCTAATAAAAAAGGAGTTATCTAACTAGATGGTACACCTACCAAGATGATAGGACTGATAAAAAACTTGAAGGATTTCTTGCGTGATTGTCCTTATTTTCCTATCTTTTAAGATATAGTTGTTGTTGACCTCCTAGCTCACTTTGCAATCTGCCTATCAAGGTACTTCACAACCAAGATATATGGCTATCTCTTATCTAATTGGTTTTTATTGGCCTTTAAAATAATATATGAAACCAAGGTGACCATAAGGACTCAACCTCTTTCAAGGTTTCATATTGAGCCCTACGTTGAGACAAGTTCTAATTTGAATTATGATGTTAATGAAGAGAAGGATTATATTGTAGATGATGGTATGTATTCCAAGATTGAAGGAATTTATAATTTATTTATTGATGAATATGGTACCAATACTTATGATCCTGATCCTTATGAAATTATGGAGGAAACTGATATAGGAGTATATTGCATACATGAAGAAGGAATACCATCATTTCTACTTGCCAAAGAAGAAGGTGAAGATGATGAGATGTGGAAGATATTTTTTGATGGTTAAAGAAGTATATTTGGTGTAGGAAATGGTGTTATGTTGGTCTCCCCATATTAATATCAATAATATGCTTCATATATATTCCATTTTAATTGTACTTGTAATGTGGTTGAGTATGAAGGTTTAATTCAAGGCTTTCAATGGGCAAGGAAAAAGGAAATCAAGAACTTGAAAGTATATGGAGATAATGAATTGGTTGTTCATCAGGTTATGAATATCGTTACTACCAATAACCCTTTGATTAAGTCATATAATCATAGGTTATGGGATTTTCTTGAAGACTTCAATGCATTGAACATACAATCAGTCCCAATGGAGTAGAATAATCATGTTGATATACTAGCTGCCATATGAGCTTAATTTGATACTCCAATTTCCATAAAATAAGAAGGGAAGTAATCTCACATTAAGATCATTATCAAAAATTATGTACCTGATAATGAAATGTCTTGTCAATTTTTTTATAGTGATAAACACATTGCATGCTTCTTGTAAAATGAGGTTGAGTTTTCTTCAAGGAATCAAAGGAGACTCCAAGAACAATTTGGTGATCAAACTGTGTAGGTAAGGAAAAATAAGATACCTAAAGGTTTGGTGACCTTATAAAGTAACTTATGTAGGATTGGGTGAGAATATAACAAGTTAACCATATTAAATTACAAGGTTAGACTATCAAGGAGGAGTAAAATAAGTTATGCAATCTCCTAGAGCTTTATCAAGCTAAACTCACCACTAAGATTGGCTAGGCCATGGCTATGGCCCATCGATTGATCAAATGGAAAATACAAGTAGATGTGGTATGGAATGGTGTGTTACCTAAGTTTAATACTACGAGTTCTTCCAAGGCCATAATGCTCAATCCATCTGTCACTTCTACTGGGTTTACATCTATGTTTCAAGCATTTGTGCAAGCTAGAGACTCCTTCATGTAATAGTTTTAGACTTGGTAGACTCAGATGATGCACAATAAATTTTTAGGTATCCAAGAATAGTGCCATGTTGAGAAACTCACACATATTCATGCAGACATCTCTGATAAAATGACTATTGCTAAAGTCTCTCTTCTTTCTACACTCAAATTTTGTACGCCTAGATTCTATTATGAGAACCATTGCATAGTGTTTAGGAGTACTTGATTGACTAACAAAACTATAAGATGGATGTGCTTAAGTTTGATAGTACTATCAATCTATTAGTTGATGTACTTACCATTACTCTTCCAAGTCAAATTTAGCAATAATTATACTAGAAAAAGACTATTGCTTCAAGTTCTACATAGAGTGATCAATCAACTTTACAATCACTAGATGCATCTATTTCTATGTTGATGCCTCCTCCATCTAGCTATGTTTTTTTTGTAGTTGGAAATTTTAAAATTTTGCTTGTCAGCTTATTATTTAGTAGGACCATAGGAAAATAGAAGGCTAGTTTGGTTGAAAAATCATAAAGGGAAACCATCTAGTTTTGCTAATTTATTGAAAACCCAAAAGGGTGGTAGACTGGCTTGATACTTAGTTTAAAACCCATGAGGGTGGTTAAGCAGTGTGTAATGGGTGAAAACTTGAAAATGACACCTTGAGCGATCTATGGTTTATGTGCATTTTACCTGTATTTTATTTTGTGGACTATAATTTATTTAAAATCTTATCTCAAGACAAGACAAAAGATCAAGTCTAGGAAAGTGTTAGCTAGGGAATGTGTACACTAACCGTTCAAATATATGAACATGCCACATGGATAAGGACCATGGTTTATTTTTGGTTAGTGGTTATTTTATAAGATTGTTATGATCATATTCTATTTTTAGCTGGGATCATGTACATAGAGTATTTAGCAATAGAATACAAGTTGACATACTTGGACACCAAGTATAAACATCATGGTTATAACGATATAGTTTTCAGGATCATATATTCATGTGGATTATAGTAGAATGGGTTGGATAATGTTGGGTAATATTATATGAGGGACTTTTGAGTAATGTTTCCTATGAATGTATGAAGGAATGAGTGTAGACCTGGGATATCTAGAATGAATGTGTAATGAGTGCTTAATAATATGAAGATTGTATGTAGATTCAGTAATTGATGATTAATATGATGGTTATGTGTTTCTTATTTTAGTTATATCTTTGGTATACCATATGTGTTATAATATTAATTATGATGAAAAGGGTTTTATCTTTTATGTGATACAATATGATTATTGTGAAATTGGATGTTATTACAAAATAATTCTATGTAATGATAACCTTCCTTGGTAGATCTCTGCAAATTAATTCCAAAGTTAGAAGTCATGTTATGTTTATTTATTTAAAAAATGTCCTTTATCTACGAGTTGATAATTGTGTATTCACACCTGACTATTGCCATTAAGTATTCATGTAAGTAGACATTTATAGGATTACTTAAGGCTATGTTAAACCTCTAAAATCCTAGTATAGAATTGAATACCTTGCAATGATTCTCCTTTCCTGTAATCCCTTCCTTAAATCCCATGAGTTATCCCTATAATTATCTTGTTATAGTGAACCCAGAAACCTCTGATAATAAGTTAGTATGTGAATTAGGGCCTCCAAATGAAAACTATAGGGTAAGGTCATCAAACATCTGATGATATAATGAAATATCCCCTCTATTCCCACACTTACTTACTCTTGTTTGAGCCCAACCGTATGCCATCAACTCCCCTAGATCTCACAATATACATAACCCTATTATTCACTCAATCAAAATTTGCTCCCATCAATAGACCATTAGAAGATTGGAATCTCCAATGCTATGTCCACCATGATATGCTATCATATAAAGATCCCTATAAAGCTATGTGAGGATAGCTATCCCCTAAGCAAAGTGTGAAGACTCATCAAGCATACTCTGTACTACACATCCAAGTCCCATATTAAAGTATAGACCACTCTTATCAGGTGACAAGATGTCACTAACAATGGCCATGAGAATAACTACCTCCCTATAAATAATAATTGGTGGAAATGGATGCCCAATAGGTAAATTATCAGGTTGAATATCTATATATGTCTCAATAAGGTCTATATCGACCTTCCCCTAAAACATAGGGATACCTTGATAACTGACCAAGTCATCACAGACCTACTATTGTGATGGTGTTATTGAAAACAATATCCATTTGTGTATAGGAAACTTGAGGCTCTGCCAGGTATCCTAAAGTGTCAAGTCACCTCTCTAATAGGCAAGTGGAAAGTGGAAGTATCGATGTACTAGCACTCAGTCAACATGCTCAAGTATGCCCAATTTAGTTGGATGACTAGAATCCATGCCATGTTGTGAAGGTCCAACATCTATAAGAAGGTAACCATATCCTTTGTCCAGACCTGAGGGGTCCATGGATAATGCTTACATCACTCTTGGCATGTTAAGACAACTAGTCACTCTCGAAAACATAAAAGAGTTAGTGCTAACCTAACTATATGCAGTTACCTAAGCCTAAGCCTAAGCCTAAGCCTAGCCTACTAATCCTAATTGGCCCTCTTCAAGAGGTTGGACCCCTGTCAGGTCCCTGAACCAACTATTTTTGGATTTTAGGATGAAACCACCATTTTTCTAAATGAAAAAGTCATCGTTTAGATGATATTACACTTTTTAAGGCAATATCATAATTTTCATTTTCATAAAAATGATGACTTCACCCAAATGGTTGAAATCACTATTTCACTGATTTCTACCCAATTTTGGCATTTACACCATTTCTATGAATGATGACTTCATACTAAGTCACCATTTTCCATGGTAAAGCCCTTGTTTGGCCTAAAATGCAAACAACTTTACCATTTTTAACCTAAAATAAGTAATAAATGCATGAGAAATGATGTTAATAATGATTTTTAAGTTACTCATCGGTGGTCCATCATGGGGTGGCCACATGTGCTCTCTCAAGCATTCAGAAATGTGGAATTTAGCTCCTTCACGGGCCATTTTTCTTAGGTCATTGCACAGAAAACTAAAGCTAAAAAAATCTAATAGGATAGGGTGAAAATGAACTATTTTTCATCCTATAGGTGAATATATAGCCAAAATTTTGAATTTTTACCCCCCCAAGGGCCTATAGTTCATTTTACATGCTCTAGGAAGTGTAATTTTCACATATGTGGTTTGTTTTGAATGTCATTTAATCCTATGTGCCTTATTTTTTGGCCATATTATAACCATACCATCTTTTAGGGCCTCCCCTAAGACCCATTTAACAAATTTATTTTCTACCTATACCCCGTGATTGTTTAAACCTGCATCTTCAAACTCATATTTAGGCTATAAATGTGTTGTTATTCTTTGCCAGGTCATTGTAAATCTATTTTGTAGATTTTTTGCATAAGCTACCCATGCCAATTTACCTTGGTGTGGCAAATTCATTTTTTGATCGATAAATGATGTATCTTACCTTTTTGAAAAAAACTCATTTTAAATCACGTGACTTAAACATGAGAATGATTATAACCACCTTTGGACAAATCAATTTTTTGACTAATTTAATGATTATAACCACCTATGGGCAAATAATTATTTTTGCATCACATGCTAATGATTATAACCACCTTTGGGAACATCATTATTTTTAATGCTCCACCCACACTATGAGGGTAAATACCTACGCCATTGATTATAAATTTGGGTAAATATGTGACCTATATTCTATTACTAATTACAACCACCTTTGTAAAAATTAGTGTTCATCCCACCACCCTACAAGGGAAAATGCTTGTACCACTGCTTATAATTGCCTTTGGTAAAATTAGTGTCTCATTCTTTGTCATTGATTATAACCACCTTTGGGAAAACCAATGACTCCACCGCCATTACTATTTATAACCACCTTTGGGAAATTTAGTAATTCCACCCCCGTCACCATCTATATCATGTCATTTTCTTCATTTTGAGGGAACATTCAACAACTCTATTTTATTTTCCATTTCCTCGAGGAAGCATTAAGGGCTTATCAACCGAACTTTAAGGCATAAACCATTTAGCTTAATTAATTTTGCATTCTTTGAAAATACATTATTTTTCTTGTGTTTCGCAATGCCTTCTCAAACAAGGTAAAATTATATACACTTAATTTTGGCCAATTTCATGCCTAAACTAGCATTCAATTCAATTTATAGCACATGATGCAATCTAAGCCTAGAAATCACCTGAATTACCCAAATTCATCTATGTAATAAATTTAATTACTGATAAATGTGGTGAGGCTTACTTATTTGGGGTATTACCCTGTATGCACCAAGAACCTAGTTCAGTTTTAACCCTAGTCAAATTATGACCTAGAAATTTGACAGTTTTGGGATGTCAAGCTATTAGTTCAAAACATTTACAATAATTACTAAAAACCAAGAAGTACTAAGTAAGATTAATTACATTATAAATCTAAATTAACTTTCTTAAGTAAAATTCCAAATCAAACAAGTGAATTTAATTTATCTAAAAAATAACTTTTATCTAAATATGAAGTCAAAGGTCAAAGGAGCTAATAAAGTGATTTATTAATTTATAAATATTCCAAAAATGTGAGTCACAACTTCATAAATATCTAAAGTGAATTGTCATGGATCATAAATATATGAAATTGAGGTGTCAAGATTTCATGAGGCTTTGATGTAACCCAGGGTTAGCTTGACTTAACCTAGGTTATTTTAGACTCAATCAAAGTTAGAATTTAACCTAACCTCCCTAGGGTTAGAGTTAGTTCTTAGAGCTATAAATATAAGTTTCCACACCAGATGCTAAGAAGCTTTTGTGTGTAAGGTTATTCTACTATAATACATTCAAGTTGAGAGTAACATTATAATGCCTATTTTATGCTAAGCTTCACATCAAACTACAAGTGACCATGAAGAAGTGATACCACAATGTTGAAGCATTGATAGGAGTCTCTAATGTCATAGACTAAGCACAAACATCCTTATTCCAACAAGTGGACATCAAATTTGACAAAGGAATTAAATTACCTGTGTTGTTTTTATTTCTATTTGTGATCTTATTCATTATGTTATGCCCCCCCTAGTTCTTAGGTAAGAGTGTTTAGTTCTAGTGTATTGTTATGCATGGAAATTTATCATTTTGAATAACAAGGAATTAATCAATATTTGTGTGCTCTTCAAACTCCTAAGATACACTTACAACATCACCCAATTCATGTAGGGGATCTTGTCCTTAGGCTTGATAGCCAGATTGATAAAAATAAAGAAGGTCATAAATTTAGAACTAACTGGTTAGGTCCTTATCTAGTGACCAAAGACTTTAATAATAGAGATTATTGGTTATGCTCTTTAGAGGGTAAGTATTTTAGTGAATTTATAAAATCTTTGCACCTAAAATGTTTCTATATATAGTAATTTCATATCACATTACCTTAATTTACATTGCATCTTCATAGTTTGTGTGTGTTTTTTGCATATTAGATGTTCTTTTTGGTGATTATTTGGTTGTTAATTCACATAATGTGAAAATTTAAAGATGCAATATATCATATCATTCCATTCTCACATTAGCCTATTGTCCCATTAAAAACATTCTAAAAATCAAAATTACATTGGTTCTTGACTTAGTCCTTACTAGTAGAATATGCCTCTTTTCCATACATCTTCTTGTAAAAATTAGAAAATGCTATCCTACAATCTAGTCTAGAAGCTTGTCCATAGTAGAGTCTCCTCTTACGGTGCCTGGAAGAGTTTCCTCTTTTGTGCCTTCTAAAGCAAAACATTAGCATGCTAAAAAATAGGTAAATCTAATCACTTATCTTGTTCCTCTATGAGGATCCCTTATATCTTACTAGTTGCATGGCACCAATATTTAGGGGTAAAGGCTTTGCAAATTAAAAAGTAGACACTCCTATGAAAATCAAAAGCTTATGTAAAACAAAAGTTCGATTTCACACTTCTCACCTTTGATAGCCTTTAGTGTTGAGACCTCACATCTTAATAATTATGTGGGGTTAGCATTGGGGAGAGGTTCCTTACTCACCTACATCTAGCCTTTGGTGATGAGCCCGCATGTCTTCCTAGTGACTATGTGTAAGGGGTCACAAATAGAAAATTAAAGTTAAATGTAGAAACAATATTAAACTATAAAGTGTCCAAGTGAAAATTAATTCCAAAAGCTTTCCCACATGCCTATGATTAAAAGGGTGACCTTATCCCATGAAAATATTATGTTAGGGCAAGTTATATATGGATGAAACAAATAAAAAGTTAGTATTTTGTAAGTTTAGCAAGAATTACATTTTTCCCCTTTTCTCATAAGGATTAGGTCATCATCCTTTCTCCTATGAAATTTTGATATATGTTTTTCATTCTTTATCATCTCACATATATCCTATTCCTTTTTACCCTCATTGCAAATTGAAATTTATATGTTGTGTAAACAAAAAAGCTGAATCATCACCTATAAAATAACTATTAACACATTTATAGTTTCATATACATATATCTATCACATTATATCATTTGCATACATTTCACTATCACATTATATCATTTGAATATATTTTTTTCTCACATATATAAGCATTTTATATAGCATTATATCAAAAAAAATATAGAAATACATGATATATCATCACATGCTTAGTCATCTAGAGTGCATAAGTTGAAAATTAAAACCCATAACACATAATGACAGGTTAGTGGGAGGTAAACCAAATGTATTTATAGATATATAGTAACTATTGAGTTTTTAAAAACATTAATATCTTATACAAACACCTCCATAGAGGGCTAATGAGTCTCAAGATCTCAAGACCAAAAAGAATCAAAAGTGAACAATACATATTTACATATACAAATGACTCAAGATCCCATTTTCTTTTTGTGGGAGGGGCTTAATGAAAAATAATGATGAGGTTTGTGCATCCTTTAGCATCTCATGTTGGTACCAACTTGATAAACTATATCTTAGGCCCAAGAACTCCTATTTATCCTCTCGCTAGCACTTGCATAGGAGGCTGCCCCTCTTATTCATTGGTTAGAAGAAGCTTGACCTCCACTTGATATCATTGTGTCAACTAATGTCTATACTCTCCTAGATCTATCCTTGAGAGTATTTTTATCCACCCTTAACTTGGTTAACACCATAAATACATGGTAAACTAGAGTGAAGACAATAATATACTGGCCTATCCTGATAGGTAACCTAGGGTCAGCTAGCATCTCACTTCTAGTCATGTCGGTGCCTGAATACAAAATGTTGGTTATGTTATCCTTGATCATGGTCATCCATATAGTCAAAGTATTTGAAATCAAAAAGTACAAGAATCAACATCAGATCCAATCATATAAAAATCAAATCAATAAATCAACTAAGTGATCAAATATAAAGACAAAGTATCAAATAGTAAGTCAAAATGCATAAATTAATAGTTTTCTTGGGTCATCCTCATACCAGTCCTTATCAAAATCATAATTCATAGCCTCAACCTTATCTACATCTAAGTCCTCATCCAAGTTGATGTATGTAGGATCCTTTCCATCTTCACCTATTGGGTATTGTTGTTGTTGTTGTGAAGGGTCCTATTATGGTGGTGGTGGTGACACTACCTACTACTGATCTCCCTTCCTCCTCCAACTGCCTATTGAGGAGGTGCTCTCTATGTTACTACTAGCCAAATCACTTAGGTAATAAGAACCCCTCACATAAGTAGGTGAAAAGATAGCCAACCCAATCTCCCTGCTTGTGCCTTTCACATACCTCTATACACAACTACCAACATTGGAAGGTTTCTCACATAGGGCATGCTGAATTACTAATGACCCTATCCACTGGATGTAACTCAACCTATAAAATTTGTTCCTAAATTTTTGTGGCCCTGGCATTAATTATGAGATAATTATCCTACCCATCCTACTTCTAAAGTATGTCATGGTAGGGTAGGGTTGTCATATCTAATATCATCAAAGTCTTAATGGCCTAAGGTAAGGCACAAAAGGTTGACACATCTATCCATCTCAAATAACTAATGGAATTTGCATCCCTAATAGTATTCCCCTCTAGTAGGGGATAATCCTCTTAAATACCTAGATCATAAGGAGCATGGGGTGACTATTTGAGAGTACTCATAGTCAAGCCACACGGTACAGGGCCTTATAAGTGAGATCTAAGATCTCTTGGACCCATGAGAATTGAGTTCCCTTTTCCTTAATTTGGTGAATGATAGGGGAAAAAATATACAATAACTTATCAATACCCTTATCCCCCACCAGTTTAGAGGCAAGGATTCAAGTGATCACCTTTTATAGATTTGGGATTGCGAATCCCTAAATATTGATAAGATGTACTCAACACTTCATATGCATGTTGATTATACCTATGTCTCTAAAATGGTTAGCCTAACCCAATGCCTCAATTATACTCATGACATCCTAAAGGGCCATAATTTATCTATTGTTAGTATTCCAATAATCCTATCAACATCTATGAGAGTGATGATCCACTCTCTTTAGGCCTGAGGAAAATCAAAAGTGTTCCTGTTAAGATCCCAGTATGTGAATAGGTCACACAATAACCTACTCAAGGGAGGGATGATCCCCAATTATGAAATATGTAGAATGCCCATTAGATATAGAATGGCTGCCTCATCCACCATCAAAAGTTCCATGACTCAAGGGAGCGACTCTTACTCTTTGGATCTACTCTAGTGTATATAGGCCCCATGTAATGAAAAACTATCCCAAGTCTACCCTTAGATCATTTATACCTTTCAAACATCTACCTTCTACCCTTTATTCCCAAAAGGATGGAACCACCCCTATTTTTAAGTGATAATTATGCAACTATCATAGATGATTACATAATCTCACTAGGTGATTATGTAATTTCCATATAGATTTGGTTTCATAACCACCCACTCTGCATACAATGATGGTTACAATTCCATCATGGTGGTTGCATAACCATCAGTCTGTGAAGACCAACAATTTCATCTTGATGTGATAGTTTTTTAATCATCTATATCCCCAAAGAACCCTCCTACAACACCCAAAACCAATCCTAAATCATAACATTTATTGTAAATCCCTAGTATACTCCCCATCACGAGCATGTCGAAGCTAAAAATTTCAATTTTCATGGGATTTTTAGCAAGTTTTAGACATAATTTAAAAATTGGGGCAAAATGGAAAAACACAAGAAAATATACATGTCCTTTCCCATATCTTCCTCTTGCTAGTATATTTTTCATCCTCATCCTATGTTGATGCAGAGGGAGAGAGTATTTGAAAACTTAGTACAATTTTATTCAAATAGGTCTATTTCCTTTTAACCCTTACAAAGCAAAAATATATTTGGTTAGAATAACATATAGGAGTTCAAGATAAACTAAGCCCAATTTTAGGTTCTAACTCTCAAGGAAACTTTACTAATTCACAAGTCATTTCTGTGAATTAGGCCTCCTTAAGGTCAAACACTAATACAATCTTGATTACTACACTATAAAATATAGAACCAAATCAAAACAACATAAATCCCCTATATATAGATAAATAACATAATATCCCAAAGTTTTAGCACATTTGTCTAGTAGAATCAAAAGTTATACAAGTTGCAAGAAATAAACCCTAGTTTAGGTTAATATAGGCCTGAGACAGCCTGAGAGGGAACAAAATGGGTTTATTTGAATTATAATGGTTCTAAAACACTAATAATTATTTTATGGGGCCTATATCACCTTTCCTTAACTTCTAAAATAGATTTTTGGCCTTGAACAATCCCTAATAGTCTCTAAGATAAAGATTTGAAAAATTCTATGCACTCCTACAAGACCGTATGCACTTTAAAGGAGATTTTAGTTGAATCTATAACTTTGAGATTAAACTAATCATTAAAATAGATTTTATTCACTAATTATAAACTTCTTACCAAATTTTTATCCTTCTAAACATTTGAATTAATTCACAAAATACCTCTTCTCTCTTTGATCTTGACTGTGACAAAAATAGAGTTTTCCCACCTTGTATTTGGTGAATGTATTTGAAGATTTAAAACAAGAATCCACTCTTTGAAAATAATAAAAACAATATAAGGATGAAATCATAAAAATAAACTCATATAATCTCACCAACACTCTCTTAAATCCTTCTTATATTCATTGTTGTTCTTAAACTTTGAAATAATCATACACATAATTACTTTGTAGATAAGGTTATCCACATTCTTAATATTTTTCTTCACCCATTTAAGTTTTATACCTCTATTTATAAATAATAATACTCTCTTCTAACCATTACACTCTTTTTGTGACTCTTAGACTCTCTAACTGAATCTTGATTGCTCCAGTGTAGGCCAATTCTTGATAGACTAGCCTTATTAGGTGTTATGCAAAGTTAGAACATGGAAAAAATGAATAATAAAATGCCAAGCCAGTAAAGACTATCCCAATATATAAAATAATCCTAAACATACCAAAACCCATCATTATAACCTAACAATAATATGGGAAAGGCTTTAGAAAATTAGATAGAAATTAAAAAATTCAAATTGGTAGTTTTGGTAGGAAACCACCAAATGAACTCAAATTCAAATTTGGAACAAAATCAAGACCACAAACCTATGCCATTAACTATTTTATACCTCATAATACTTAATTGAATATTTATCAATCCAAAATTTGATCTAACTAGTTCTTACTAGGTGATGCCCCTACATCAAACTACCAACCTTGAATGCTTTAATGAGCTCTTATTCATGAATTGTTATTGTTCTGGTGTTGATCATTATACTAAAAATATTTCATTTAGATCTTATACTTCTCTTCAACATTACTTCTTGTTTGATGACTCAAACTAATTGATGTATACCCTCCTGGATCCCATAACTTATTTAGTTGATGTGGGGTTGCTTTGTCTTTAGGTGTATAGTTAACTGATTATTCTTTGGTGCATTTATGTGAAGATTTGAGATTTGAGAACTAAATTTCAAAAACTATAACTTATTTCCTACAAAATTTTACCAAATCAAATCTCCCTCTTTCATTTTTTTGATATCTCTCTTGTGTTTGAGTTGAATTTAATACTAGAAGGATGTTTGTTATATGTATTTATGTGTTTTCCATTCTTAACTCCATTTTATCTTCTTTTGTCATTCCTATACATATATCAAAGAAATCAACCTGTTCATTGGGGCATTGAAATCCTTTTCCATCATTTACGAGGATTGATTTTCCCTCATGTACATTGCCTCGTACTTGGATCACTATTTTATTTTCTTCTTTTATGTTCATTGGTTCTTTGATGAAGGTACTTCCTTTTATGGACTATTATTCACATCTTATTTTCTCATTATTTTCATCACCAACTCTAAAATTTTCATGGTTGTCTTTCCAGAAAAAATTCTTTTTTTCATCCACCAATTGTTTACTTGGTACTTTTTTACTATTATCGCCTTCTATGGTAATCTTCATTAACAAACTTGCCTTCTTAATGAAATTTTCAAGATATTCCATGATTTTTATTAAAGACAAATTATTAGACAGTCCAATAAACAACTTATCCACATGTTCATCTAGTAAAATCTAAAATTTTGAAGATAAATCAGGTTCTTTATGAGCTGTAGCAATTATCTTTTCCTGATCAAATGGTACATTACTTACCTCATCCTTTTTGATTTGTTGTAAGACTTCTTTATCACCTGTCAAGAACACCTTAGAATTTTCTTTTACTACTGCATCCTCTCCTTTCAATGGTGTAAGTGTATGATTATGTCCCTCTTTCTCGAAGGTATAAGTGTTTTTTTCCTCATCATAAATGTATTTCATATCATACTTCCAAGGTCTCCCTAAGAGCACATGGCACACATCTGTTAGTATTATGTCACATAGAACCTTGTCTTTGTATCCTCTAATCTGAAAACCCAACATTATTCATTTACAAGAACTTGATGCCCCTTCTAAATCCATGAGACCTTATAAGGGATTTTATGTGGTAACCTTTTCAAAGTAAGCTTTTATACCATCTCAAATGACCATAGATTATCTTTACTACCTAAATCAATCACCATTTTATATCACTTACATTGATATTTGCATGTTGTCTTGAATAAGGTCTTTCTTTGGGTAGGTTCTTTATCCTTGGGTGGTTTTTATTATCACCCTCCTCATCAGCAAAGAATCACCAACTTTTGATTCTTATATATGAGATTGATAACCCACACTCTCTTCCTGTACTTGAACTACTTGATTTCTACTTTCTGTTCTAGAGATGCTAGCTTAGGAGTCCTCTAGACACTCCCAAAATCTATGACCAATAAATTTATTAAATTTGAAATACTTACTAGTGAATCCATTGAATCCTCTTCCTCTTTGTGTGTATTCTCCTTTGAAGTATGGTATCCTTCCTTTGAATCCACCTATTTTGATTAGTTCTTGTCTTTGTGATCTACTTTCTCCTTCCTCATA
The DNA here is from genome assembly GCA_037957365.1 of Torreya grandis. NCBI lineage: Eukaryota > Viridiplantae > Streptophyta > Pinopsida > Cupressales > Taxaceae > Torreya > Torreya grandis. Next base: position 2,010,868 of record JARHVA010000580.1, on the reverse strand, counting down.
TACCTACAACTGAATTCTATCTACATGTTCTCCTCTATCTCTAAAGGTTTATTTCTTCCCCTTGAATACTATGTTTTCCTTCTATTTATCTTGTCTTTTACCTTCAAATCATTTTAATAACATTCCTCAAGTGTTCTTGGACTTACCACACTGAGTTCACCTTGAAGATTATGCCTTAACCCATTAATATACCTTACAATCTTCCACACATCCTCTTCTACATGGTCTGATATGATTGCCAGCTTATATAACTCTTCAATATAATCCTTAACACCCATCTATTTTTACTTCAAATTCTACAATTTATTGAATAAGTTTGTATGATAATTACTGGGCAAAAATTTTGATTTCAATTTTGCTACCATCTTGTCTCAAGATTTGATCTTGGCTTTACCTTTCTTTTTCCTTTCATCCTATACATAATCCCACCAAAGAGATGCATGCCCTTTTAGTTTTGTGTAAGAAAATTTTACCTTGTTCTCAAATTATACATTCTCATAGTCAAAATATTTTTCTACCTCTGTAATCTAATCAATCAATTCCTCTCCAACTAGGTTGCCTACAAGGTAGGAAGAGCTATCTTTGGATATGACCCCTATCTCATCAATACCTTTAGTAGTCTATAAATTCCTTCTTCCTCTTCTGGTGTTTGTGATTCTTCTTCACTTTCATTGATGTCCCTTGTTACAACTCTTCTTATTTGATTGGCCTCTACTATTATAATCCTTACGTCAAAGCTTATCCTTAGGTTTATTATCTCCTCCAATATTACATCTCCAATCTGAAAACTTATTCTTCCACCTCCTCTTGGATTCCTTCTAAGTGGCATTTTGGATTTTCAAATCAGTCGACCAGCAAATAATCAATTCACTCTTGATCTTAAAGAGTGTCACCTTACTTCAAGCCTCATTTAGGTATATAACTTAATTTAATAACAATATGATGCAAAGGGGGAGAGAGAGCTTGTAAACTTAGTACAAGTTTCTTCAAATAGGATTATATCCTTGTAGCCCTTCCAAAGCACAAATATAGCTGGCTATAACAACACACATGGATTCAAGACAAACTAATACTAGTTTTATTTACCCATTAATTCCTTACAACTCCCTACAAAGTTTTAAGGTCAAACTCTCAAGGAAAGTTTACTAATTCATAAGTCCTTTCTACCAATTAGGCCTCCTTAAGGTCAAACACTGATACAGTCCTGGATACTATACTATATAGTCTAGAACAAACTCAAAACCACCTAAATCCTCTATATCTAATAAAAAAAATAAGATCCTAAAGTTTTAGCAAATTTGACTAGTGGCATAAAAAGTTATATAAGTTACAAGAAATAAACCCTAGTTTACGTTAATATAGGCCTGAGACAACTCAAGAGGGAACAAATTGGGTTAATTCAAATTCTAATGGTTATTAAACACTACTAATTACTGTATGGGGTCTGTATCACATTTACTTAACTTTTACAATAGATTTTTGGCCTTGAACAATCCCTAAGAATCTCTAGGATAAAGATTTACATAATTTTGTGCACTCCTACAGGAGCATACACACTTTAAAGGAGGTTTTAATTGAATATAGAACTTTGAGATTAACTTGAGAGTTCAATAAGAGTTACTTAACTAATTATAGACTTCTTACCACATTACCATCCTTATAAACATCTGAATGAATTCACAAAATACCTCTTCTCTCTTTGATCTTGACTGTGACAAAAATAGGGTATTCCCAAATCGTATTTGGTGATTGTATTTAAATATTTAAACAAGAATACACTCATTATAAATAATAAAAACAATATAAGTATGAACACATAACAATAAACTCATATAAATTCACCAACACTCATAGACTTTGAAATAATCATAGATAATTACTTTGTAGACAGGGTTCTCCACATTCTTGATATTTTTCTTCTCCCATTTAAGTTTTATACCTCTATTCATACATAGTAATACTCTCTTAAAAACATTACACTCTTTTTATAACTCCTAGACTATCTAACTAAATCTTGATTGCTCCAATGTATGTCAATTCTTGAAAGACTAGCCTTCTTAGGTGTTATGCAAGGTTAGAACATGGAAAACATGACCAGTAAAGTGTCAAGCAAGTAAAAAACATCCCAATATATAATATAATCCTAAACATACCAAAACCCATCATTATAAAATAACAAGAATATGAAAAAGACCTTACAAAACTAGATAGAAATTCAAATTGGTAGTTTTGGCGGGAAACCACCAAATAAACTCAAAATCAGATTAAGAACAAACCTAAGACCATAAAACTATGCCATTCACTATTTTAGACCTTATAAGACTTAAATGACTATTAATTAATATAAAATTTTATTTATATAGTTCTTACTAGGTGATGCCCCTACATCATATGCTCTATCCGTTGATTGCTTGTTTACTCAAATTAGTCACATGTAGCTCAAAGCTCAAAAATATCTCAAACCAATTGACATGAATGAATATGCTTTTGGAAAGTTTTTGAATATATTGGGCCTCAAGCTAGCTGTTTGTGTTTAAAAAATTTACAATTTTAGCATAATCCTTTTGTTTAACAATTATTTTCATGTTTACAAGCCTCATTGTTGTTGAATTTTATGATTCACATTTCAAAACAAACATTTTTAAAGACATCCATATCTCTTGTAGCACATTTTATAATTTTTTAGGTACATAATGATTTAGTATCAGATTTATTCCCATGACATGATGGTTAAGGTAGTATGATCTTGCCCACATATATTATATGTATTATCATATATGTTTTGATTAAATTAAAATGCTTTCTACTTTTTATTAAAATTGCACTTGATTTCCTTCTTTTGGTCTACAAATTGCATGAAGTCTCATCTAGTTTCATTGCACCACTTAGGTAAGGCATGTATGTATTTATAAATTCATATTTCCCTTATGTATGCCATTTCTCAAGACCACACCCTTGTCAATTCATGATAAGGCCTCCTCCCAAGGGAGAAATATGTATGCATCTAAAAATTTCATGGTGTGATATGTCCATTACAATGTCTAATAATGATGTAGTGATCTCCCAATGAATGCTTAGAACAGGGTTCTCTTTAGCCACTTGGTCCTATTTCCTTCTTTTTCCTCTTTGGATCCCCCCAACCTACTTTTTTTTGGTATATGCGATATTTGGAAACTCATTTTTTAAAGTCTTCCAAGCATGATAAAGCCACAACTTTTCATGGTGAAACTACCACTCAATTTAATAGAATTATTTCCTAGTTTTTAGAACTGACATCATAATTTCATAAATTATTGTGGCAATTCCATATTAATAGGGCATTTTTTTTAAATTAGGGATGGTTGTGTAACTTAAATAATAGTTATATTATGAAAAATAGTGGTTGCATAACCACCCCTATGATTTAACAATTTTGGGAATATTGGACTATTATTCCCAATTTAGTTAAAGGGTTTGAGTAGTAAAATCAGTAAATAAATATCCAATAATTAAGCTACTAATTTGTATAATTTGATTACAATTTAAACTTTTCCAAAAATAATAATAAGGGAAATAAAATAAGACTTAGCTGGAAACTAACTGATACAATTGAGACAAAGGCTAGAATTCAATATGCAAGACTGAGACACTATCACAAATTAGGATCTGACCTTTGTTTTATGTTTAGATAGGATCACTAAAAACAAGACATCCTAGACTCTGATGTTGTAATCTAGCTTTGTTGTTATTATCCAGGAGACCTAAGATTTTTGAGTTTTATTTGTTGTGTCTGTGAGACCTTGCTTGTGAAATTTTGTCTGTTGGATGTCCATGGAAGTCCTTGTAGAGTTGATTTTATCTTCAAACCTTAGATTCTATTATGATTTGACCAATTTTGATAAAGAGGGGAGGGGGTTAGTGTGTGTAATATTAATTGAATGTGTATCCACACCTCTTATGTGGGCATGCTACCTACATACCAATACTCCAAAGAGGGATCAAGCTATATTTAGTTCTCCCACTTGATGTGCTTTGTGTAATAGTGTGTATGAAGATGCAAAATACTAAACTAAGTCTCAGTGACTAGGGATTGGTGTAAGGATTTTAATAAGCTAAAAATGGTATTAGATGGCTATATGTAGAGAATAGGGAAATATGCTTGAGCAGTATTGCTTGTATTCTTACTTGCTTTGTGATATCTGCCAACCCTTTCCAAATGATCTTTGAATGGGATTGTATAGGGATCTATTGGTTATGGGTTTAATGTGTTCATGTTAGGCCAAAAAAGAGAATCATGGGGAACCAAAAAGAAATGATCATTTAGACTCAAAATGTGATTGGATAAGAGCATTAAAAATGGGATACCTTAGGGTCTGATAATGTTGTCTAAGTTAGGTGCTATAGTCCTAAGCTAATGGGACTTGGGGGGATGGATCTGTCATGGAAAGAGGAGTTTGGCTATGTTAGGATCAGGTTTAAAAGGATACGAATGTCTAAAAATTAGTGAAAAGATGTCTATGAGGGTCATGAAAGTAATTAGGAGGGACCTATGGGATGGATGTCATAAGTCACACTCAAGTTACCAATTTTTGCATTTTATATGACTACATTTACCCCCCTTTATTCTAGTGATGCAACAAGGTGAAATACTAAGATAAAATAAAAATAGAAAGCGTACGTAAACTTACCTACAAGGGTGAAGCTCATGAAGCTATTGTGATTCTAGGTATGTATAAAGAGAACACATTTTGAAGTGTGAATCTATTATATTACTGAGTGATACTAGATGATATTGGATGTGTGCTAAACCAAGAGTAATATCATGAATGGAGTTGAGTGCTCAATTCCTCAAAAGTGTCTCAAGAATGCAAAGGCCATCCCTTTGGCTCCATCATCACACAGTAAGTGAAGCTATGTGATCATGCATGTGCTAACCAATGTTTAGACTATGTGTCTAATCCCTCTGAGTAGGTGGTTCAAAAATATAAAGGCTAGCTAATCCTTTGGCTTCATCATTGCCCCATGAAGTGAAGCTATAAATTGATATCGGTATGAAATGTGTGTCATATGAGATGGCTCCTAAATCTCATGAATGTTCTATTGATATGAAAATGTTAGCATAGATAGCTAAGTGTATGCTGGAAACTAGGCCACTCTTGGCCACTCCAAAAGATATAGATTAGGCTTGTATGAAAGCGTCTTCAAAACTGGGAACTAGGCTTATATGAAATCCATTCTGAAATATGGAGGTTAGGCTTGTATGAAATCCAACTTCAAAATGATTCCAACCACCTACATATGGAATAAGAAATGCAACTACTAAGAATACTTGGGTAATAGTGAACTCAAAAATAAAAGAAAACAAATGTGTCGCTCACATTACCCCCAATCACTAGTGTCAGGAACATGGATTCTGATCTAGAAGTTATACTAACTATCATATCTAAAACTAGAAGTGAGATCCATCATGCCACACATGATGCCCCTTATATCTAGATTCTTTAAGAAAAAGTGTACTAAAAATTGCTGATTTGAACTAGTCTAAAAGTGCAAAATTATAGTTGAACCTACTTTGTCACTTGCTTTTGGAAAATCTAGTTTTTCTATTGTTTGGATAGAAGTGCTAAAAATAAGAACCTTAGTGTCCAACATTGTTTTCCATATCTAGCATTGTTATCCTTTGCTGAAATCAAAAACTATTCTAGAATCATCACTATTTTTCTAGTCTGTTCTACCTAGTTTGACCTCTGATTGTTATTTTGAGTGTTCTCAAAACTAATTTTTCAATTGGTAGGAGCTTTGATCTGTATGGCAAAACCCCTATTTGTTTCCCCCTCTTCTGAGGGTAGGAATGAATACCCTTAGAAAAAAGAGCCCTACAAGTGTGTTATGCTACAAAATACATGATATAACAATGATAATTGATAAGATATCTCAAGATATAACATAGTTTGCAAAGGAGATTATTAGATCAATAGAGGTTTGAATATATATATATATATATATATATATATATATATATATATAACAATGTAATAACATGTGAAATGTACTGAACTAGAACTGAAAGTCTAGTTAATTATTAGTCATTAGTTTTTAGTTTTCAAGGAGGGATGGAGCATGATTCCATCATGGCATCCAAGAAAGCAAGAATAATGCATGATATGGATCGTGGCACTGTAAATTATGAGAAGCAAAAAAGTAAACAAGTATACAAGGTAGGAAACAAGAGGCATACAAGACTGGCTAAGGGGCCAAGCAAACAAGGGACATGAGCCCATATCACTCAAATTGGAAGGCAAACATAAAAGACATGTTCAAATGCCACATACACATACAATTGAAACAAACAAGGTTGGTGTGAAAGCCACAATCACATAGAAGAGTAAAAGAAAAGGACATTGACAAATGTCCTAAGGCACACACAAGAATAAAAGCAAAGGACATTGGAAAATGTCCTAAGGCACACACACGAGATAAACATGAACTGAGAAATGCAATCACATTAAGCTATGTTAAGCAAGAAAAGAAAACATTAGTAACTAGAAGTATAATCATATCTAACTAATCAAAGGAAGAAGTAAATGTATGAAAAACATGTTAGTACAAGACCAGGTATATGCTAAGAAATACACAAGCGTTATGCACTAGTGAGTGTTGATAGAGTAATCTGTGTAAGCTAGTAAATAATGTACATCAACATGATAACTAGAGTGTGTGGTGTAGGAATTACATAGCCTAGATGGTGTAGTCATGTAGAAGATGCCCCTAGTGGGTATGTATATTGATGTATGTCTCAATGTAGAATTAGGATTCCCCCTCAATGAGTAGAGTGAAATGGTCAAGGATCTAGAAGTCACTGCACACACTCAAGGAAGATCAAGTGAAGCATGGTAATGTAGATAAATTGATAAACAATAGCATAGAACAACAAATATAAGTTGAGCATTGTAGTAGAAATGTAAAGCATAGATAATGCATATAATCAAAATGTTTTTGGTGATTTTTGAATTATTTACATGTTTTTGTATTTTGAAATATTTGAATGTTTTTGGTATTTTTGATATAAGTTATGTACAATCAAGCATAAGAAACTATGTACAAGTAAGCTGTGAAAGGATGATACTAATCGATGAGTCTCATGGGAGACTCCCTATCATAGTGTCCTATATCAAGGAGAGGAATCATGCATGATCATGAAGCATGATAGAAATGCTAAGACTATGGCTCTAAAAGCTATATATGTTATAAATTATTTGAAATCTCTAGATTAGAAACTGAGTGTGGGGTCCCCTTGTAAATTTGAGAAGTGGCTATAACTATAGGGTTTTTATAGACCCATATAGTAGTAGGAGAAGCTCTCTAAATATGTGCTCTGTGAGTACAGGTATGAGACCTCAATGATATTGCCTTGGGTGTGAATATTATAGCTGAAAGCTATCTAGAATCTTGAAACCATGGCTGCTCTAAAAGAGACCTCTATGGAAGTGTATGAAATCTTTGTGCTGGTGATGGATGCCTCAACTGTGTTTGAATCTAAATTGGAGGAAGAACTGAAATTGGTGGAGAAACTAAAATTGGTGGTTAAATTGAAACTGGTGACTACTAAATAGTAGATGGCTCTGAAGTGGGGAGTGGTAACTCATATGAAACTCCACCAACTATAAAAACCTGATTAACATGAATGAATTTTTTGCTTCTATGAACTATAGAAGGTACTACTCAAAGTTTTTGAATCAATGGTTGACCAAGTAATATATCAAAAAATCCTACACTGGGAATAATAGTAAATGGTGTGGCCACGTGTGTTAGACAAAACTATAGAGGAAGTAAAATCTCACCCAATGAACACTATGTATCCTCTAAATCCATTGATAACTTTGTCTATCGAGGTAATATCCTGCTTTGAATATCCCAAATGCTCTAATAATGTCATAATGCACATGTTCACACTGGATCCATTGTCTATGAGAATGTTATGGATAGGATGATTATGAATGTAAGCTCTGATAAAGAGTGCATGATAATCTGAATCATCCTTGATGATCTCCTACTCTAAGAAGGAGATGGAAGGTCTAGATAAAATTTTGGAACTGTATACACTGATCATGTTACTCAAAGGTTGTGTCTGAACTGAAGGTGTTCTGTATGTATTTGGTGGTAGATGTACATGATATGCATGGTGAACCCCTGATGTGTCTCCTATTTCTTATTTAGAATTCTAAAGAAAGGGATTTGAGAAGATTTTAAAATATTTATCCTATGTTTGCTTCACCTGAGGAGGCTCAATTGAAGTGCCAAGATCAATATGATTGCCATCTATCAAATCTTGTATCTTGTGTCTCAAACTGATGCATCTATTTGTTGTATAGCTTGGTGCCCTATGAAACTTGAAAAATACATGTTGATCATATCCTCGTGGAAGAGGCTTTGTTGGGTCAACTTCCAAAATAGGAGGGAGAGATATGATGTTACATTCTAATAGCCATTGTAAAACTCTGGTTAGAGAAATTGGTAGATTGGTAAAAATTCATTGAAGAGGTACTAATAAAACCACTTGTTGAGGGGGATTAGAAGATGCATTAACTATCGATTGATTCTGACTCTTGCTATCATTGACCTTGAATTTTTATGGGACTTTTTTGTTACTCTTTTTTTTTGTTTCTAAGATACTTGTGTACTTGAGTTTTCCCATTGAAACTAGTTTGACTTTCTTTCCTTTAGTGTGTGACACAATTTAGTGAAGGAAGAGAATATTTTTAACATAATTGATTTATGCAAAGCTGGTAGGAGACACTATTTGAAGAGAACTTGAAACTCTTGATCAACCATGGGGATAGTAATTTTAGGCAAAATAGTCTTATATCAAAGAATATAATCTATGAGATGCTCATTTGACATTTGTTTCTATTATGCAACTTGGGCATATGAAACCTTATCACCAATGTTGATGTTGAAATGAGATAGGAACATGTCAGCTAAAGGATTGAATGCATTGACCAACTAATTTTGTAGACTGTAGAACCATTGTAAATCATAATCCTTTATGCTCTATGGAAGTAACTTGGTAAGTAACCAATCATTTAGTGCATAGTCCAAGCATGTTGTATGAAAAGCTCTTAAATGTGTATCTAGATCACCCTTGCCATCATATATAGTAAGCTTAGGTTGAACAAAACCTTGTGGAAAGGGTGTAGAAGTAATATGACGTGCCAATGGTGTATGCAATAGAGCAAAAGAATCCAAACCCTGTGTAGGTCTAGAGGCACCTTGCTCAAGATGTAGCACCTTAGATTGAAGAAATCTTATCTCTTGCATAAGCACTGCCACATCAGGGGATAAAGATGTACTAGTTATAGCTAGTGGCATAGAGGTAGGTTGGGCTACTATAGGGGGTTATTATGACATAGTTATCCCAAGAGTGTCATTTACAATTGGTTGCTCTATGGTTTGAGAGGTTGATAATTGTTCACTTTTTGTTGTTCCTCTTGAAGTATTTTAATCATGTCATCTTGCATGTCAGGGTGTTTAGTCAAAAATTCTTGAAGTTCCATTTTATCATTTTCATCAAAACTAGTGTATTGGGCCATTGTTAAGGTAGGAAAATAATTTAAAATTTGATTGAATTTTTTTCAATAATTTTTAATAGGCAAAGTGCTAAAAAAGAGGAGTATTGAATATAAGAAATGTAAAGTCCTAAAAACAATGAACGGAAAATTACGTAAAAAGGATATGAAGCTCTCACACATGTAAGGTGATACCTCAAGAAGCAATGGGATCTAGTATATGTAGTTAGGGTTTGAAAGATGATTATTTTGAAAATTACTATGAAAATTTGAAATTTAAAGTGAATTTTTGAGTTAGATATGCAAGTAAGAAATCAAAAATTTATTGGAAAATTTGTGATTTAAAGAGACCTAGTAGATGTAACTAGGGTTTTAAAAAATAAATATTTTTGAAAATTACTATTGAATTTTGAAATTTGAAGTGAATTTTTGATTTTGATATGCTAGGAAAAAATCAAGAATTTATTTGAAAATTACTGGGAAAATATCGGGACCTAGTATGGACAACTAGGGTTTGAAAGAAAATTATTTTAAAATTACTACAAAATTTTAAAATTTAATGATAATTTATGATTTTATTATGCAGGTAAAAAATCAAAAAAATATAGAAAAAATTAGTAGAAATTTTACCCTAGGGCTTCTATGGTTTTTATGTACAAACAAAGTAATTGTGTTCACCGAATGATTTAACAATTTTAGGAATATTAAAGTATTATTTTTGATTTAGTTAAAGGGTCTGAGTAGTAAAATCAGTAAATAAATATGCAATGATTAAGCTACTAATTTATATAATTTGATTGCAATTTGAACTTTTCTAAAAATAGTAATAAGGGAAAGAAAATAAGACTTAGTTGGAAACTGACTGATACGACTGAGACAGAGGCTAGAATTCACTGTACAGGACTGAGACACTATCACAAATCAAGATATGGCCTTCATTTTATGTTTGGATAGGAGTACTTAAAATAAGACACCTTAGGATTTTACATTGTATTTTACCTCTGTCATTATTGTCCAAGAGACCTAAGCTTTCTAAGTTTTATTCATTGTGTCTATGAAACCCTACTTGTGAAATTTTGACTATTGGATGTCCACAAAACTCCTTTTAAAGCTGATTTTATCTTCAAACCTTAGACTCCATTATGCTTTGACCAATTTTAAGAAAGAGGGGGCAGGGGGGTTAGTGTGTGTAAGATTCATTGAACATGTATCAACACCCCTTATATGGGCATGATGCCTACATACCAATACTTCGAAGAGGGATCAAGCCATATGTAGTTCTCTCACTTGATGTGCTTTGTGTAATAGTGTGTATGAATATGTAAAATAATAAACTGAGTGTGCTTGAGGTGACTAGGGACTAGTGTAAATATTTCAATAAGATAGAAATGGTATTAGATGGCTTTATGTAGAGAATAGGGAAATATGCATGAATAGTCTTGCTTGTATTCTTGATTACTTTAAAATATTTGCCAACCCTTTCCAAATGATCTTTGAATGGGATTTTATAGGGATCTATTGGTCATGAGTTGAATGTGCTCACGTTAGGCTGATAAGGAGAATGATGGGGAACTAGAAAGAAATGACCATTTGGGCTTAAAATGTGATTGGATAGGAGCATAAAAAATGGGACACCCTAGGGTTTGATGCTATTGTTCAAGTTAGGCACTATAGTCTTGAGCTGATGGGACATGGGGGGATGTATCTATCATAGAAAGAGGAGTTTGGCTTAGTTTGGATCAGGTTTGGAAGGCTACATATATTTTAGAATCAATGAAAATATTCCTATGAGGGTCATGAAAGCAAGCAGGAGGGACCTATGGGATGGATGTCACAGTCACACTCAAATTACCAATTTCTACATTTTATATGACTACACCCTGTAAAAGGGGGCAGTTTCATCACCTTCTTCCTATCTTCCAAATTTAGCTCATGAGATTCATTATTTTGTGCATCTTTGCATGTTGATTTTGTGTTTCTTGATTTTTAAACCTTAAGTTCACCTCTAATCTGACCCAATTCTCTCCCTCTTCTATTTTTAATCATTTTGAGTCCCTCCTAAGTTCTACTTCTAAATTAACTCAGTTAAACAGCTTCATGTAACCTTCATTGATCCTCTACAAGTAAATTGATTTTGGCTTAATTTTGGATCCAAAAATTTACATTGGGGCCTAGAGTTTTGAATATCTTCATAGACATAGACTGATACCATTGTTTTTAAGTTCTAACTCTATTATTTTCATGATTGACTACACCATTGAAAGCAAGGAAGTGTCATTAATTATGTAACATGATCTTTGCAAATAGTGTACTTAGCCAACCATAGATCAAATACTCTTTGTTTGGGATGTGTCTCTTTTCTTCTTCACCCTCTTGTGACAACCATTGGTTCATCTTCCTAGTTAGAGAGTTCCTAAAATCTTTGCTTGGATAAAAGAACTAGCATACTGAGAATAATAACAACACATACTACATGCTTTCAGCTGATCTCTGCCTTGATTAGGTTGGAGGCTCTTTGATTTTAGTTTCTTTTGTTTATTTAGGTTATATTAGTTAAATTATTATCATGGTAGATTATATTTATATTTTTTTTTAAAATGATAGGAAAAAAATCATTTCCTTTCCCAATCTTTGCAACAAAAAAAGTAGTTAGTCTCTTTGTTTGCTTTCATTCATTAGATTTCATTTATAGTATATAATATTTTATTTAAACCATAGATGAATATCAAAATAGAACACACATACTTTTAGCTATTGCAAACAACCAATTCTCAGTTTTAAAATTAACTCTTTTCATTCACACACACATACACTAACAACTAGAAAACCCTAGATCAATGTAGGTACATAAAAGGTCTTGTTTAAATCCCAATGTCATTTGTTTTGTACAAACTATTATCATTGTTTTTATCCCATAGTAATATAAAATAATAATTTTGATAATCATTTTATTCAAAATAAAACATTGTTCGTAGCTAGGGTGCCTCCGATCTAGGAATATTAAAAGTTTGTTTCACTTGCATATGAGTAAAAGAATTGTTAGGAGCTTAATAGTATTTTTTTTCTCAATATCAGGGATTTTGAGGCCCTTACCTGATAAAAATTTTACTCAAAGAAATAAATAGACCTCACTTAACGAAAAAAAATGTCAAGGCATCTGATCAACAAATAACATTCAAACCTAACTACCCAAAGTATTAAAAAATACTTCAGCTTATCCATAAGGAGCACAAATTACTAAAATAATAAACTAAAATGACTAAATTTCACCCCTTTTTGCTTTTCTATGAGAGAAAATAATCTCAGAAGTAGGATTAGGTATAAAACATCCTCTTTTCTTATTTCTAACTATCATCCATTCTTCTGAAATACTCATATGTACTGAATTCGATCTTGGAGAGATATATCTTTCCTTAGATTAAATTTTACCCACCAAATTTATGATATCTAAATCCTTATTAATCTTTATAATTGATCCAACAATCTCCATTAACTGATTTGATGACATCAAATTAGTCAACCCCACTTCAGATTCCTCCTTCATCAGTACTTTTATAACATATTCTGAGGATAAAATAGGATCATTAACTAAAAAAATTATGAAAAACTCTTCCCTTGCCTCTTGCCATGAATAATAAGCCACATTACACTTGGAATTTAGACAAAATTTAGATAGATGACTAATTTTTAAATAATTCCTACACCTGAAGGGAAGACCCTCATAATCAAGGGTTTGGGACCAACTTTTGTCTTTAACTTTCAACTCAATCGTATTAGGTAGGGATTGAGAAATATCCAAATAAAAAATAACCCTATTAAAGGTTGTTTGGAAAAAATTCAAAGAAGATGCATCAATTTCTAATAAATTCTCTAGGGAGTTTCCAATAATCATTAATTTAGATTTTGACCAAAATTGAAGAGGAAGATATGGCAGTTGCACCCAAACTAGTCTGAAAGAGAGATTTTTAGATAAAGGTTCAAAATCTAGGGACTAGGGTTTCATAAGAATAAGATGATGATCAAAGATCCAATATTTGGACTATAAGATCTTATTACGATTATTAAGAGCTTCAAAAACCACTATAAAGAATCCTCTGACATATGGATATAATTCCAAACTATCTTTCAACATTGGCCGCCATGAATCAAAATTCCATTGATGTAGGCTAGAAAGGGAAGGCCAAAACATATCAAACCTTCAAACTAAACCCCTTTTCAAAAACCAAGCCTCATTTTCAAGAACTTCCTTTAGAGCTTCTTGCTCAAAAATGCCAACTGATGGGGATTTTACAATGACTAGGGTTATAAACTATTTCCTTTGGCAAATCAATTGACCATCTACTTTCATTACTACCTGGGAAAGAGTAAATGCTTTCCATAAATATATTTCATCTTCTATTTTTGTCTCCTTCTATTTCTCCCTTCTCTCCCCATCGTCAGTCAATGCCTCCTTCCCACCTACCATCATTGCTAATCAGGCTTCTCCCTTTCCATAGTCCTCCTCATCTACCAATGAAAATGGAAGTTTTATAGGAGGACACAAGGTTATTTTAACCTCCTGGCCCATCTTAATAACACCTGGGCATGAATCCCTAGCTTCAACATAATTCACAACAGTCCATGGCATCACACTTTTTCATAAACTAATGATTTAACTAATATAAAATTTCAATAGTAAACATATGCTTAATAGTATTTTTATATTTAGAATCTAAGACTATTATTGAATCATTTTCATGTTGGTATAAGTTTTAATTCTTAATTCATAATTTATTTACAAAACCATAAAAATAAAATAAACACAGCTTCATCTAGGTTGCATTTAGAAAAGTTAGAAAAATCAGGATTTGCTTAGTTAGAGTAGTTCTCTCTCTCTCTATCTCTCTCATATGTTGCATGCATTAAAAATCAATGAGAAAAGATTTTAAAAAAGTGATTTCTTTATTTAATTTCACTTTGCTTATCATAATTTTATTTCAAGTCATTTAATTTAGGCAAATAGTTACTTTTCATTTTCAATTTAAAAACATTCCTTATAACAAAACAAGCCAAAAACATTGCCAAAGCCTTGCCCAACTATGAAATCCTCCTAATTGAAAACTTGATTCTAACAACACAAAGATTCCATTCAAACACTCAACCAACTAGATAAGCTCATATGCTTACACCTCACCTAGCCCCTTTTGGATGACACTTCTTGAACACCTGGTCTTTTTAGAGTAGATCTTTTCCTTAGGGTTAGAACACCTAGTTCCAAAATCAATATACAATTTGATATCAATATTGAGATTAGGAGAGAGGTATTCCATGCTACACGCATCCCACACCTCATTATTGACTATATGAATGTTTTAGAAGAACAAGAATAAATTCTTGATCCATTGATCATCATCCTCCCCTAGAATAAAATTATATAGTATAGCATGATTTAAGCATAGATCCTTACCTCCACCTCCCCTTTTATTTTCCTTGGGTCTAGCCTCTCCATTTATCCTTCACATTTGTGGATGATACTGACTGGGCATAGCTAACCTGATAGATTTGAACTCATCCCATGAGTCATTCAACCCAACCTCCCTCATTTCCCTAGTCCTAGTATCAACTAGGAGCTTCACCTCCTCATAATCTTAGAGACCAAAAGACCATGGAGCTCTATTTATATACAATTATATGTTCTCAATGAACATTGTGATGTTATAGAGGTCTTTTGGTTCCATCATAAGAACCCATTACCACCACCCATTTCAAATCCATTCCACCTAACAACCAACCCAACCCATAGTCCTATCCATAGTCCATCCACTACATCGACTGCCTTGGCTTGACCTCAAGGAGTTGAGTACATAATTTAACATGTACACAATGACTGTGACTTGCATGAGCTTGATATTAATTATAAGGTATATTAGTGTATTATAATTAAATTTTGAGTGGTAAAATGACAATTTATAGTCAGTTAGAGATAACCCTATTTTCAATTAGGGGAAATATAGGTTAAAAATGTCCTATGAAATTTTTGAAATAAGGAAGTTATCTCCTCTATTTTATGCAAATCACTTAAAATAATGAAATAATATTGTACATATGAATTTGAATTTAATATGTGATGTCATCATTATAATGTGAGACATGCACAATATCATTATTGATTAATTATAGAGCCGAAGACAATAAAATAAAACAATGAACTTAGATCATATTATTCAGGATAAAATAACCTGCTACAACTAAGACTAATAAATAGCCGTACAATAGGAGAAACAACCTCCTATAAAGGAGGACCAAACCACCTAGATTAGTTTATGGGTGATAACAATCATACGGGAATATATTTCCCATATCACAACCATATAACCAACTACCACATGATTACTATCCTTAACATTCACCCCCTAGTGTGAACATGGGGAGAATGTATCCCTATACTATAACTGACCCATACTCATGATCCCTCATGAATATTTTCAATGTGGTAAACCTACAACTATGAAAATCGATGGTTTTCAATGTGGTGAACCATCAAACATGACTACAAATGGTTTTCCATTGGGTAACCACAAACCAAAACTACAAATGGTTTTCAATGTGATTAACCACCAACCATAAAATTATGAGGTTACAATATTTTTTTTATCCTCATCACAAACATGCTACAAGAGAAAATACAAGGATAGAAGTTCATGTTTTACACTCTTTAAATAGGGATGCATCATCTTTTCTTATTTTAGAAATCACACAACAAAGAAAATCATACACACAACACACTAAATGTGTGATCAAAATAAGTGAGCGGCCTCATCGTTGATGATTGACGATATGTCTCAATTCACCTCCAGCCTCCTGTGCCTCCTCCTCTAATGATGCTGCTTAGTATACAAAATCTCCAGAATAATACCCACTATCTTTAGCTATTAATTGATTCTCTTCCTTGGATTCTTATTTGGTGATTACATTAACTTTATTAAGATTTCCTTTAAGCAAATCATTAGTTCAATTTTTATAATCTAAGGCTTTATGTCCTTTTCTCTTACAGTCATAACATTAAAGTTCACCTTTTTAAAAAAAAATTGTATAGTTATTTTTCAGGTACAATGTTGTTTCTTCTTCCACATATTTTGAAATTATTTTCTCTTTTGCTAAGACTGATGAAATCATGACTTCTAGGGGATGTGAAGTCATTTGTCCAAGAGTAAATACAACATTGTTATATTTTCTAGACAAACTATTCAACAGAATGGCCTTAGTATCTTCCTCATCAACTGGGGACTTGATTTCTGCTAATTGCCTCATGAGAGATCTAAGTTCATTTATGTGACTTGACATTGTGCTACTCCATTTTAACAATTTGTTTACATTCATGGGTCATGTTTCTTTCCCACTGACTATTCCCCACAAATTTTTATTCATCAACTGCATTTGAATTTTTACGTTCCATTAGTGAAAATTAAGACCATTACATTTCTCTAGTGGGATCTCCATGACCAGGACGTTGGTTACCCCAAAAATGCATCTGATTACAAAGTATGAATTAATGGACTTGACAATGATGACACAAATTATTTTGACTCTTTTGACCATAGACTCTAAATATTTAAATAATGTATTAAAAAAAACAAAAATAATAATGTATTACTTTTTTAAAAATTTATTTGAAAAGACCATGGCTTAAAAAAATTTAAATGACCACACTTTATAAAAAGGCACTTATGACCACAATTTGAACAATTATTTTTGACAAAATTTTAATAATGACTCCAAGACTTTGACATACACTTATAAAAAAAAGAAATTGTAGGTTTTCATAATATTGTCATATATAAGTGTCATATATAATATTATGAAAACCTACAACTTCTTTTTTTTATTCACAAATGACATGCACAACTAATAAAATCCAGTGATGCGTTAAATATGCACAATTATTTACTGTGAACAAAGATAACACATGCATTTGATCATAGTTGGATGCAATCAATAGACATGGCTACTCATTTTAATTAACCAATGCATTAGATTATAATGATGCTTAAAACTTGATACATGATGTGGAATGCATCTATTTATATTTACAAAAAACTACTCAATACAATTTTTGACAGACATACCTAACAGATCACAGGTGATGTAGTAGGGACAAGTTTATACCAAAAATTTCATTATTAAGGGACGTCATTCACCAAGTAATTCCACACAAGATTTGTGTTGATCTAAAAGTGTTATGGTTTGATTCACATGGGCTACACACAACTATGTCCAAAAATGTATATCCTCTTGACCATCCACGTTCTGATACCAAATGTGAGAGGTGCACAATATCATTATTGATTAATCATGGATCCAAAGACAAAAAAATAAAGCACTAGACTTATATCATATTATTTAGGATAGAATAACCTACTACAACTGAGACTAATAAATAGCTATACAATAGGAGAAACAACCTCCTATAAAGGAGGACCAAACCACCTGAATTAGTTTAAGGGTGATAACAATCATACAAGAATATATTTCCCATATCACAACCATATAACCAACTACCACGTGAATACTATCCTCAACATATAAGTGATTTACATTAGATAAAAGTGATAACTTCCATATTTCATTGATTTTTTAGAATGCTATTTTTTTCCATATTTTCCATAATGATATTGGAAATTGCATTTCCACTAGACCTATATATCATTCCTCTACTAAAGCCTAATGAAAGATTATGGTTAAGGGTGTGCTTTAGTGACAAGACCCAAGCATTGGGTTGTAACTTGCACAATGATGTTCTTATGGTTCCCACTATCAAATATGACATGAAGAAGTTGACCCTTCACCCAAAACTTGGCATGGAAGAGATGCTCTCATCCCTCAAGTGTGTCTATGGTAGTGGTGTTTATGCTCAAATAAGTGGCATTTGAATCAAAGTTAATCATTAGTATGTGAACCTGATATATATTACACAATCAAGGATTGTTTTGCATGACATTCATAATCATTGTGTGATATTTTATGATGTTGATGACGCTTGTCACCTTGGGTATTCCTACCTTTCTCTAGGGTAGAAGATGTTGGAGAATTTTGGTGTTGCATGACCTTCTTAGACTACTCCACATTTTGCAACTTTTTTTACTTATGCACAATAAGGTTAGATGGTGGATTGTTCACGAGCTAGATCTTGTGCACGACACTAGATGAAGAAGATAACTTTTAATTCATCTTTGCATTTGATTTGATCTTGGAAGTGTTGTAGTATGCTTTCTTTAATGTATTGAAAGTTAAGAACTCCATCTTGGCATGAATATAAGGTGAGAGTCCACTGATGTACTTTGGTACTTTTTGTTGCTTTGCCAAGTCCTTACACAATACAATACTAGAATTTGTTAGAATAGAATTCAAATGATTGTACCTTATGTTAGCATAAATATTGGAACTTTATGTATTCATCCTCATAGTGCTTGAGGATGTAATACTCATCCTTCAAGGCATTGAAAAATTACTTCTGAATATTAATGGACTAATAAGGTTTCTTGTGTTGTGTGTTGAAGGTTACCCATAAGTGGTCTACTGAGATTGACATCTTCAATACCTCGAAGGTGATCTTCTTAATTTCAATGAAATGATTGACCAAGAAGCAAGCCTCAAATTTTAAAATCCAACTATTCAATGTTGTGGTGTAGAATGTTAAGAATAACATGCACTTTGAAAGGGGTTTGTTGTTAAAACAACATATATGCATGCCACATAGAAGGATTGACTTGTGGACCAAGTTGTAAAATGAGTTCATGAAATCAAACAAAGAATTTGTTGTAGTTCTTCTTGAGGGCATATACAATGAGCTTTTGGACGTCTAAAATTGCCTTAGTGAATGTTTTATGGGTGTCATCAATCTTTCTCTTGCTATGGCATTCTTCTAGATACTTTGAAACATAACTGACTAGTAACCCTTCTTTCTTACATTGCTCTCACAAGTTTATAGGAATATGAGAGCTCTTGCTTTGATACCAATGATCAACACCATAGGGTCTAGGATGCTAGTGCAATGGATAACTACGTACATGGAAACAAACTATGGGTTGGATAATGTGCAGAGGTAAATTATAACATCCATAAACCAAAACACATTCCAATGTAAAAGTACTTACAGAATGGTGTAATTTATATTTAATGGAAAGAATATGGAGAATTACAAACATGTATAATGTGCAACAAGGCTATGAATGCAAGTTCATGTGATTAGTCATGAAACACTTCTTTTGATTTTACTAGATGCGAGTTGAAAACGTATGTGATATGCTAGATGCTCAAAGTAACTAACAATATCTTATCTTCATATGTGATCTCTTTCATCCTTAATCCCTTATGGGTTAGATGGTGTGTGTGTTTATACATTGTACGAAGGTAGTTACAATAGATGATAGTTACAAAAGAGATGGTGGTTCATCTTCTGGCTAAGTGATGGTTGTTCTTATTGTAAGTGTGGTAGTTAGACTTCCAACTATATAATGTTGCCGATAGGTTATGTGACATGTCACATATCTAGAAAGTGCACTTGGCATGCCACGTAGTAGTAGAGACCTAACATTTGGATGTTGAGTTTTGATGTCCATACATGGCACCAGGTACCTGCAAGGTATGTTATGAGGTGTTTTAATAACACACAGAGGTACTATGAGGCTATATAGTTGGCGTGTAGTGTCACAATTTAATACATAATGTGTGAAGCTTAGATGTACACCCATATTGTTGGAGTTCTATATGGCATGCTATGAGGTGTTGCAGTAACTTGTCTGGATACCACAAGGTTGTGTGTGTGCTACAAGATGCCATAAGCACAAAGAAATCAATGTTTGTGTGAAGTGCATGCAAACCCATGCAAAATTTGCACGTGAATCATGTGACATATTCAATGTCTTAGACATGTACAAAATTTGATGGCTTCCATCTTTCTTGGATGGATTAAATTAAATTTTGTGGATAAACATCCCAAGGTATGGTGGTGTGGTGCTTATATAAACTCACCCTTCCTAGAGTGTTATAGGGATCTAGGGAATAATTAGTGTTATGAAGATGATGTTAATGAATATTTGTACACTTAATGAATAATCTGAATACACAATGTCTTTCTTATCATATTATATCCCTTATATCTCATGGTGATTAGTAATACTTAGTGTTGTTTTCATGAATATGTTAGTAGATATATGATGTTTTGTTATACTTTATAATTTTATGTGTAATGATGAGTTTCATAATCAAATTAGAAATTATAATTTTATTTATCATAATGTGATACTTGATATTCTCTTTGTACCTCATGTGAATATATAAATGCTTACTTAAATGATACACTAGTATAGAAAATGTATCGTTTATTGAACATGTATAATCTCTACAAATCTATTACTAAGAAACACATAAATAAACTTAACATATCAAATAAAAGCTTACAAACAATTATGAAAAGATAAAAATTTGCTTTATTACTTAAATTTTGTCCAAATATATTGCTAATTTCCTAATTATACATAAACTCACTTTTTTTCTTAAGAAAAATTCAAATGTCATGTACACTTCCCACTTATATTATATAAAGGTTGATAAAATCATATTCCTTAGAAGTATAATTAGAATTAAAAAAAAGGGCCAAAAGATACTCGCAATTTTTAAATTTTGCGAAGCATTTACTTTTTCGTTCCACCACACAAATTGGGACATGATTTGTATGCATTGCTTCTCCACTTACAAACCTCCAATGCATAAATTTTTACATGCTTCTCCACTCTTTTGTTATTATTTTTAATTTAAATATAAAACATACATTTTTTTTTTTCGAAATGAATTTATTATATATATATATATATATGTGGAACAATTAACTTAAATATATATATTTTAATTAAAAGATAAATATCTTATTTAAAATGTATTTATAATAAATCTCTTCTTTCTAAATGATATTATGTTATAAATATTACAAATAAATTATACAAATGTTATTCAAATATTGACAATTTTTCAATTATATTAAAAACAAATTTAAATGTTACATATATTTTTAAATTCAATTGAAATAGAAAGACAATCACAATTTAAATTAATTTTAAAATACGTTTTTAAATTTTTTATATAAAACTTAAAATTATATTAATGAATCTTATTAATATATACTCTTAATCTCAAATTTGGTGGAATAAACACTCACTAATTTTAAACACTAAACAAATAAAATTCATAAATCTAATCGATTAATACTAAACAAATTATAAACCTAATTAATTATTATTAACAAAATCAATTATTCATAAATTATATATATTTGAAACATATTTAAAAAAATTATTATATATTAATGTATTAATTATAAATGTCATAATATAATTCATTATGATTACATAAAAATTGAAAAAATAATACAAAATATTATAATAACTATTATGAAATACAAAATCAACTATATTTTAATTATTTGTGCACACTCAACCAACACTTTCAAGCCTAAAAGTCAAATCATATATCCCAGAGTTAAAAAAATATATAGAGAATAAAAAACAGTGGTCAAAAGATAAACTATGCAGGGCATCTACTTTATGGTTCCACCACACAAATTGGATGTTCAATAAAATATTGAATTATTCCCTGAACATATGTTGTATGAAACACGGCAGTGAGATACATGCATACACCCATCTCTTTGAATACTATAGTTTATCCAACATCAATTTCATTTGACCCTACAAATTTTTATTATAGTCATTAAAAAAAGGGAAAGAATCGAATGGGTCTGATATTTTTTTAAAAACAATTTAATTTTTATTCAATTAGAGAGTTACAATTATTCAAATTCTACTGAGACAAAATCAGTACTGAAAAAGAAAACCAACATAAGTAAGAACATTTTTTTTTTTCCTTTCAAACTTTGAATGTGATATAGGGATAATGGAAACTTTTTTCATTTTTACATGTGATATATAAATAATGGAAACTTTTCAAATTTTGCAACAATGGAAACCCTTTCAAACGTTGCATATGATACATAGACAATAGAAATCTTAGACGACATCAATGGAAACCCTAAACAATAGTAGAGACCATTACTGGATGGTGAAGATGATAACAACAAAAGCTATAGACAACAACAAAAGTCCGTAGTGGTTTGTGAAGAAGATTCAACGATAGAAAGGATAGATTCGAGGATAAAATGTGAACAAGATTCAATGGAAAATCCCTACTAGTGGCAGTGCCATAACGCTGAGATAGGGGCGTCAAAGGATAGCCCAGGGCAATGCAAGCAACACAGAAGGGAAGAGGAAATTAGGTTTCTGAAAGCGTTAGGCCATAATCAAGAATGCTCCCTTGCCCTCATTGCGAACACTGAGATTGGTGAATGCAGAATACTAAGATTAGACCCTCCGAATTTAGGTAAGCAGGGTTCTCATGTTTCTTGTTTATGGGTAGACATATTGATTGGGAAAACCAATGATTGTCTTTGTTGAGACCCAGACATTAAAGGCCACTGTGGAGGGAGGGGTTTTTGCCTACGAATCCCTGACATAATAGTTGAGCAATCCCAGTCTAGACTGTGAAATGCCTTGATTGGGAAATTTCAGGGAAGAAGACCTAATATAGACACCTTCAGATTTTGGGCTAATAGAAGGTGGAACCCTAAAGGCCATGTTAAGATCTCAACCTTGGTTAAAGGTTTCTTTCTTATTTCTGTCTCCAAGTAAGAGGATTGTTCAAATTCTCTATTAGGAGGTCCTTGGTTCCTAAGAAAAACTTGTTTATCCCTAAAAAAATGGAAACCAAGGGTGGATCTTGACAAGGAAATTTTCAATTAACTACCTATATGGGTCAAATTGCCAGGGCTTTCATAGGAATTTTGGAAGAAGATATTTTGATAAGTATTGCTAACTCTTTTGGCCAGTTTATCACCTTTGATCCAATCACTAATACCAAGAGAAGACTGGTGTTTACTAGATTCTATGTCAATATTTTCATGGATAAGGAGCTCCCATCCTCTATCAAGTTAGTGCCCAAATATGGAAATTGGACTCAAATGATAGAACATGAAAATATTCCATCATTTCATTATGCTAGAGATTAGGACATGATTCTAAATTATGTTCTCTTAAAAAACAAGATCTTGTATGGAAAAAAGAGGATAATCCTTCCACCCAGGATCAGACCCAAGAAGAAGATCCCAGTGTTACAACATTAGAGGGAGATAAGGAAGACACCAACCCTCAAAAATGTTAGGGACAAAGTAGTTCCTCCCCTTCTAAGGCATACCACCAAGCTTTCCCAAGTCCTTCGTGTGATCCAAGGCCAAGTACAATGGATCACTTAGGGGACCCGACTATTACAGTAATTGGAAAAGAGCTGCAACTAAGAGTTTTTTTTAAAAATTAGTAGGTGGAAGAAGATAAAGATGAAATTGATCTGGAAGTTTGTCCAAAAGCGGCTACAATGATAGAGGAGAAAGATCTGAAAGATCTTGACGATGGAGAGCTTGGAGACATGGAAGACTAGGGTTAGAATCATCATGAGGAGAATGAATGTATCTTGGAGGATAAAATGATGGAGGAGGGAGAGGCTATAGATCTTAAGGATGAAGAGATCAAAGACATGGAAAACAGGATCAAGATCGGTAGTAAGGAGGAGAGGAAAAGAATGATCCTCTAATCACAAAGACACTAACTAAAACTCAAGCCTCAACTACTAAGATAGATGTAAGGAATCTAAGGGTTCTTACTTTTTGACAGGGATCTAAGTATAAAGAGTATGTTAGAAAGAGATTGGAGGGCTCAGAGATAAAACTTATCTATGAGGGTGGAGAGGACGAAGGTGATTGGAATTTGGTATCAAACAAAAAAAACCAAATCGACAAGAACAGTGCAATGAAGTGTTAGAGTAATAAGGAGTACAAAATTGAAAGAGATTGCTAGCCCAGATCCAAATACTCAAATAGCTATTAATATTGAGTGTTTGTTTGTTAACCGGAAGTGAAGTTAATATCTTTATGTGTTATTAGTTTTCGACTATTACCTTGTTTGTTATTGATTTGTTGTTGATATTTTTATTAGTGGTTAGTCTTTTATTTTATGACTAATCCTATTGACATATATTTTACTAATTTATTGTATAAGGGAAAAGACCCTTTCAAAACTTTCATTTTACTTTTACAAAATAAAATATAAATAGAAACATGGTGAGTAAAGAAAACATTCAAAAGATCATCTAACTAGAAAATATTTAAAACATATATTTAGAAATAACTCGATATAGAGTTAAATTTAAGAAAAAAATGAATTTGAATAATTTTGAATGAATGGGATTTTTTAATTATAATAGTTTAGTCAACCAAAAGACTAATTTATATATCTATAATCTTAGAAAATTCTAATTTATATATAAAATTATAACAACTAAGAAAAACTAAAATATTATTATAATTGAAAACTCAACATCCCCCAAATCACTAATATCTCCTACCATTAAAACTGCACGAATTTTAAGTAATAAGAATTAGTAGTGATTAATATTTCTTAGAAGCTTTATTGAAAGAAACCCTAAGGTTTTCAATTGTTCGCCACCTGTCTCTCTCTCTTTCTTTTTCTTATAAATTAGATTTTCCTATTACCCTTTGTAGGATACGAGTGCATGTATACAGTGCTTCTCCACCACTTGTTATTAATATAAATTTTTACATGCTTCTCCACTTCTAATTATTATAATTTAAAAAAAAATGAAAGTCTTTTTTAAGATTTATGATCTTAAATATTTTATTTATAATTTATAATATATAAAATTATTTTGTACTCTTAATAGATAGGAGACATTTAATTATATTTTAAATATATAATGTATATGGTAAAAAATATTTTAAAGTAGTTAGTATTACATAAATATAATAATCTATTAACAGATTATATTATGTGTGTATATGAGTTGTAATAATAACTCGTTCCACTAAAATAAGTGTTATTTGGAGTGATAATGCTCACTCCACAATTGTAATAGATCATGCATATATGTAATTTTCCGTTGATTGAATAAAATATTTTGTTGAATTAAACCAATATAGTATTAGAGCAGTTTTTCCTCTGTACCTATGATGAAAGAGTAAGCATGTTAAGGGAGAGCACCAAGGATTCAATTATTGCTCCAAATGTATGAATTCAATTATTTAAAGAGCTTGTAAGATTAAATATCTTATAATTGGTTGAGGTAGTTTTGCGAGCATTTTCGCATATTCTAAGGTAGATTTGAGTTTTTCAAGTATTTGCATCATATTGTTATAGATTTGTGGTAGCCATCTTTTTGTGTGTTGAGCTTGTTGTAAGGGTGTGGCCCGAAAGTGGGCCCTGAGTGTTTTCCTAACCCCACCTAGGTTCTAATCCCCCAGGCCCTGGGGGACCAGTTAACCTTGTATTTACACAACCAATTAGAGGATAGTGGTGGCGACTGATTTCAAACCGAGATCTAGGTCCACTTTGTTAGGGACTGTTACCAATTACCCTAGATATCTAAAATATTTGCATGTGTTGAGTTTGTCATCTTTTGCACCTACTATAGCTCTACTCTTTGTGCAAACTCTAGTTCATCCCTATGTGTGTGTGTGTCCACCATTATCGTGCCATGTGTGGCTTTGAAATTGATCCCTGATTAGGCCTGGTTCATGACCTCTATGCATTCTATCCAATGACGATCCATTGTGCATCTATGTTATTCTACCACATCTACACTGACATATCTCCACGTGCTCACCTTTGCTGATTTCATGCAATGATGTTATCACCCACATCGCCTTTCTTGACAACAAGAACATTTCAGACAATGCATTCAGATTTGATAGCATTGTATATATACCTCAACATCTCTAATAGCATTGATGTTTCATTGAAATTGATCACCGGCTCTTTTCCAATGTGTTTCTCTCTACACTCACTCATCATTGTGTATTAAAATCAATACAAATATTTCATAGATCCTCTACAAGCCAATAAGTTGTAAGTGCCTTGCCAAACATCCTAGTTTGATATTTTGGTGAGGACTTACATTTACAAGTTCATTGACCTGAGATCTACTGTGTGTCACCATCTCACACTCCTCTAATCGATAAATGTTATAATTTATTTAGGTTTTTATTAGTATATATATAATTTTTAAGGTTTCAATTTAATTTATAGTTGTTTTTGGGATAATGATAAAAAAAGGGTTTTGATGAGACCCCACAACCCAATACGAAACTAACAAATCATCACCTAAAAAGTGAATAAATGATGTAGTCTATATTCTCTTTTTTAATATTTTATTTTTAAAAATTGCTTTATTATTTAAGTTGTATAATTTATTTTATATAATTATTGCCATGTTTATTTGTTATTTTTTATTATTATAAAACAATTGTCTATTAGTTTGAATTCCCTAGTGAAGTTTGAGATTAGCATTAATCTCTCCTTACATTATACAATGAGTCCAATAATTTTTTGATGTTTTATACACAAATTAATTATTGTTAGATGGTCAAAATCAATAAAATTGTCTATTAGAGTCATTTTGAGTTCAATAGTTGTCTTGCAGTCGTCTATAGTATTTTACATGAGTTTATAGGGTTATAAGTGTATGAAGTTTAGTGAGTTTTTTTTGGGTCTAAACTGTTCTATTAGTTTGATTAGATTAGTTTTGTGTTTTTCCTTAAAGGTAAAAAAAAATTATGTTGTAGGTGGATGCATTTTCGGTTAAAATCAGCATTCAAAATTTTTGATTTAGATTGTGGGGGAAAAGGAAGGGGGTGAATAATGTGAAACAAGATACAAAGTTGAAACTGTTGAACTTCAAGATTTATCTTGCTAAGTGATCAACATTACGTTGGAGGTTGGAGGTCAATCCAACCTCGAGTTTGCCACCAAGTCAAATGTTGCAGTCCATTGTAGTGGCGAAACATAATGCACTCAAAAGACTACATACCTTGAAGAGTTGTTAGTCATTAGTTGTAGTGATTATGTACTCCAACTAAATACAATTGAAAATATGTGCCAAATAGGCTAAACCTAGGAATGGTGTCTAGTAACAGTGGTAATCATTTATGTTGTTCGTGATTAGGTGACAATAATCAAGTATCGTGGCAATAAACATGAGGTTCAATGAAGTGATAAACAACAATTGAAGACATAGTGATAATAGAGTTCCACTATATTTATTATTTTTTGTTGTATTTTTATGTGTTTAGTGATTGTGTTCTCACTAAAGATAAATTGTAAACATATGTCTATGTCACTGTTTACATATGTGATGTTATCATTGATGATATTTCTTACTGAAAGCAAACAAATACATTAGCCCTTGTTTACATATGTGGGTTATCACAAATAACAATATGTCCTTATTCATGCATACTTGTGTGTTAGTAAATAAATATATGTCACACAGATGTAGAGTGTGAACCAATGTGTATATCTTAGTTCATACTTAGATTGGTGATTTGTACCTATTTGAGGATTGGTTGATTTGTTCCCTATCCATAAAAGTATGTGTTGAACTACGTATTTATTTCAGTTCATGTGTAGCATTTCCTTTCTCTATATATCTATTAAGGCTAGGAAATGCTAGAGATATCCTAATATGTACATATACATGTACATATACATATACATATACATAAACATATACAATTGTGGAGTCAATGTTACTACTCTAATAAAGTTTATTTTAGTGGGGTGAGTTGCTATTACAACTCATACACATGCACACAATCTAATATGCTAATAGATTAACTATCTTTAATCACATGATCTCCTAAAATTATGAAGTCAGTGTTATTTCTCTAACTAAACCTATTCTAATGAGGTAAGTTGTTATAACAACTCATACACACACACAATCTAATATGCTAATAAATTATCATATATATAATTTGTTAAGATAAAAAAATAACTCCATGATTATAAACAATCATATAATTAAATTTAATGTCTTATTAAATAATACAATAATACATAACTTATCCTTTTAAATTTGAACACAATAACCTCCCTTACAAATCTTTTGAAAGTTATATACCTAATATTTTATGTTTTTATCTTTATTATTTTAATTGAAAGATAAGCATCTCATTAAGTTGTACTCATAATAAACCTTTCCCCGACTAAGAGGCAGGAACTGAGTATTCTACTATATAATCAACCAAATTTATTGACTTTAGGTTTAGATTACGAAATATGGTTAGCCACATGTCATCAACACAGTCTCTGCTTCTGGGAGTTTTACTGCTCTCTGTAATTGGTAATGATGATCAATACCACTTTACTTATTGAGATTTTTAGATACAGATAGTGTGGTTATTGTTTAATTTTGTGTTGATTTTCCAGATATATGTAATGGAGATCAAGCAACAGCCCTTTTTGTTTTTGGAGACTCATATGCAGACACAGGGAATTACTATCCTCCCATGAAGAACAACATAGTTTCAGCATGGAAATATCCATATGGAATCACTTGGCCTGGTTATCCATCTGGCAGGGTATCATCTGGCAGACTTCTGACAGATTATATAGGTAACTATCCTCGGATTCAATTTCTAAGATTTTCGAAAGTTGAAAATACATTGATCAATTGTAGGAAACTAAAATAGAGTTTTTTCGTCTGTGATTATAAAGCAATGGTATATTGATCAGTTGGGTTTAATGACCAGACTTTGTTTATTTTTGTGATTTTATGTAGCCCAAATCTTAGGTCTTTCATCTCCAGTAACTTACAGGCTCCTAAACAATTCCACCCATCATATGGTAGCATGGGAAGGCATAAATTTTGCAGTAGCATACAGTGGGGTATTTGATACATTTGGAGTTCCAAAGTTGAGCATTCAAGTTGGGAATTTCAAGGACTCTATTACATCTCAGAAATATGATTCTCATCATCTCAAGCACTCAATAGTACTCCTCTCTCTGAATGGAAATGATTATTCTTTTACAAATGTTACAGCTGTGGTAAGAAATAGTTTCACGGTGACCTTTGTGCTTATCATGTTTTTTAACAATGGTTTCAAAATAGGCTTTTAGCTATGAAACTCAAGGCTATGAGCTATGGATGTATACAGGGAATGGAGAAGTTTGTCAAGAGTGTTATCACAGAGATGAAAATGCAGTTGGAAGAGCTGTATAAACTGGGGCTTAGAAATTTCCTGGTATCAAATAACTTACCCTTTGACTGTCAGCCTGGTTATCTGCAGTCTGGAGCAATATGCTTCAATACAACAATGGATTTAGTGTCCACCCATAACAACTATCTATCACAAGCCATTTCAGAGCTGAGTACACTTGAAAATGCCAATTTCCTCATTCTTGATTTCTTTGCAGCCTTTTCTCATGTTATCTATAAACCATCTGCATATGGTAAATAAATCGAATCTATTGATTATTAGATTTTTGAAAATATTTTCCAATGTTTCCATTTTGAAGCATATATATTTGGATGTCAGTGTGTTTAATTCTCTTTATTTTACACATGTTTAGAGTCTAACTTCTAGATCCCTCCGACAGTGGAATATCCAGATCAAATATAATCATATTGATTGGCTTGATTTTGTATTGTGTTGATTAGGAATCTACAAGATGAGTAGATCATGCTGTTCTCCGGGAAACATCACAAGCTCCGTTATTGGGTGTGCTGATTATGATGAACAAGGAAGAGCTCTTTTTCATCTATGCAAGTTTCCAGAGGATTTTTTCTTTTTTGATTGGTATCATCCTACTCAGAAGGGATGGGAAGTGATGATAAATCTTCACTACTCTCATTGTGGATTTGTTCAAGATGGCTCTTCTTCTCATCAATCACTAGAAAAATGGCTATCCCACAGGGTTGGCTTGGATTCTTATCCTCCCAATTTTTCCTTTAAATTTTATTTCCATTAAAATTTCGAATTCCATTAAAATTTGGAACATAGGAAAGTGATAACCAATGTTAAGCTTCACATATGGATTATAGTGCCCCCAACCTGTGATTAGAATACCGGGCATATGAAAATCTTGTTATTGTATAGTTAAATCATTGTTGTGACACATACCTAAAATACTAGGACTGATTTATCTTTTGTAATAGTAACCTTTCACTTTAAATTATGCTCAAATCATTAAAGTTGTGTCGAGGATGTCAAATACTAGGACTGCTTTATCTTCTTCTCTTTTTTTATTCGAAAGTCATATGCTTGTATATTAATTAAATAATAAAGACAAATCACAAAACATTTGAAATAAGTTAAATTTTGATATTAAGCAAAAAAATTTAAGAGGAGAGTTAAGCACATCATTTCTAATAAGAAAAAAGTTTCAAGTAGAGGGTTCAATCATTAGAGGATCAAGCGCTACTTAACTATTTTGCACCCCTGTTTAGCAATAATAATAAGAATTAAAATGCCCAACATATTAAGAAGGTCTAGTAATAAATTTTTCATGAACAAGCAAATTGTAACCACACTATTGAGCAACATGAGGGGACAAGAAGCGAATGTGAAAATGGCTCTACTGCCGCTTAGGCATCAAAGGAAAATAATCTTACGGCATTATATTAGGGAGAATTTTTCTCATGGTGTACAATAGACCCCTACTCGTTGATAGATGGTTGAGAAGGTTATGCTAGAGTTGACACTCGATAGCAACTTTCTCTGCTTGAGTTTGGATCTAATGACACACAAAAGTGAGCACATGAACTTGTGTGTTAATAAAAAAATGATGAGATATGAGCTCTTTGCTGAAAATAACATAATTTCTAGATTTCCATAGCTGAAAAAGAATAGTAGCTCTGATTTTTTTTTTTAAATTTACAGTTACATATCATAGCCATTGTGTAGAATACCAAACATAGAAATCCTCCACGAGACAGGCTCAAGATGGAAGGAAGAGCTAAGACTCATGAGGATAAGTCCAAAAAATATACTTGAAGGTCTCTAAACAACCCATGATAAAATAAACACGATAGAAAATGAGTCAACTTTGGCTCTAGTTGAGCCTTTCAAATGCAAAATGCGATTGAAGTGAAAAAGCCATGTCCTCGACAAAGAGTTCAATCCCTACCAATTATTAATCTTGTCAAGAGTTGAGGACAAGGGGCTAAGAATTATGTATAATAAGCTAAGAGAATAAAATTTGAAAGGTATATCAAAGTTCCAACACTAGTGTTTCCACCGTTAAGATGGTGGTTGAAGACCAAGCTTGTGCATCACAACATGTAGCACAAGCTTTGGGATTTGTAGGATGGAAGGAAAAGTAGAGGCAAGAAACTTGTGTGTCTTTTGTAAAATGGGCCAAGGAGTCCAATCTCATAAAGAAACAACATCACGAACAAAATGAATGTCCTTTTTAAAAAGCCTAAGTTCCATAATTCCTAAAGTATATGTTACAATGGTAGGCTTCTGTTGTTAATTATGAGAGACCACCATAGGCTATGTTCATTGAAATAAAGGCCATTCTTGAACCTACCACCAATCCATTTTAGAGATAGTTTGATAGGCTTATAGGATTTTCAAATACTACGTGAAAAAACATGCCTTTAATT
The DNA here is from genome assembly GCA_037957365.1 of Torreya grandis. Classification (NCBI taxonomy): domain Eukaryota; kingdom Viridiplantae; phylum Streptophyta; class Pinopsida; order Cupressales; family Taxaceae; genus Torreya; species Torreya grandis. Next base: position 1,978,781 of record JARHVA010000580.1, on the reverse strand, counting down.
TTAATTGGTGTTGTGATAGCGAGCAAGGTATGAAGCCCAATACTATTCCAAACCTTCTTACCATAAGGAGAAAATGTAGAAATGCAATGTCTAAGAATATTTTCCATTTTTCAGGTATTTCAATAGCTCGAATGACCCATTTAGCACAAAGAGTAATACTCTATTTATTGACATCGATAATGCCCATTCCTCCATTGTCTTAAGGAGAAAAACAAATCTCTCAAGCCACTCTACAGAAAAGAGGATTTTGCTTAAAATTAGCCTAAATGAAATATCATAGTAATTTCACAAGCTTATCATATATTTTTGTAGGCAATGCCCAATAAGAGGAATAATAGACATAAGTGACTGCAAGAATTTTGGTGCAAACCTGAAATTTAGTACCCTTGGATAATGGCTTGGTAATCTAGTAAGAAATTTTCTTCTCAACCCATTTAAAGCATATTGCCAAACAGAAGACATAGAGCTTTTGAGGGAGAAAGGGATTCTTAAAAAAATTAAACGTCTCTCCTATCTCTATCCACTTCTAGTTGAAACATCCAAGCCACTCAGTTGTGGGCATCATACTCTATTGATAGCATTGAGATTTTGTTCATTGCACCCTGTTTGACCCAGAAGCTTTGAAGAAAGTGTCAATGCATGAAAGAGCTTCATAGATTAAAGGCCCAATCATTTGAAAAATGACCACTAAGAATTCATGGCTTTTTATCGAGGAGAGTGATGCGTTTAAAAAGACCTTGTTCGGCTTTGTGGGATACCATATGCCCAAAGGCTTATGCAACAAGAACATACAACGAAGAAATAAACAAGAATCTTTGTATGATTTATCGAAAAAGAGCAAATCTATCGAACTTATGACCATTGATAGTTAGACAATCCAATGCATCTGCAAAGAGGGTTTAAAGGGAAAAGAGAAAGAAACCCCCTCAAACCTAAAGCTTTCAATATGAAAAGAATGAACAATCAATCGATACAATAAAAGCTTTCCAAAAATCAAGTTTGAGAAACAAAATGTATTGTCTAGAGGCATGAGCCCATTTTGTGCACTCCCAATATGTAATGATATTGTCAAGAATACAATAGCTTTTGATAAAACATGTTTTCTTTAATTTAATAATTTCAAGAAGAAAAGAATATAGACAAAGTGCAAGAGCTTTGACAAGCATCTTAAAACACATTCAAAAAGGCGATAAGCCTTCAACGAGTAATTATCTGCGACTCTTTAACTTAAAAAATAAATTTAATATTACTTTGATTTAAAATGTTTCCCAAAAAAAATTGAATTGTAAAGAATCTCTATAACCTTGAAGCATGTCTAATCCTACAAAATGTCAAGTGACTTTATAGAATTTATAACTAAACCCATCAAGACATTGCGCTTTATCATTTACCCTATAAAGAAAAGTGGTATGGAGCTCCTCTAAAATAAAATGTGGAGCATTAATCATCTAATAAAATAAAAAAAATGCAAAGGGGTTAAGCTCTTAAGGGACAACTTCAAGACATTCCTGAATATCTTTGTATGTCTCCTAAGAGTCGGTCTGTGCCTCAACACTAATTTTTAGTAATCTAGAAAAGCATTAGAAATATCAGGAAGTTCAATAAGTTTTCCATGGAAAATTTTGATTTCTTTGATAACTCTTCACACTTCATATCCCCAACTTTAAGCCAATGAAACAGGTACGAATTTGAGCTCCTTTAGTTGCATAGCTCTCCACAAGTTCAAATTTATGTTTGAGACAAGTGGCCATAGACTGTAACTGAACGACAAAGGGATTGAACTTGAGCTCAGAAGAAGCCATGTAAAATTTCTTAGTAAGAGCACCATCAGCCCTTTTGTGAATTCCTGCCACCTGTTTGTCATAGTGTCCAAGAAACAGGTAGCATATGCAATGGCTTCATCCCACCACAAAATTCAGTTGGTAGCATAACTAATATCTGAGACTATTAAACTGCACGAGTTTCACGTCATAAGAATTGATATTGATTAATATTTGTTCGAAGCTATGTTGAAATAAATCATAAGGCTTTCAATTGCCCACTATCTTTCTTTTGCTTTTTCTTTATTTAGGAGTTATCTTTTCTTTTTGCTCTATGTGAGATATGACTGTATGTATTGCTGCTCCACTTCTTGCAATTATTATAAATTTTTAATTGCTTCTCCACCACTTGGTATTATAATTTTTTTGGTGTATGTTTTTCAGTTGATTGGTATTAATATATGTTCTTTCATTATTTTATAAATATTTTTAATAAAAAATAAGAGTTAAAAGAAAAAAGAAAAAAATTACAATATTAAATATTTTATTTGTAATATGTAAAATATTATATAATATTTGAGACCCTCTTTTATTCCAATAAATAAGAAACAACTAACTATAATTTAAAAATTAAATTTACATACTTCACTATCTTTGAACTTGAACTTTTAACTTCTTTTACATATTTTTTATTTATATTTATATATTCTATTTGACACAATTGACAGAAGAATTTTATATTTATATTTTTATTATTTTAAATAAAAGATAAGCACCTCATTTAAGATGCACCCACCAAAAAAATAAAAGATAGGCATCTCATTTAAGATGCACCTATAATAAACCTTTTCTTACGAAGCGCTAGGAATTGAGGAGTATTCTACCATATAAACAACCAAATCTATTGACTTTAGATCTTTGAAGATCATGAAATATCAACACGGTATGGGCTTCTGGGAGTTTTCTTGCTCTCTGTAATTGGTAATGATGATCAATCCCATTTTTCTTTTTGAGAATTTTAGATGCAGTTATTGTGGTTATTGATTGAATTTGTGTTATTTTTGCAGATATATGTAATTTGAAGTATCTTTCTTTTATGGTAAGAGGACTATTTTGTATCCTCTTACCAGTAAATTTTAGTAAATTGTAAATTTTGGATTTCTTAATGATAAGAGGAACCAAAAGGCCCCATCCAAGTGGAGGGGGAGTCCACTAAGAAGGTTCGATAATATTTTTTTCATGAACAAGCAAACTCCAACCACTCCACTAAGCAACAAGAGGGGACAAGAAGCAAACGTGAGAGTGGCTTTGTTGTGGCCTAGCCATCAAAGGAGAAGAACCTTGCAACAATATATTAGGGAAAGCTTTTCTCATGGTGTAAAATACACTCCCTTAGTACTGACATTCAAGAGCAAGTTTCTCCTCTTAAACTTAGATCCGATGACACATGTAACTGAATACATGAACTTGTCTATTAATAAAAATTAATGATATATAATCCTTTTACAAAAAAATAACATAATTTCTAGATTTCCATAGGTGAAAAAGAATAATAAATTTTTAAAAATTCCAATTTAAAGTTATTTAACTTGTTAATTGTGTAGAATCCCAAAACATAGCAATCCTCCATGAGAGGCTCAAGATGGAAGGAAGAGCTAAGTCTCATGAAGAGAAATCCAAAAAATATGCTTGAAGGTCTCTAGCCTATCTTAGGCATGACACTTGGGTTAAACAATACCCATGTGATGTAGTCCTCCATCAAACGACAACCCTTGCTAAACTAAACATGACAAAAAATGAGCCAACTTCAGCTCTAGTTGAACCTTTCAAATGTGGTTGAGGCAAAAAACCAAGTGCCAGGCAAAGAGTTCAAACCCCACCGACTATTAAGCTTATCAAGAACTGAGGAGAAGGGACTAATTTTTTTGAATAATAAGCTAAGAGAATAATTTTTGAAATATATATCAATGTTTCAACACCATTATTTCTACCAATAAGATGGTGGTTGAAAACCAAGCTCATGCATCACAACATCTAGCACAAGTTCTTGGATTTGCAAGATGGAAGGAAAATTGGAGGCAAGAAGCTTTTGTTTATTTTGCAAAATGGGCCAAGGAGTCTGATCTCGCAAAGAAAAAACATCACGAGCAATATGAATGCCCTTTTAAAAAAGTGTAATTTCCTTAATTCTCATATCCTTTGCTAAAATAGTAGGCTTATGTTATTAATGATGATAGACCACCATAGGCTATATTCATTGAAAGAAAGACTATTATTGAACCTATTGCCAACCCATTTTAGTAATTTCTTGATAAACGTAAAGGATTTCAAAATTCTATTGGAAATAAAAGTGCCTTTGATTTTAATTAGTGTGGTAGTAATGAGGTAGGTGTCACATCCCTATTTCTCACTAAGCTAATTTACCTAAGTATCCATAGATTATTATGATTGTTAAATTGATTAATTACTATTTAATTAAGCAGTAAGTCATGTGCAGTTATGGGTCAGTTGTATGTTGCTTCGATTTCATGATTTTATTGCTATGAGTTAACTGTATTTGTATATTCTTTACATTATGATCATGTTGGTTAGTTTTTACAATGGTATTTTATGGATATATATCATGATGTTACGGGCTAACTACCTTCTTGTCGTGAGTTTGATACATGAGAGATACATCCCTCAGAGCATGACGGAGGAAGAGCATCATCATAGAGGATGACATAAATGGAGGTGTTGGGGATGACAAAGAAACAACTAGAACCCATGCACACACACAATAGTTAGCGCTCATTATATACATTGTTTGAATTGTTAGTTTTAGTACGTCTTTAATGTTATCTGCATTTAGATAATTGATTGTGTGTTAGTTGTGATTTAGTTCAATTTAATGATTATGAGGATCTAATTTTGTTTCATTGCATTATGGCTATAATAATTGACTAAGTGCATAATGTTGCTTTTGATCATATCATGTTAATGAGTCCATGATTGTAGGTAATATTATTTTAACAAGTTAGTAAATATATTTATTTAATATTTATTATTGTTGTCTATAGACTAACCAAAAATGTCTTTGTAATGTTTTAAAACATTAGCTGGTTATTATAATGATATTGGGGAAATGTCATTGTCTTGGCTTAATGCCTTGATATATAAAGATAACTAAAAGACATTTAGGATAGTCTATATAGACTAATAATAACAATGACTACATTAATATAATATCATTATGTATTGGTATAACAATTGTTTGATTTACCATTATTTTTAAAAGAATATCATTGACTTTAAATTAGTCACATTGTTATCTAAAGTTATAATGTTGTTAATTTTTTTTTAAAATTGCTTTATTATCCTAAGCTACCCAATGAACTAAACCTAGTCAACATTTAAATGTATAGACAATGGTGATTTACAAAGTTTTAGTTATCATTGGCAATAATATTAATAGTGGACTTTGTGAAGTTGATATACGAGCATGTAAGTCAAAAATAAACATGCATAAAATAAAGGATTAAAATAATGATTGAACGATTTGATGAAAGTTTGAGAGAATTAGGGATTTTTTGGTTGTGTCAAAATGGAGTTAACTTGGATTAGTTACAGCTTTAGTGGATAATGGGGATTATGCAATGTGGAACGATGGCATCACTATGAGTTCAATGCAACAACTGCATGCATTGCATGAAGAAGGGAGGTCGATAGAGAAAGGATAAGAAGAGGGAGGAAAAAGAGAAGGGAACAACACGACATGAGGAAGAGAAGGAAGGAACATAGAGAAGGAAAAAAATAACTATTCTGGTTCAATCAGTTTCATCTGGAAACCATTAAAAGGTTGGTGATGTTATTTAATATTGTTTAAAAATAGAAAAATCTAAGTATTTGATTGTCTCTTAGGGTTTTGGGAAATGATTTGCATTTTATTATTGATACAGGTTTAACCCTGTGGATGGTTCGTCCATCCACATAACTAAACCTATATCCTCTAAATCCTTATGGAATGCAGACTAGTATTGTGTGTGTATAAACCTTTAGGGTTAAATGGATTTATTTTGTTATGATGGCAATATGCCCAAGTTAAAGAACTATGACTTTCACATATGGTTTTAATAAATATGATCATTGAGTTTTTTTTTGTAACCCTTATTATATATATACTTAGTTAGGTATTTATCGAAATTATATACACAAGACTGTGTGTATATTTTGAATTATTGAGGTAAAAATGCAAAGTCTGAGTTAATTTGATGAATGAACAAAATGTTATTAAGGTTATGTGTATGCGTTTATGAAATTCGTAATGGGTATTTAGTTTATTGGAATGAATTGTGTTCTTTTGTTTCAAAAATTGTGTGTGTGTGTGTGTGTGTGTGTGTGTGTGTGTGTGTGTGTGTGTGTGTGTGTGTGTGTGTGTGTGTGTGTGTATACACACACACTTAGTTTACCTACTCAGGATTTAAGGAATAAGCTCACAGTCCCTATATATATATATATATATATATATATATATATATATATATATATAGGGACTGTGAGCTTATTCCTTAAATCCTGAGTAGGTAAACTAAGTAAGTGTAAATTAGCTATGCTTGGTTCATAGGATAAGATAAAAATATCATAGAATATATATATATATATATATATATATATATATATATATATATATATATATATATATATATATAGGGACTGTGAGCTTATTCCTTAAATCCTGAGTAGGTAAACTAAGTAAGTGTAAATTAGCTATGCTTGGTTCATAGGATAAGATAAAAATATCATAGAATGGACATAGTAAGTGGTTAAGTCCTATCTCAACTTTGTATTCTTAGTATAGAAATCTGTGTTAAGTGAGGCAACTATTATAACCATTTAGTTATTCTTTAGCCTATACAAGAAATGGTTGTTAACATCAAATTGGATATCTATATTACTAGGATCTCACTTACATATTATACAGATAATGTGACTTGTATTTTGTTTATTTGGATTGGGTATTTTGTTCAAACCCTATATAGAAACCAGTAACATATCTTTAAGTATATAACTTTTTATATATAGATAAGTCGACAGAGTTGAACCTTGAATGATATATATGTTAATGTATTTGAACTAATGCATAGACTAAGTAAGGTTAAAAATATGTATATAAATTATACAAAGGTTTGGTTGTTATACAGTTCACAATGAAATTGAGTTGGATGTCGACTTGATTTATTTGTTAATTTTGAAACTTGGAAAAGTGTTAGGTTGTGGAGCTAAAAGCTTCACTGATGCAGACATGGAGAAGGCCATTGGAGGGGTTGCTGAAGGTTGCTGAGTGTCAGAGCAACTGGCATCGGTCTAATCAGCTGACATCGGCAGGATAGTGAAGAGAAGCAACCGATGTCGGTCAAGGATCAACCGACGTCGGTCACCTCCAGGCGGACAGGGATCGACGTCGGTCGCCTATGTGGTTCGACTGCGAGTTTATTATGGGCAATTAGCTAACGAACCAAGTGTTTGCATGATGAGAGCTATTTTTAGACTGAGAGCTGTGGATCTAATTATTGTAATTAGATGTCTAATCATTGTTTGGATGAGATCTATATAATAGACTCATGGTTGTATTGTAAACTTGTTCTAGTTTGAGTTGAGCAAAGTTAGCTCCTTCTGTGTGTGAGGTGAGCAAGGGTGTTCCTCCTAGTTCCACAGCAGTACCAAGGTGGGTGCTGGTTTTGGAGAGTCAGCAAGATTCTTCAAGTGTGTAGGATCTTGGTCATAGGTGCATGGCCTATATAGGAGATCTACATGGTAAGTAAGATCGTTGATCTGCAGGTCTATGTGTGTGCAAGGTCAAGGTTCACAGGTGTGCAGAACCAGGTTGATTTGCAGGTGTGCAAGATCAGATAGGATAGCAACACAACAGGGAGCAGTATCAGGCAGGATCTACTTGGAGTACAGGTGTGTACTCAGATAGAGCAAAGAGGAAGGCAAGGGAGTTCCTTTCATAAGTATGGTCTATTGAATTGCAGGTTGTTGCAGGTTCATGGGAGATCTACTTGAAGTACGTTGAGTACTTGTGGAGTGCGTGGAGCACTTGTGGTGTACGTGGAGCACGGGAGGTGAACACCAACTCTGTATTTGAGTTGGGTGTTGGGACCTGAGAGAGAGAGCTTTGAGGAGAGAATTATTGTTCACTTGAGGTGTGGGAAGCCTCTGAAGAGGTGGTGGAGAAGAAGTGGCATCTTCTTTATTGTATTCTTTTCTGTATAAGTATTAATACAAGTTGTGTATTGTCTCTCATATCATGTGTTATTCTGAATTCTATTTACTTGTGATTCTGGTTAATTTCCGCATATTAAGTTGCTTGGTTTGGTAATCAACTGTATGCTTTCGGTGTTTCGCATCCTGACAAGTGGTATCAGAGCAAGGTTGTTGGCTCATAGCTTGATACCACTGACAAGTGGTATCAGAGCTAAGGTTGCAGGAAGCAGGTTTTGTGTTTGGTTACAGGTCACTCTCAAGGGTTTCTGATTGAGTGGGAGTAGAGTAATGGCAGATCAAGGTAAGCTAAGAATGGAGGAGTTGAAAAGCACAGATGGTCACTTACGGTCCTATGGAAAGAAAGAGCAGGTAAAAGATTATTGTTGGTTGGTAGCAGATCAGCATGAAGAAACTGAAGAAGCAGATGTAGCAGGTGTTGTTGCACAAGATGCTCTGGGAGGTTTCTTGGATAAAGTTGAATCTTGGATAAAAGATTCGGTTGCCTCTTTCCATGCAGCCCCAGGTAGAGGAGCTGGTGAGCCTTGCCAAAGAACTGGCAAAGGGGAAGTGAAGCTAAAATTGCAGGCGGCCAACACACAGGTGTTGATGAAGGTCATGTAGGTTCCAGGTTTAGAGATATGGCTAATTTCTTTAGAAAGATTGGGTGATGAGAGATGCACAAGAACTCTCACAGCAGATGCACTTGAATTAGCTGGTGGTAAGAAAATAGGTACTCTTTATCTACTTGTTTATATTACTGATTCTTCTTCTGTTGCGGAGACGTGGCTTCGTAGGCTTGGTCACATGAGCAGGAAGGAGATGCATGTTCTTAAGCGAAAGACAGATATATTTGACAGGCTTAAGAACTGGAAAGCCTTGGTGTACTTGGAGGAGATGGCGGACAGAAACCAGTGGATGGTGCTGGATACTTCTGAGCAGAGCAGTTTGGACATGGAGATTGATTCAAAGGAGCTCACGGGTAAAAAGTCGTCACTCACAGGAAACACAGGTACCAGCGTCGGCAAGAAAACCGACGTCGGTAGTAGGTAAGACCGATGTCAGTCATGAGGACCGATGTCGGTAGCAGGGACACCGACGTCGGCAGAGTCGGTAGTCAGGGACAGACGCATGGGAACTGACGTCGGTCGGATGCAGACTGTGGGGTGGCCGAGGTCGGTCACTATAACAGATTTTGGGTGGATAGCACGCTGTCAAGGAGTCTCAAACACCCATACGGAGGACTGAAGACGTAAGTAGGCCCTCAAATTCGTTGTTCCTCTTCTTTATACTCGTTGCTGATTGTAGAGCAGGAAGGATCCAGGAAATAGGTGTGAGCTTGGCATGGATGAGGATGTGATTCCTTGGAGGAGAACCAAACAGGTGTTTTTGGTAGGATTGCCAGTGGGAAGAAAGCACAAAGACGAATAGATACCTTAGTTGAAGAATAGAGTGAACGGACACATGAGACAGAAGACCAGGCATATGGTCTTGAGGAGCTGCAGGATAGTGGTACAGGTTTTGACAGGTGGAGGATGAAGCATGGCTTCAGTCAATGTCAGGGTAACTACTGTGGTTTTGTCTTACTAGGTGGATGATGAGTCGCGACATCATTCTGTTGCTGTATGTGGATGGTATGTTTTGCTAGCAGGATTGTACATACAGGGTTTTGCTGAGCTAAGGGTAAGATTAGTTCAGTGGCATGTCATGAGGAGTTTGGAGCAGCGAAATTCTTTGACATGAGAGACATGGAGATCACAGGTTGATTTTGTCTCCAGTGGGAGCTGATGTGAATCAGGTGTTGGCGAGGTCCAGGATGCAGAGCCAGAGCACACTAAGGGCTGGACAGGTACAGTGTCTGAAATCACATGAGGTCTGGTATAGACCTGAGTATTCCCATGCAGTGGGAGCTGTCAGAGAGTTAGGAGCCAATTCGGGGAGGTGGGTTCTCAGGTATTTGAGAGGGACCAGTAGCAGGGATTCATGCTATGCAGGGTCAGGACTTCACTACATGTGTTTGTAGGTTCGGATGTGGTAGGGTACTCGGATGACAGGAGGTACATCACAGTATGTGTGGTGGGTTGTCTTCAGGATTGAGCTTGAAGAGGGATACAAACCAGGAAACAAATTAGACGGAGTACAAGTACAGGTACAGTGTAGCTGTTTATCTCCAAGTGGGAGATTGTTAGGTTGTGGAGCTAAACACTTCACTGATGCAGACATGGAGAAGGCCATTGGAGGGGTTGTTGAAGGTTGCTGAGTGTCAGAGCAATCAGTGTCGGTCTGATCAGCCGACGTCAGCAGGATAGTGAAGAGAAGCAACCGATGTCGGTCAGGGATCGGTCGACGTCGGTCACCTCCAGGCCGATAGGGACCGACGTCGGTCACCTGTGTGGTTTGACTGCGAGTTTATTACGGGTAGTTAGCTAACGAACCAAGTGTTTGCATGATGAGAGCTATTTTTAGACTGAGAGCTGTGGATCTAATTATTGTAATTAGATGTCTAATCATTGTTTGGATGAGATCTATATAATAGACTCATGGTTGTATTGTAAACTTGTTCTAGTTTGAGTTGAGCAAAGTTAGCTCCTTCTGTGTGTGAGGTGAGCAAGGGTGTTCCTCCTAGTTCCACAGCAGTACCAAGGTGGGTGCTGGTTTTGGAGAGTCAGCAAGATTCTTCAGGTGTGTAGGATCTTGGTCACAGGTGCATGGCATATATAGGAGATCTACATGGTAAGTAAGATCGTTGATCTGCAGGTGTATGTGTGTGCAAGGTCAAGGTTCACAGGTGTGCAGAACTAGGTTGATTTGTAGGTGTGCAAGATCAGATAGGACAGCAACACAACAGGGAGCAGTATCAGGCAGGATCTACTTAGAGTACAGGTGTGTACTCGGATAGAGCAAAGAGGAAGGCAAGGGAGTTCCTTCCATAAGTATGGTATGTTGAATTGCATGTTGTTGCAGGTTCATGAGAGATCTACTTGAAGTACGTTGAGTACTTGTGGAGTGCGTGGAGCACTTGTGGTGTGCGTGGAGCATGGGAGGTGAACACCAACTCTGTATTTGAGTTGGGTGTTGGGACTTGAGAGAGAGAGCTTTGAGGAGAGAATTACTGTTCACTTGAGGTGTGGGAAGCCTCTGAAGAGGTGGTGGAGAAGAAGTGGCATCTTCTTTATTGTATTCTTTTCTGTATAAGTATTAATACAAGTTGTGTATTGTCTCTCATATCATGTGTTATTCTGAATTCTAGTTACTTGTGATTCTGGTTAATTTCCACATATTAAGTTGCTTGGTTTGGTAATCAACTGTATGCTTCTGGTGTTTCGCATCCTGACAAAAAGTATAAAACCTACAATAAGTAAAAAGAGCAGAATATAGATATGAGTAGTCAATTGATTACAGTACTCTGTTTATCAACAATTCAGGAAACTTTATACGATTAATGACCTGAGCTGGGGAAAAAATAGGGTAATAGACTTTGAATGGTTTTCATGATATTTATTATGACTTTTTAATTAAATAAGTGAATTAGAATAGGGGTTTTGGTAATGTAGAAATCCTATGGTTGATTTTGAATGTTATTATGAATAGGTAAATATTTAATGTTTTGTTTGAATCAATCATAGTTCATAATGGAATAAAAATGACTGTTAGTTTAATAAAGAAAAGTATTTTTATGTATGAATAAATGAATTTATTCAATACATATTATGTATGTATTTAATATGTAAACTTGCACATAGATATATGAAATATCTCTGTATGAGTGTTAAGATCTTGATATTCAATATATGCAAAAATACCCTTAAGGTAGGGAAACAACATATAATACTCCTTTAGGAAGGAATAACTCCACAATGTCTCTTCGAGGGGACAACCTCCAATATCCTCTTACAATAGAAGACTCAATGCTTACTTGATATCTTTACCATAATAATCATCTCCTATATATATATACATTTATCTAACCCATGGATGGGTAACCTCCTAATCCTAGTGTAGGCCAACCATTACCCAATGTACTACTTCCATAAGTTACTCTATTATCCTAATATATTATACCCATATAACTAACTAAGGCGATGTGTGCCACATGTCAGCATCTCCATCAACCCATACACAATAATATATCATATCCCTAGGTACATAGCATTACTTCCCTCCTTGACATGTTTCATCCCTGAAACATAGAAAGAAACCAAATAATGAGTGTTTTTCAAATCATTGCACACTTGTCTCCAATCTCGATCATCTAGCCATCCAAATGTGATCTTAGTAGGTGATAGCTCTCCAAGCTTGTTTCCAAATTCCCTTGTGCTCCTTTGATTTCGTTCATGATCATAATTATATTGCTTTGGTGTCCCAACATAATTACTCCTCTTTTTATTCCATGTACCATATTCCGCTGTGCTTCTCTGATTCCAACCATGACCATAGTAGGTATTATTCCATGCATAGTCATAATGATTTCCCCATTCATTTCATGTGCCATAGTATTTTTTCTTTGAATTCCATGCATATCCATAATGAGCTTCAGATCTTCAAACATTGATATATTCTTACCATCTATTTTAACCTCTTTGATATTCTTTGCTTGAACATGTAGATGCTTGGACACATTCATGTTGATGAAGTTATACTTACTAGTAGGGTTTACGGATACAATAACCCTTTTCTTTTCAATGCATCCATGAAATTAAAAAATTGACTTAGATTTCTTTGGAGCCAAATAATTTGAACCTTTATCATCCAATTCTTCTTCTTCTATTGCTTCTTCTACTTCTTCTTCTTCTTCTTCTTATTCTTCTATTGATTCTTCTATTTCTTCTTCTTCTTTTTCTGCTTCTTCTTCTACTGCTTCTTCTTTTTCTACTTCTTGTTTTATATCCTAATGATCTAAAAATATATGTTCCATTTCTTTCCATGAAAAAAAACTTTTTGTACAGCTCAATTGATCAAACCAATGTAGTGCAGACCCAGACAAAAAAGAAAGTAATCGTCTTTGCCTAAAAAGTTTTTGTAAAATGATTCTCCAAAAGGAGCCACCACTCTCTAGCATCAATATCATCTTCCCCTGAAAATGTTTGCAACTCCATGATCCACAAAAAAAATTAAGGTTCATGAAACCCTAAAATGTCAAAACTGATCCATAAAATTGCAACAAATCACTTCAAACAACTCAAAAAATTCTGAAATTTTGAATGTCCTTCTCTTATATCTGCTTACATCTCCAGTAAAAATTTCAAATAAAAATTCCCTAGATTTCAAAAGATATAGCAAATTATTATAAACCCTAAAATAGCAATAACTCCCTCAAAACGAATAAAAAAATCTCAATTTTTTATTGTGACTTATTTGAAATATTATTCATATCCAAATAAAAAATTTGTGGAAAAATTTGAAACCAATCAAAATTTATTGACGATTCAAAAAAAAACTAAGGTTTCGCTCCACAAATTGCTCAAATCGAAGCTCTGATACCATTGTTAATATCTTGATATTCAGTATATGCAAAAATACCCTTAAGGTAGGGAAACACCATATAATACTCCTTTAGGAAGGAACAACTCCACAATGTCTCTTCAAGGGGACAACCTCCAATATCCTCTTACAATAGAAGACTCAATGCTTACTTGATATCTTTACCATGATAATCATCTCCTATATATATACATATATCTAACCCATGGATGGGTAACCTCCTAATCCTAGTGTAGGCTGAGTATTACCCAATGTACTACTTCCATAAGTTACTCTATTATCCTAATATATTGTACCCATATAACTAAGGCAATGTGTGCCACATGTCGGCATCTCCATCAACCCATATACAATAATATATCATATCTCTAGGTACATAGCAATGAGGAACTTACATACTCATACACATATATAGCATATATTTGAACAGAGGAGATGTATGCTTATTGTTGACGCAGGAAAATGCACCCAGTGATAGGAAGTCGAACTCATGTCTTCTCCTCGCAACATGGAAACTCCCCTCTTGCCTGTGGAACTGGCGAAGCTGGAGGGGAGAGTCTCTAGATAAGGGCTAGCTCCCTTTGATACATCATGTTTGTTTCAGCAAGTGCAAAACACAGGCATATATAGATATATAGACTGGGGGGGATGAAAAGGGAGAAAGATGCAGGAAAACAAACTACTCTAAAGAGGTGATGCACCAAAATAAAGTGACCTTCTCACATTCACACTTAAATCAGACAAACACACACATACACTTCAGACTTGGCAGAAGGGCCAGGTTGCAAGAAACATGGTAGGGAGGCTCTAATGGAAAATATAGAAAATAGAGATCACCAAAGGTGCTGTGAGATGCACACTTATGTAGTAATTTTTTCTGTTTTTGCACTTCCAAATACAACTCTCCTTGTCAGCTGCAGAAATGGCACCTTGTAGACAATAGGTATGTTGGTGTTGAACCTGTGAAAGCATCAAGAAATGATGACTAAACACAAACTAACACTCAAGACATACTCAGAAATATCTATCCAAGATAGAGGTAAAACTGTGTTTTATTGATTCAGGTGAAAATTTTGCCAGGGCTACGCCTTACAAAATGTGGAAGATAGATTACAAAATGACCAAGTTCATAATATATATGAGAAACTAGGAAGTCCATTTGGCACTCCCTCTTTACAAGTGGCAATCACATCCCTTCATTGGGAAGAACAAGTCGCTCAAAACATTAATGAGTCATCTTCTTTGTCTGCTCAAAATCTATTTTTCTCTTTTAGGTGACTTACACGGTTTGTCTACTCATTAATGTGAAACAGAGGAACCAGTTGCACTGCTAGCTACTTGCATCCCAAATGATCAATTCGTTGGCACTATTTCACCTGCCAGAGTCACTTCTCAAATTGGTGCCACTTGGACTAACTGCTTACTCATTCCTTGCTTGTCGCTTTGTCTTTTCTCAGTTTTGTCTCTTCTGACTCCTTTGGCCCTCGGGGTGAACATCCTGGGAGGTCGCTACATTCTGAGCTCCTTTTCATGGTTAGCGCTCTCCTATTTCAAAAATAAATGGCCATTTTGCTTTGTTAACTTTGACATTCTCTGGGACGTCACCGTCTTCGTCACAACACTGTTGGGTCCATATGGCTTCCTCTGTGGCTTATCTTCCTTGGCCTTCTACGGGCATTCTTTCCTTTGTCTCTATCACCTTCTCGTTGAACCAAACCCATTGAATCAAGTCTATTGAACCAAGCCGTTGAACCAAGAAGGGTTCAATGGTTCAATCATTGAATGCTTGTTAACTTCTTTTGCCGATTGAACCGCCACATTGAACCAAGAATGGTTCAATGGTTCGATAGTTCAACGCTTGTTAAATCGAGATGTTGAACTTGAAGAAGAACCTTTTGAACCAAAGGTCGCTGAACCACTTGAACCAAGCCATGAATCGAACTCATTGAACTTGCACAACCTGAAGATGACTAGCATTAAACAACAGGGGAAGAAGTTGACTATTTTTTTTGCCCTATTGGGCAAAATGGTCAACAGATTAGCGCCTCCCAGGGGAAGCATGCCTGCTATGCTTAAAGACTAGCTGCCTTGAAATTCCATTGGGCACGGAGTCGGATGTTAACTTTGAAAACCAGCAATAGCTCTATTAAAACTTAGAACCAGTCACGCAGATTCACCTCAAAAGGGGAAACAAAAACACACACAAGGCTAAGAAAACTACTTGTGCAAACAACACTTAGGGAAAGCAAGAAAAGAAAACTAAAAGCAACCTACTATATACAGCTAACTAGGTATTTTTGATTCCCTCTTGGATCAAAGGGAAAACTTCTAATGTCCCCTTCCTGGTAAGAAGACTTATGGTGCCAGGCAAGTAGCTGAATAAAAAGGAGATCTGGTGATCTGCTCCTCTTTCCTGTCACCTGATTTGGCTTGTACCCGAGTGGAGATTCAAACATGCTTCCAACGTATATGTACTCTGTTTGTTCTTGGAAGCTTGCCTCTTGTTGGTTCTTTAGGCTGGTGTATCTCATCAAGAAATCAATTGCTACCGGCTCATCACCATAAGCCCCCTGATACGCATCATTGACTGACTTGTTCTCTTCTGCCTCATGCTCGAGTTCCATGGTATGACCATCTTCCTTGATGAATTCAAAGAAGGTATCTTCAGATTCACCAACCTCTTAAAGGGGTAAATCTAAAAATCTGCAGCCTCTTTGCATGCTTGTTTGAACCCCAATGCTGCCCTCTCTACTCTTATCCAGCTCATAACCTCTTTGAAGAATAGTGTAGCCTGCCTCAATGACTTCAAACAAATCATTCAAAGCATGAACAAGAGATTGTCCATGCTCCTCCATGTCACTTAAAGTGATCTCCTCCTCATCCCTACTCATGAAGTCTCCCTGATCAGTCATGAACTGAGCATACTCCTCTTCACTTGCTTCCCTCAAGACAGGTTCCTCCTTGAGAAGGGGTGAAGTGGAAGGCTGACAGACGAACTCATGTGGAAGAGGAGGCAGTCTTTGAACTAGAATCGAATGATTCTCCTCTTTCCACTTGGCTAGCACTTCACCTATATCAGGCATGGCCTGATAGCTCTCTTGGGGATGTGTAGGTGGGGTGTGTTCAAGCATGGAATGTGTTGTTGGGTCTGAACTATCCATCACACACTGGTTGAGGAATCTCTCTTTGGATTCCAACTCTGCAATCCGCCTGTCTATATCCTCTTGGAAGAGCCTTTCTCAGAAGTCACAATCATCATCGGGAGTAGGAGCAGCCCCATCTTCTTCAAGGTTTTGAGCAAAACCTTTCCCTTCTTCCTCCTTTCTGCCCCAAGATTCCACTGTTTGCTTCCAGCTCATGATCTTGGGATTAAAATCTTGCTTCTGTAAACAAATTGCAACTTTATCATTTTCCAGGTCCTGAGCTGGTTCATGATGTTCCTTCTTCTAGCTCGAAAATGGGAGATCATGTTGAAAGACTTGAGGAGGTTGGGGAAGATTTGGGAGGGTCTGCTCATGTATAGGAAGAGTTATCTGAGAAGAGGCATGCTAAAAAGCTAGGCACACGAGATTGAGGGTTGGATCGATTGATGCATCGAATGAGTCAGAATGAGCAAGTGCCATCTGATAGAAAGGATTTGGCATACAAGAGGGAGTTTTCTCCAGAATAGGAGGGGGCAGACCTTGGGGCAAAATTTCTTGATTTTCATCCCTCCACTTTACCAACACTTCATCAATATTGAAATTAGCTTGTGGATTGATGGAAGGGGTGCCTTTTGGCGTCGGCTCCTCTACAAGGTCTGAAAGCTCCATCTCTCTTTCTCTAAGCAGTCTCATCCTAGCTTCCAATTCCTCAACCCGCTTAGCCAGATAATCCTCACCTTGTACTTCTTGGAGCTCGTGGGAAACACCATAGAGATGGGGAGTGCATGAAGATTGCCATGAAGTGCAAAGAGCTTCCTGAAGAAGGGTGGGGGGAACTTGAAAAGGACTAACCTCATCTTTTACCTCACACTCTTGGACAATGTCTTTTGCCCCCTTGCTATTTCGTGACTCAACCACTTGATTCTAGCTCAAGAAATTCGGACTTGGCATCTCCTTTGGGGTTGATGGGGCCACAATGTGAGAGGGTGGCGAAGATTTAGATTCCACTTCCCTTGCTGCCGAAATGGACTATCACATCTGAAGGTTTGCCAATTCGATCTGTCTATCAAGATTAGCCTTAAACACAAGATTTGTCATTTCGAAACTCTCCTCAACATGATTAGGGAAAGGACTTTGACAGGCTTGATTTGGCTTATAAGTAGGGGTTGTATATGACTGATATGATGCTTGGGGCAGCGAGCATGCAGGTTGATAGACTTGGTAAGGTTGCCTCTCATAAATACTCAGCTTCTCCTCCACAGATGCAATCAAACCACTCACATCTAGCATCTCATTTGTAAGCCTATGCCAATTGGCTCTTTCAATAGGAGCCCATTCCTTCTTAACTTGATCCAGTGCATTCCTCACTTGATGGATGATATGATCAGGAATTTCTTGGCCACATCCCCTTTTGGTGTCAAGATTTATTATATATTTTTCATTTCCCAGCAGTGCTCACTTGAAGGCAGAAATGGGTTGATTGGCAAAGAGACTAGGTTGAGTGGGAGAAGTGACGTAATGAGAAGACTGGGCATAAGGCTGATATAATTCATGGCAAGGTTGAGACTGGCCATATTGAACCTGATAAGGATCAACATAAGGCTGGTAAGGATCATAGCCATGCTGGCCAAGGAAAATAGGGTCCATGGCTCTGAACGATGGGGGTATACATACCAAAATATTGTTTCTTGATGGTATGATACCAGAACTACTTAACCAGTTGATTTAACTCAGAGTCACCATTGGTGTTTGATGCAAAAGCCTCAAAAGGCTGGTTGGTTGAAGAACACACCAAAAGTTCTTCAACTCTATGGACACAACTTGTCCTAGTTGGTCCCACCGGGCGTGCCAAAACTATTGACGTGGGAAAATGCACCCAGTGATAGGAAGTCAAACTCCTATCTTCTCCTCACAACATGGAAACTCCCCTCTCACCTATGGGACTGGCGAAGCTGGAGGGGAGAGTCTTTAGATAAGGGCTAGCTCCCTTTGATACATATGTTTATTTCATCAAGTGCAAAACACAGGCATATATAGATATATAGACTGGGGGGGATAAAAAAGGAGAAAGATGCAGGAAAACAAACTACTCTAAAGAGGTGATGCACCAAAATAAAGTGACCTTCTCACGTTCACACTTAAATCAGACAAACACACACATACACTTCAAACTTGGCAGAAGGACCAGGATGCAAGAAACATGGCAGGGAGGCTCTAATGGAAAATACAGAAAACAAAGATCACCAAAGGTGCTATGAGATGCACACTTATGTAGTAATTTCTTCTGTTTCTGCACTTTCAAATACAACTCTCCTTGTCAGCTGCAAAAATGGCACCTTCTAGACAATAGGTATGTTGGTGTCGAACCTGTGAAAGCATCAAGAAATGATGACTAAACACAAACTAACACTCGAGACATACTCAAAAATATCTATCCAAGATAGAGGTAAAACTGCATTTTATTGATTCAGGTGAAAATTTTGCCAGGGCTATGCCTTACAAAATGTGGAAGATAGATTACAAAATGACCAAGTTCGTAATATATATGAGAAACTAGGAAGTCCATTTGGCACTCCCTCTTTACAAGTGGCAATCACGTCCCTTCATTGGGAAGAACAAGTCGCTCAAAACATTAATGAGCCATCTGCTTTGTCTGCTCAAAATTTGCTTTTCTCTTTTAGGTGACTTACACGGTTTATCTACTCATTAATTTGAAACAAAGGAATTGGTTGCACTGCTAGCTGCTTGCATCCTAAATGATCAATTTGCTGACACTATTTCACCTGAAGAAGTCACTTCTCAAATTGGCACCACTTGGACTAACTGCTTACTGATTCCTTGCTTGTCGCTTTGTCTTTTCTCAGTTTTGTCTCTTCTGACTCCTTTGGCCCTCGGGGCGAACATCCTGGCGGGTCGCTACATTCTGAGCTCCTTTTCATGGTTAGCGCTCTCTTAGTTCAAAAATAAATGGCCATTTCACTTTGTTAACTTTGACGTTCTCTGGGACGTCACCATCTTCATCACAACACTGTCGGGTCCATATGGCTTCCTCTACGGCTTGTCTTCCTTGGCCTTCTGCGGGCGTTCTTTCCTTTGTCTCTATCACCTTCCCGTTGAACCAAACCCATTGAACCAAGTCTGTTGAACCAAGCCGTTAAACCAAGAATGGTTCAATGGTTCAATCATTGAACGCTTGTTAACTTCTTTTGCCGATTGAACCACCACGTTGAACCAAGAATGGTTCAACGGTTCGATGGTTCAACGCTTGTTAAATGGAGATGTTGAACTTGAAGAAGAACCTTTTGAACCAAAGGTCGCTGAACCACTTGAACTAGGCCATGAATCGAACTCATTGAACTTGCACAACCTGAAGATGACTAGCATTAAACAGCAGGGGAATAAGTTGACCGATTTTTTTGCTCTGTTGGGTAAAATGGTCAACACTTATAATTATGGGTTTTTATGACTTAAAAATTAAGTCATAGAATTATAAGGGATAGGACACTATGATTATATGCATGCAACCTCCTAAATGTACAACAAATTATATCAATAAAGGATTTATGTTTTATGTGAGATAAGACATTAATTAAGAGGTAATTAATATTTGAAATTATTTATATTGGCTTGTTGTTAGTGTGAGAAATGTTTACATAGAATACACTGTGATATGATGTTTATCATAGATGTACTACATTTGAGTTACTAATAAAAATTAGAAATATGTAATCTAAGTATAAATTATACCTAGTTGTTATAGACTATACTTGTTTATGTTTATTATTTATGTGATAAATAATATAGTTGAGATTTATTGCATACGTTTGATGGACTAAATGTATATATATTTTTATTATTCCTATATTTAACATATTTTATTCTTGCTAATAAGAAGTAATATGTTTGAATCTGTTGGTTATATTTTGTATTAACAAAATCTCGTATTGTTGGTACTAAATAAACAATGAGATAGACTTCACTAACTTAAATAGCATCATCAATGCCCAATGAGGGTAATCTGATTAAGTGATGTGTATGAATTTGACTTATCCTAGAGATAATTAACTATTTGAAAACTTTGGACAAAATATTTAGTTAAACATTATCATTTCATACGTATGATTTACATGTTTGAGTGATATCATATTAGAACGTATTATCTTTATGATACACATTATGTATTAGATATCTTACAGCACATAGGTACTAGTTTATCTCTCTGGATTCTCATACCATCACTATCTACCCATCCATGAAGAGAGGGTCATTCCCTAGTTGGGGGATTGCACAGGGGATCGATGGTCCATAATCGGTGTGAGAAAGCGCTTGGATGATGCTCTCTTTCTCCATAGTAGTACTTCTTTGGAGACGACACTTGACACTACCATAGATATTAGAGTTCATTAGACTCATGCTCCATAGATCCTTGTATCTTGTATTTTATTTATTATTGAAACATTATTACTCATGAAAATGCAATTATTTACTTATTTATACATTGACAATAGTAAATGTATTACTATACTAATCGTGGCTAGAAATATGTAATTACTTTCTATATATTGTTATGATATGTTTTATATGATGTTAGTGATCAGTAACTAATAGATGTTCCATGTTTATTTTATGGTTAACATATTTAGTGTGTTATACTAGGGTCACTAATTAGATTCTCGTGGTAAAATTTAATGCAAGGATACATGGATTTAATATATATATATATATATATATATATATATATATATATATATATATATATATGGTATTCTAGTAAATCCCAATAGGGATGTTACACCAAGTGTGAAGCCCAATATTATCTTAAATCTCTTTACCATAGGGATAAAATGCAAAAATCCAATGTCTCAGAAGAATTTTCCATAATTCAAGGACTTTAATAGCTTGAATGACCCATTTAACATAAAGGGAAATGCTTTGTCTAGGGACATCGATAATGCCTATTTATCCACTTTATTGATGAAAACAAAAAAATTCCAAGCCACTCTTTAGAAACTGAGAGTTTTCTTTAAATTAACCCAAATGAAATATTGTAGTAACTTCTCAAGCTTATCATATGCTATATATAATTCCTAATAAGAGGAATAATAGACATGAGTAGTTGCAAGAAGTTTAATGCAAACCTAAAATTTATTAGTCTAGGATAATGGCTAGATAATCTAGTAGGATTTTTTTTTAACAACACATTGCAAAGCATATTACCAAAGGGAAGACACAAAGATTTCAAAGGAAAAGGAGATTCCAAGAAAATTCAACGTATTTCCTTTCTCTATCCACTACCAATTGAAACATTCAAGCCACTTAGTCATGACATCATACTCTATTGATAGGATTGAGGTTTTGTCCATTGCAACCTATTTGACCCAGAAGTTTTGAGGAAAGTGTTAGTGTATGGATGAGCTTCATAGAATAAAGCTTCATTTTCTTCGAGGGTAAAAAAATAGTCATTTAAAAATGACCATTAAAAATTTGGGTCTTTTATTGAAGAGAGTTATGCCTTTAATAAAACCTTGCTTAGTTTTATGGGTTATTATATACCCAAAGGTCTCTACAACAAGAACATACAAAGAATGAACAAGCATGGATACTTGTATGATTGAGCAAAAAAGATCAAATCTCTCAGACTTATGAACATTAATAGTTAGACAATCCAATACATCTGCAAAGAGGGTTTGATGGTAAGAGAAAAAATACTCTAAATCTTAAAGCTTTCGACATGAAAATAATTATTAACCAATCGATATTGTCAAAGATTTATAAGAATGAAGTTTGAGAAAGAAAATCTATTGTTTAGAGGCACAATCTCATTCTATGCCCTCCCAATTTGCAATGATATTGTCAATAATATAATAGATTTTGATAAACACACATTTTCTTTAGCCTAATAATTATCAGAAGAAGAAAATGTAAATAAAGTATAATAGCTTTGATGGGGATCTTATAAAACATATTAAAAAAGATAATAAACCTTCAATTAATAATTAACTCTGATTCCTTACCTTAAAAATAAATTTGATATTACCTTGATTTATAATATTTCTGAAAAAATTAAATTATAAAGTCTCTTTCTAAACCTAAAACAAATATAATCCTACAAAATACCAAATAACCTTGTAGAATTTACAAGGAAAACCATTTAGACATGGGACTTCATCATTTGCACCCTAAAGAAGAGCGATATGAAGCTCATCTAAAGAGGGGAGCATCATAGAAAATAATTATGAAGGGCTAAACTTGTGAGGGTCAACATCAAGTTATTTATGAATATCTTTGGATCTCCCCAAAGAATGTTGGTTTACGCTTGAATTATAAATATCAGGGAGTTCAATTAATTTTCCATGGAAAAAAATTGATTTCTTTGATCTGGTCTCTGGCATATTTGACACGTGGATGATTGAAAAACTCTTCAGAGTTTTTCAATCCCCATTTTAAGCCAATGAAGTGGGCACGGATTTGAGCCCTTTTAGTTGCATGGCTCTCCACAGGTTTAGGCTTATATTTGAGATGAATGACCTTAGACTGTAACTGAACATCAAACGGGTTGAACGTGAGCCAGGAAGAAGCCATGCAAAATTTATTAGTAAGGGAACCATCAACCCTTTTGCAAATTCTTGCCACCTATTTGTGTTTAAGAAAGCAGGTAGCATGTGGAATGGCTTCATCCCACCAGAGAACATAGTTGATCTCTGTAACTGGTAATGATGACCAACACCACTTTTCTTATCGAGGCAATTAATGTGGTTATTGATTGAATTTGTGTTAGTTTTGTAGATATATGTAATGGAAATCAAGAAACAACCCTTTTGTTTTTGGAGATTCATATGCAGACACAGGGAATTACTTTCCTCCTATGAATAACAACATAGTTAAAGCACGAAAGTATACTTATGGAATCACTTGGCTTGGTCACCCATCTGGCAGGGAATCACCTAGCAGACTTCTGACAGAATAGATGTAACCATATTAGATTCAAATTTTAAGATTTTCAAAGTTTCAAATATATTAATTAATTTTAGGATATTAAACAAGTGTCACATAGTGATTAGTCTCCATCATATATTGATAATAGTTTATATTTGAATTTTGTAATATAAATATTATAATGCTTACAAATTTTGAAAAGCTAAGGATATTTGTCGCAAATTATTATGTTATGTTTGTTATAATATATACTTATTATTAAAGCTTTTGATATTTCAATACTTCTTGTAAGTGATTCAAAGAAAGGTTCTCTAAATTATAGGTGTATGAACTTAAATGCTTTGAATATATCTCAAGTCTTGAAATCCAAATAAAAATTATTTTTAAAAATTAATTACAACTTATGATATTTTTATAAAAATTAATATAAATATAATTATAAATTTATAAATAAATTCATAATACTAAATAATATACATTTATATAATATAATTTACTTTTGGTGGGGTGAAAAATTGCATTTGATATTCAATGTCTAAACATTTTAATGTTTCAAAAAAGTTATTTATGTTATAACAATCTTTGGAAATAATTAGCTTTGTGTTACTTTGTGTCTTGGTCACGTGGAGGCTATAAAGTAAAGAAGAATGTTTTCCTTTCCTTTAAAAGGAGGAGAGACCTTAACCTTATGTGTAGCTAATATAGGGCACGTAATGAACTAGTGAGGTGGCAACAAAAGTTTTTTAATTAACTTTGCATATTACTGATTGTTCATGCACATGTTTGTTGTCTAATTTACACTTACTATGCATGCATTGAGATATGCATCTATTGCCCCCATTCCATGCACTAGATTTACAATCAAACTTTAGTCAAATTGATTGGAGTCATCCACGAATATTCAATATATTTTATTCTTTAGGGATTTATAATATTAATAATTTAATGATTAATTAATTTATTTTTGTTGATATTTGTTTCAAAAGTTTGTATAAATTACAAATTAAATGTCAGTGTTATTAGGATTATATACACTTATCTTTTAATTATATAATTTCATAAATATATATTGTGTTGTACTCCAAATGTTATTTTTGAAATAATTTTTTAATTATAACTAATCTCTAACTTAAAATATGAATAGTATTAAAGATTTTAATGTTTATTATTTTTTTAAACAATTGAAAGTAGTTTATTACAAACAATGTATAGTAGAAATAATTGATCATATATATAATAGAATGGTTGATTTTATAATTATAATATTATAAATTGATAAAAAAAATTATTATTACTATTAATTATTAGTTTTGTATTCTAAATTATGTTAATGAGTAAATTATAATGTATATAAATATAAAAAAGAGAACTTAAAATAATGATATAAAAGTGATAAGAAAAAAAATTGAAGACAAAAGTTAACTTGCTCACTGGTGAATCCAAGTATCTTGTTTAATATAATATTTAAAAATAGAAACCTTAGAAAAAGATGAAGTACTAGTTCTAAATGTCTTAAGTGAAGATAAATCTTTTTTATAAGAGATTAAATTTGATGTGGATATGATCATGTTTATGTTTTTTTATTCATTCGATAAATTAAAGTTATGCATGTAAATATTTAATTGTAATTAATTAATTGTCTATGATATTATAATAAAATTATAAATTCATTAAACTTTTAAATTATTTCTTTGCCTTAATTAAAATCAACAATAATTTCTTTGAAATTGTAATTTTTATAAATTAAAAATATTTTTTCCACTTGGAATTATCTATAAAATTAAGAATTGATATATAGACATAGTTTGATGTCAGTTTGGCCTCTATAACAAATGGGATTTTTAATAAAAATAAATAAAATAAGGGTGGTTATTATGTATGAGTTTAATATTCCGAGATATACATATGTGGAGAAATGCATAGTAATAATAATAACCAGGAAAAAAAAATAGTAAGAGATAAAATTGATTGCATTCATGTTTCCTATTGATTGGAGTAATAATAGGGTGGTTAAAGTATTAACAATTAATTAATTAAACAACTTACATATTTTTTGAAAAATAAAGGCATAATAGTAAGAGGTAAAAATTGATTGGACTCATGTTTAATGGAGTAATAATAAGCTGGTTAAAATATTAACAATTAATTAATTAAATAACTTAAATAATTTTTAGATCAAGTGTCAATATTATCAGGAACATAATATACACTTGTCTTTTAGTTACATTTAAAAAATTTCATTCACTTGAGATAAAAATTAATTATTTTAAAAGTTAAGTGAAGTGGGGGACCTGATATAGTGTAACCAATAAAATGAGAAATAATTAATTTTAATGAATTTTTTTTAAGTTCAAAATTTTTAAAAATTAAATAAAAACTTTAGAAATATAATAATTCTTGCATTTTATTGGTTCCTTATATAAAAATTATTAGTTTCATCGATTCTTATAATTCCCTACAGGGTAGGGACTAAACATTATAACGTAATGGGTATATTGAGCAATTGATTTTAATGATCAGAATTTGTTTATTTTTGTGATTTTATGTTACCAAAATCTTAGGTCTTTTATCTCCAATAACTTTCAGACTCGTAAACAATACAACCCATCATATGGTGGAAGGCATAAATTTTGCAGAAGCATACAGTGCGGTATTTGATGCACTTGGAGTTTCAAGGTTGAGCATTCAAGTTGGGCGTTTCAAGGACTCTATTACATCCCAGAAATATTATTCTCATCATCTCAAGCACTCAATGAGTCAATAGTACAAATGTTGTATCCGTGGTAAGAAAATAACTTTACCATGACCCAGGGTTTTTTTAGTGATGAATATTTGTTAATTCACGAATATTTTAATTTTTAGATTTTGGTTTTGGTGATTTTTTAGGGTCAGTGGATTGAATCAGATCGTCGAAATTTTAAGAATATATATTGTTTTGGGGGTCAACTCACCAACCCTTTACGACATTATCTTCAAAAACAATTTAATTCACCACATATATATACCCCTTGATCCCAATATCAAACATTAAAACACTTTCAAACCTTGATTAACCAAATGACATAGCCGATCGACCATGCTGAACGACAACATCGAACGATAGTGTTAAACGATGGTGCCAAATGACGGTGTCGAACAACATTGTCGAATGACAGTGCTGAATGATGTTGTCAAACCAAGAAAATAATTAAAAAAACCAAAATTTCAAACCTTGAAAAACAAGCATTGAATGTACAAACAAAACCCGACATGTGCACCTTTCAATCAAGAACTAGTGAAGCTATCTCTGGCAACCATTTCATAGATCCATTAAATAGCTTCAAAATGCATACAGAAACATATGAACTAGCCAAAAAAATGGTTCACATCAAAAAAGATGAAACCCTTAGTGACATAAAAATTAAACTCATGCAACAATTTAATTTTTATGCCAGTAAGGGTTTTATATTCTTCGATGATTGATCATTGTGCAACTGCAATATTTTGGACCATTTTTTTAGCAAGCCCATATGCTCCAGATGGATTCTGGAGCACTGAAACCTAAGGCCCGAGGGCATAAACCTGGTAGTAGACTAGTTACACCTACAACTCATTTGAAAAGACTTGTCGCACTTGTACAACACTCATGGTAAAACTAGATGGCTTGGTCGGCGACAGAGCCAAATGACTCTACCTTCGGTAGAGTCGAATGGATCTATTGGTGACAAAGCCATTTGGATCTGTTGTGGGGGTCGAACAGCTCGACCAAAATTGAGCCACACTAAATAATACCACCTGCTTGATAAAACATAAAAATAAACCTAAAAAAATTTACCTCCTAGAATGGTGAATTGGAGAAAATTTTGGACATTTCGATTTCTCAAAGCTATGAATTAGATTCGCCTAAATGAATCTAAGGGGGTTTGGGATATGGTCTCTTAAAATGAACCTTGCCATGACCTTTGTGCATATCATATTTTTCAAGAATGGTTTCAAATTAGGTTTTTAGATATGTAACTGAAGGCTATGATTTATGCATGTATTTGAGGAAGTCTATTTTTGTGTTGCATAAACAGATTATGTGGTACAAAATTATTTATTGTGATCACACTCAGAATAATTTTTGTAATTATTCTATGAGTTTTTAATTGATCAAAATATTCAGAGAGTGGATCTAGGGACGTAGCCATTTGGTGAACCCTGTAAACAAATTTTTCATGTCTTTATTATTTATTCTCTGCTATCTAGATTTTTTTTAATTTACAAAATTATATTATTAAATTTTTTTTAATAAGCTAATTTGAATTAAATGAAAAAAAAAATGAAATTTATTATTTAGTTAAAATCCAATCCAAGCAAATCGTAAAGTTTTATAACTTAGATTTTTAAATCAGTTTGGTATCAAAACTTGTGATCAAGTCAGTATAACATTGTCTGGTAATTACAATATAGTCTTGTATGTTAACCATGTCTAAATCAAGACGTGGTGAAGGAGGATTTATAGAGTTTGATCCTGAAATTGGTACAAGACATGCAAGCTAACAATCAAGTATGGGCACTGATATGTCTAAGGCAAAGTTCTAGCGTACTTTCCTTAACATGAAATACATGGTTGAGGAAAT
Organism: Torreya grandis; assembly: GCA_037957365.1. NCBI lineage: Eukaryota > Viridiplantae > Streptophyta > Pinopsida > Cupressales > Taxaceae > Torreya > Torreya grandis. The sequence goes on along the minus strand of JARHVA010000580.1, from coordinate 1,950,617 downwards.
GTATGAGGAACATAGGAAGGAGAGAGCAAAAGAAGACAAAGTTGAAAGAGAAAATATTCCTCTTTCACCTTCCAAGAAAGACTCCTCTTCTACAGATGGTAAAACTATCTCACACTTGAAATTATATATTAATTTTGATTTGCTAATTTGAAATAGTGAGTTAAATGTAGAGAAATTAGATAACTAGGTCAAGCATATTGAGATATATTGTAGGATTCAAAATATTGATAATGAGGAAGCCAAAATTCAGTTGGCTACTCTCCGTATGATTGGCACAACACTCGTCTAGTGGGAGAGTAAGATTCAAGAGGAACTCAAGCAATATGGTAAGGTGATTTCTTCTTGGAATGATTTTATTTTTGAGCTGAAAAAATAATTATCCTTTGGGTTATATGCAATAAACTACTATGGATTGGCAAACTTTAAGGCAAAATAAAGGTCAAAGTGTATAGGACTATACTCAGTTATTTAGAAAAAAATATTAATGTTAAGCATTCCTCTTTACATTCCAGAAACATTGCTAAAGTATATTGGAAGCTTGCATAGTAATTTGAGACATATTATTCTCATGTTTAATCCTTTTAACCTTGATGATGTCTATATGTAAGCTACCCATATAGAATCCAGGGGTAAGATGACCAAGGAAGGTTATGGAAAGAAGTCTCATAAGCCATTTGAAAGCAAAGACAAAGGTAAAGGAAAGGGTAAGAGTAAATCTACTTACATTGGTAATAAAGAGGAAGGAAAACCTTTCTGTAATCATTACAAAAAGAATCGTGATGAGGCTAAGTGTTGGAAACTCCATCCAGAACTCAAACCAAAGAAGTTCTGGAATAAAAAGGAAAAGAAAGCTAATGTTTTGGTTCAACAGGACCTGAGATCATATTTTGGTGATGAAAAAAAGATGACTGTCATGGGTCTGCAAGGTTTAACTTCTTCCTCATCTAACACTAAACCTTCTATTATTGCTTCTTCTAAAACTAAATCTTAACATGTTGAAAGAAAAAAGAATGAGATTTTCCACATAAGAGTTATATCTAAACATACTAAAATAGACACTCTTTTTGATAGTGGATCACAAACTAATATTATTCTTGAAGAGGTTGTTAAAAAGTTAGGACTCAAAACTAAATTACATCCAAAACCATATCCTTTGGGATGGGTGTGTGATGATTCATAATTGTAGGTCACAAAAACATGCTCCTTAAAGTTTGCTAATACTTCTAAATTCATTGATTAATAGAACTAGATGTGGTTCCTTTGGATATTTGTGGAATTTTTTTGGGTAATCTTTACTTAGATGATAAAAAGACAATCTTTTATAGAGAGGAGAACAAATATGTGCTTGTAAAGGTTGGGATTGATTACATAGTAAGAGCCCATAATGTTAAAGCCAATTTGATGCTTTTCCTGCAAGGTAAGTGAAAAGACTTGTAAACTCAAATCAGAGTTTTGTTCTCATGACCGTAAAAGCCAAGGATGATGAAAAATCCAAGGCCTTAGAGGGTTGTGATCCTAAACATCAATTTGAGATAGAAAGGATTATTTCTAACTACAATGGTGTTTTTAAAGAGCCACAAGGTTTACGTCCTAAGAGGGAAATTCAACATGAGATTCAATTGTAGCAGGATGCCTCTCTTCCTAATATTGGCATGATAGATTGTCTGTAGTAGAGAATGAAGAAATAAAGAAGCAAGTGATGGAGTTACTTGAGAAAAGAGTCATTTGACCAAGTACCTCTCCATGTGGTTTGCCTATTGTCTTGGTACTTAAAAAACATGGTACATAGCAGATGTGCGTAGACTTCAGAGCTTTGAATAAAATCATGATTAAAAATTGCTACCCTCTTCCTCGTAATCAGGATTTATTAGATCAATTGAAAAATTCAAAGTATTTTACTAAGTTAGATTTGAGAAGTGGTTATCACCAAGTAAGAATAAGTGATGGTGATAGTTGAAAAACTACTTTTAAAACTAAGCAAGGTCTTTTTGAGTGGCTTGTTATACCTTTTGGGTTTTGTAATGCACCTGCAACATTTACACGAGTTATGAATGATGTGTTAAGACCATTTTTGGATGATTTTATAATTATGTACTTAGATGATATTTTAAACTTTAGTAAGACATGGGAAGATCATCTTAAACACATCAGGAAAGTTTTAAATACTTTGCAAAAGGAAAAACTATTTTTAAAGATGTCAAAATTTGAATTTGCAAAAACATCTTTGGTTTACTTAGGCTATGTTGTAGGGAATGGTTCACTAAAAATAGACCTTGAAAAATTTTAAGCCATAGTAAATTTTCCAAGGCTTTATAATGCAACATAAGTTAAAAGTTTTCTTAGAGTAGTTCAATTTTGGAGAAAATTTATTACTAGCTTCTCTTATATTGCATCTCCTTTACATGTTTTAACAAGTGTTAAGTGGGTCTTTTAGTGGGAAAGGAAGCATGAAAAAGCTTTCAATACTCTAAAAGAAAAGATAAGTACAACCCCAATTCTCGCACTCCCTTATTTACGATAATTTTTTGAGATAAAAACTGATGCTAGTGGGTATGCAATGGAGGTAGTATTGATGTAAAATAAAAAACTAGTGTGTTTTCATTCAGAAGCCTTTACAAGTGCGATAAAAAATTATCCTACTTATGATAAAGAGTTGTATGCTTTGGTGCAAAGTGTGAAGAAGTGGAAACACTACTTGATGGGCAAAGAGATAATCATCTATACGGATCATCAGCGTTTGTAGTATCTTCAATCATAATCCAAGCTACAACAATCACAACACTTTTGATGGATGGAATTTTTGCAGCAGTTCCATCTTGTTATAAGGTATAAAAAATGAACACATAATAAGGTTGTTGATATGCTTTCTAGACCTCTTATTGTAACATCTATTATTGTGCAGCATAGTCTTTTTGTTAATTAAAGCTATAAGGAACAATATGCTAGAGATGTTGATTTTAAGGATGTCTATGGAAATTTGATAAATGATAAATCAGTAGAAGCATTTGACTATCATGTGCATAATGGAATGTTGTATCATCTTGAAAAAATATGTATTCCATAGGATGAGAGAGTTCACATGATTAGAGAAGCTCACACTTCTCTTATTTCAAGGCATTTTGGTATTGGTAAGACAGTTGCACGGTTACAAAGATATTGTTATTGGTCTCATATGATGAAAAATATATCTAAATATATAAAAGATTGTATTCTTTGTTCTACAAGTAAACCTAGTAACCAAAAGTCAGGATTGTATATACCTCTTCCTATTCCTAACCATCCTTGGAAAAGTATTTCTATAGATTTTGTATGAATTTTACCTATGTCATGAAAAAAACATGATTCTCTGTATGTGGTTGTGGATAGGTTTATAAAAATGTGTATTTTGGTTCCTTGTACTAAATAGGTTATAGGTGAGGATACTGCACATTTATTCTTCAAAATTATTTGGATCCATTTCAGATTACTCACTTCTATCATATCTAATAGTGATTCTCAATTTGTCGATGAGTTCTGGTCAGATTTGTGGGACTTGATGGATACTAAACTAAAGAAAAGCACAACCTTTCATCCACAAATCGATGGACAAACATAAATGGTCAACCAAACAATGATACATTTACTCAGGGGTATTGTGGTAAATATCTTAAATTATGGGATGAACATTTATATTATATACAACATTCTTATAACCATGCTTTACATTCTTTTAATTTAAAGTCTCTTTTTGAGACTTGTTTTGGTAATTTCCCTAAGTCTCCTTTGGACTTTTCTTTTGAAAAAGAATATGACTCAATGGTGGATGAAAACAGTGATGTCGAGAAGGCTAAAAAGTTCATTCAAAGAATTCAGATGATTTAGAAATCTCTTGAAGAACAATTAGAGAAGAGCCAAGCTAAATATAAGGCTAGGCATGATAAACACCAAGTTGATCATCAATTCAAAGTGGATGATCAAGTTTGGCTTCACATCATGAAAGAAAGACTAAAAGTTGAAGATAAAAAATTAAAACCAATCAGATATGGTCCATTGAGGATTTTGAAAAAAATTAGTATAAATATTTTTCGATTGGATTTATCTTGTTATATGCAGATTTATTCAGTGGTTAATGTGGAAAAATTGAAATTGTATGAACCTCATATGATCATGGATCAAGATGAGGGTATTCAAGTTCCTAATGTTGATGGTTTTGCTCTTGAATCTCTTCATGAGTTGCATGAAGATGTTATTATTGACAGGAAAACTAAGACTACATGAAGAGGTGATATTGAATATCTTCGTGTTGGGTTGAAAGGAATGCATCCAAATAAGGCAAAATGGATGGAAATCGAAAAGGTGAGGGAAAAATATCCTCACTTGGTTGATAATTAAATCAACTTTTGGAGGTCCAAAAGCTCTCAGTGAGGAAGAATGATCTAGGGGATTCCCACAAAAATTTCGATAAGATATCTACAGGGATGATATGGCAATATGAGAAAGAACAAATGTCGCAACATAAGAAAATGTCACGTGGAAAATATATACATATAAAGAGATTAGAATTTATCACTTTTTATATTGAAATTAATTACTTATTATAGATGCACATATGACACTATCTGACCAATAATGCCATACTTCCACCCATAATATTTACAAAATAATTTTATTAAATTGCCACCAATATATTTTAATATGTTGATTATCCCAATATATTTTAATATATTTCCATATATCCTATTCAGAAAATAATCTATTATCAAGCCCAAATAGCATGGTTTGTATTAATTTTATTAAAAGAGTTGCATATGCATTTATTCCACCCAATGAAACATGGCGTTGACTCCCACTTGGTCTTTGACGCCAATTGAATTAATTTTTTTCTATGCATGAACAGATTTTGCCAAGTCATCTCTACGATAGTTGTGGTAGTTATTATCTGGGATTGATCGCCGTCCACCTTGGCGATAACCGACTAAAGGTTATAGCAAAGCGGTTGGCAATGTTTGTTACAATTTTCCACTTGGCATTAAACCAACGCCATTCGAGATCTCTATCCCCAATACCAGCATGGAACTGTTGAGAGACCCCAAGTTCAGGTAAAACTATGGCATATGCCCAGCGAATATGAAAAAACCAACGCCAAAATCGCTGAGTAGAACAGGATACAGGTAGAATGATAATCAACGCCCAGCTAATGTAAATGCATTGGAGAAGAAATTAAGACTCCAACGTGGTGTTTGTTGGAACGAACTGAAGAATATGGGGAAGACATCCACACCCAGCCAACCCCAAGGAGGCGTTGAGAAATATAAACAGCAAGGGATTTTGTACATTGGGGGTGAAAAAATTACAAAATTGTTGGAGATAGAGAATAATTTGGATCATACAGGAAGTAAGGACATCCATTAAATTTGAGGAAGTCTATTTTTGTGTTGCACAGACAAATTATGTGATATGGAATCGTTTATTGTGATCGCATTCAGAAGAAATTTTGTAATCATTCTATGAGTTTTTAATTGATCAGAGCATTTAGAGAGTGGATTCAGGGATGGAGTCATTTGGTGAACCTATAAACAAATTTTACCTGTCTTTATTATTCATTCTCTACTATCTAGGTTTTTTTTAATTTTCAGAATTATATCACTGAATTTTTTTTAAGGAAGCCAATTTGAATTAAATTAAAAGAAATTGGAATTCATTATTCACTGATAATCCAATCCAAGCATACGGTAAACTTTTATAACTTGGATTTTTGAATCATAAATTCATGTGTCAAATGAACTACCATGCTTTTGTATTTATAGCCAATTGAATTCAAATTAGGATCATATTGTTACACGAATTGATAGCAAATGACTAGAAGTGAAAATGATGGGACAAAAAGGACATGCAACCAAATTTAAAGAAATAGAAAATAAAGGGATGAGAAGCGTCAACACGTTTAACAAGTGACTAGAAGCATTGACACTAAGCATTGACACTTTTGACTAGGGACTAGAAACACCATCACTCCTGGCACAAATCTCAAAAGATACATAGAAAAAGAGAGAGAAAAATGGGAAGTGAGAAAAAAAGTAAAACAAATTAAAAATTGACAAATACACTAATAATACTTAATTTAGACCAATAATCAAACAAATAGATAAATATACTTTAATCTATAAATATAATTAACACTTAATCAATATCTAGAAACCACAATTTATTTATTTTATATATACACACTGTAAAGAAAATCTTCATTTAAAAAACAAATATCTTCATTTAGAAAATAATTTAGGTTATGACATCTAGATAAGATCGTCATTTAAAAAACAATTTAGGTTAAAAGGAGATCACTCCAAAATTTTATGGATCGACCTTTTGCAATATTAGATTATCATCCTCTTTTAGCAAGAGTCCTTTCAAGCTCTTTGTATCGTTTTAAGTACTTTGATTGTCGTCTCTTTATTATCTTTGGGAAAAAAATGACCAAGGAAACCTATCTTTTGTCCTCTACCAATCAAACTTCAACCCTTCAATCTCATATATGATGAAAATCCCATAAAATTAACATTCAAGATATTTTAATGTATGCACCTCTTGCTATTCTCATTCAGTGGAAAATTCCAATTATTTATGCATAAACATTACAAGATCAACGTGCAACATCCTACAGCCAAACTTAAAGCATACATTCAGTGACTTGGCTTAAAGTTTGGAGGAGACGACTCCAAGGCTATTTTAGGAGAATTCAGCCATTTTTTTAATGATGTGGGAGAGGAAGAAGAAGACCCATCTTGCACAAACCCATGATGGGAATAGTAAAGATTTGTCACCAACTCCCATCCCTTCTGGGTAAGATGATACCAATCAAAAAACAAAGCTCTCTCTGGGTGTTTGCAGAGATGATACAGAGCTCTTCCTTCGTCATCATGAATAGCACATCCAACATAGTTAAATTGACTTATGGCTGAAGAACAGCAGGATCCATTTGTCTTGTGGATTCCTGGTCAAGATTACATTAAAAAAAACAGTTATCCACTGTGTCTATCATTAATATCATATGCAAACTACTTCTAGAATTCAACATGTCCCTTATGTTTACCTTGTGCAAGTGGATTGGAGATGATAAGAGAGAAGGCAGAAAATAAATCAAGAATGAGGAAATTGGCATCTTCAAGTTTCCTCAGCTCTGAAATGGCTTGTGATAGATATTTGTTGTGGGTGTAAACTAAATCCATTGTTGTATTCAAGCATATTGTTCCAGTTTGTAGTTGAGCAGGGAGACAGTCAAAGGGCATGACATTTGAGACCAGAAAATTTCTAAACCCAAGCTTATAAAGCTCTCTCAACTGCAATTCTATCTCTGTTATGACACTCTTCGCAAACTTTTTTCTTCCCTGCATACACCCAGTACATTATTCGCAAGAAATTAAATAATAATAAAAATTTAAGATCACTATTGTAAAACATAATAGTAAAATTAAAAATGTCGTGGCTGAGTAAGAATTCTGACCACTTGTGTAAGGTTTGCAGCAGAATAATCATTTCCTATTACAGAGAGGAGGACAATAGAATGTTTGAGGTGATGGGAATCATATTTATGTGATCTAATAATGTCTTTGGAAAGCCCAACTTGGATGCTCAGCTTTGGTAAACCAAATGAGTCAAATACCCCACTTCCTGATACTGCAAAATTTATGCCTTTAGATGCTGTCATGTTATATTTTGAGTCATTTAGCAGCCTGTATGGTACTGGAGATGGAAGATCTAAAATCTGGGCTGCATAAAATCACAGAGAACCCAAAAACTGTTAGGAAACTAGATATTTCCTAGTAACAAATAACCAATATTTTCAATAGCAGAATATAAATTTGCAATAAGAGAGATAATTTAAATAGACAGAATACTAAATATGTTTGAGACAACATCAGATTTATGTGGTAAACTCCTAGCAAAGCTAAGGAAACATCCACAATGCAAGATATCATGGTACTATTAATTCAAGATGAACAGATTATATGCGAATTTGTTATATGCTATTTTGGCACTTCACAAAGATAAATACACCTAATTGACAAAACACCTGTAAAATTCCTCTTAAAAACAGAGTGGAAAAAAATTATTAGAATTTTCCTTCTTAAAAATAAAATTCTATGAAATTCATCTTTGTAGAAATAAAGGTTCTGACTCCTTGATTTTTGGGCCCTCTACACACTTGGGGGGTGCCGCAAGCGATACAACATTTAACTTTTGTTCTCCCATATCTAACAAAAACAAATCGTTTGTAGCTTTCTATATTATGCCTTATGAATTACAATGCTAACTACATCTGGGAAATTCAGGCCTTAAAATGTACTACCTATGTAATCAGTCTGAACCCTGCCCGAAGAGAATCTTCCATATGGCCGACCAGGCCAACTAACACCATAAGGATTATTCCATGGTGAAAGACTGGTGCCATTGGCAGAAGGAGATAAGTTGCCAGTGTCTGCAGACGAGTCTCCGAAAACAAAAATAGCAGTTGCCTGATCTGCATTAATTTTGTCTGCATACAAGACATTAAAAACCCAATACGAATTCATCAAATAACTACATCAGCTCCATAAAAAATACTCATTGCATAGCCTGTGAAATGCTGTTTGGGTATAGTAATTACCAACTACAGATAGCATGAAAATTGCCATTAGTGGCAATAGCCATGCTGACATTTGTCTTGTCATAGCTTGTAATCTTTTAGTTTGACAAGGGATTCACTGTATCATAAACTGAGCGGTGTCAATGGCATTGGGTTTCCCTCTTTAAATTGTTATTCTGCGGGGTTGTTTATCTCTTGCATTTAAAGTCCATTTTCGTTAAAAGTTTTTACAGCTGCACGAAACTACATTCTCACATGGTTGAAGTAATTATGCATTCTCACATGGTTGAAGAAACTAAGCACCTTGGTGGGTTTCAACATCAAGCTTTCTGCCCAGTATACCTGATTTGGAGGACTATGCACAGGCTTTCTATGACCATTTGCACGTTACCATTGTTGTCAATAAATTTTTGTTGGTGAAGCCTTTATGGAATGACTTACCTCTGAGCTGTTTTTCTTGGTTTTTCAGGTTGGAAGTTTATTTTGTAGGTGCGCATTTATGAGAGCTTTTTATCTCTAAGGAATCTACCACTTCATCCTCATTACTCATTGTTTCCAACAGCAAAAATCTGATGGGATTAGGTTTGCTTTTCAGGTAGGTCATTTATGAAGATTATGACTATAATTGGCACTCAACAGGAATGGGGTCCAATGTGGGTCTCTTAGCTATGTAATCAAAATAGCCTTGTAGAATTAAAGGATAGTACAATTTGAATGTGCCTTAAAGTAAAGGTGTCTATATTTTATAGAGGAAGTTATTTGTTCGAAATATATTTTTATTTTATAGACAAGTTTATTTGTTAAAAAGATATTTATAGGATGCGTGTTATTGAGTCGGTCCTTGTTCTTCAGTCTACCTTGTCTTGTGTTATATCGTGGTTTTTGTCCCTTGTGGGACTTGTATTTATTGTTGCTTAGGGGTTCTCCTCTTCGGACGAGGCCAACGTTTATAATGACTTCTCCTCATTCTACTCCGACTATTTTAGCTACGGAGAAGAATGGTGAAGCGTTGAGCAATGGCCCCCTACAAGCACATGAGGAAATTTGTCCTGAAGGTTTACCACAAGGTAATGTTTTGGACCCTGATGTTATATTCTCTGTCCCTAAATTTAATTATGCATGCCAGTGGGTAGAGCAATTTTGTTTAATAAGATATTTTGTTGGGAGAATCCCCTCTGAAAGTATGCTATGGTCTTTGGTTCAAATTCACTGGACAACTCACGGTATTAAGTTGGAGAGCGTCTACAACATGACGAAAGGTTTTTTTCTCTTTCGCTTTTTAGACCCTTCCCATGCAAGAGGAATCCTCCAAAGGTCTACCACTTGATATGTCAAGGACTCGCTTATGGTTCTCTCCCCCTAGACACAAGACTTTGCGATCTCAGAGCACACTACTCTTAAAGACCTGATTTGGGTAGAATTTCCAGGCCTCCCGCTCCCTTGTTGACACTTTATTCCCTAGATAGCATCCTCCATAGGCTATGTGATTTGTTATGAGCAAAACCGGTTCTACTTTGCTAGACTGCAAAAAAGGGTTTGTGTAGAAGTAGACCTCTCCTAGGGCCTCAAAGAGTTTGTGAAAATTCAAGTTGGGGATGTGAGGCACTCTCAACGAGTCATGTATATCAACTTGCCTAACACTTGATTTTACTTCCAAGCTACAAACCATAAGATACAGGATTGTCCCCCTCAATTGGCTCGCAACAATGTGTCCAACCGCTCATCCTCTCCCCCCAATCCCTCTCTTGAAGCTAGTAGGAAGCCAGTTGAGGATGAATGGACTATGGTAGGGAAGAAGAACATCCACTCCAAAGCCACAAACATAGTTGTTGCACCCAAAGGAGGCAAGCCATCTTCGAGCAATGGCCCATAGGAGCAGGCTCTTGCTAACAAAGAGCTCCCTCAAGCTGAAGCCCCAAAATTAGTAAAAAAGCCTAAGGTGTTTAACACCCCTTAGGCTACTAATGTCTTGTCCTAAGGTTTTGAGGCCTTTGTGCCTAGTTCTTCTAAATTTTCAGGCTCACAACCAACCACTCTTCCACTTCATGTTCCTTGGGATACACCCAAACACTCTTGCAGCCCTCCTCGGAGGAGTGATGAGGTAGAGGAAGGAGAGTACCAAGTTGACCTTGTTGTGAGGAAGCAATTTGATGATTTTCTAAGTGCCAACAATGGGCACTTTCTGCAGAATAGGTATGATGCCCTGAAAGAGCTGGATTTAAAAGACATGTCCCTTGACACCTATCATCTATGAATTGTTTTTCATGGAATGTTCGGGGTCTCATATACCCAAAATGTAAGTTTGTTGTGTATAATTTCATAAGGAAGTTTCCCAAGATGGACATTCTTTGTCTGCAAAAAATCAAGGTGGCAGATTTTTTATTGATGACTATCAGTAATTCCATCTGGCATGACAGTATCATTCTTCATAGCAACCATGATGCAGGACATGGAGGGGTGTTCACATTCATTTCTCCAAAATGATAGTCACACTTAGTGCAATTTGGCGTGGACTCCACCAACTTATTAGTATGGGCTCTTTTTAGCATTGAAAATCACTCTTTTGACTTTATTGATATTTATGCCTCAAATGATACCTTGGAGCGTACCCATTTATGGTGGTGAATAGCGGATGCTCTCCCCAATGCCCATTAGGTATTATGTGATGACTTTAATATGGTGGCATCTTTCGAGGACAAAGTAGGGCACTTGCCTATGAGGTGGACAGCTGATGAAAAGGAGGTGTGGTTCTACATGTGCATTAAATGGGGTTTTTATGAGCCCAATTTAACCCATCGACCTATAGATGGGGTTTGGTACACTTGGAGTAATTTCAGGGAAGGTCCCACTCCAATTTTGAAGCATCTAGATAGGGAATTGATGTCGTCCCAATCGTACTTCTCCTTTGATAATGATTTTTTCTTTTAGTGTAGGCGTTGTCAGATTTTAGGCTTTTTTATCACTCTCCTATGCGGTTCAGAGTGACATGGTAGTTTATGAAACCCAAAGTCCACAAAACACAATTCTTCCTTAACACCTTCTTACTCAAACATGGGCCCATGATGGCTCACATTAGGAGGGTTTGGAATTTGGATCCACATCCTTCCTAAGAATATGGTTGGATTCTTTGGTGGGATGATGCCATTAGAAGAACCTCTCGCTTTCTACGAATCTATGGCCACCAACTTGCTAAAATTCAGAGACACTCCTACTTTATTACTACCTTAGAGCTGAGTTGCATGGATTTAGCCCTAGAAAAGGATTTCTTCAATGAGATCTTACAGATGAGAGTTGCATCCTTGTGACATTGCATTCAGATTATAGACAACTATAATGCCTAGGGATCCCAAGTCAAAGCTAGGTTTCATTAGCTTAAGATAGGGGACAAAGCTTCAAATGAGTTCTTCCAAATGTTGTGAGCTAAGAACTCAAAACAACAAATTTAAGTCATCTATGAGGCTGGAAACAGACTCACAAAGACCCTGTAAATGGTGCAAGTTTTTGTCTGCTATTATCAACAAATGTTCGAAGCTTAAGCATCTTTGACTGAGCATGAAATTTCCCTTCAATAATGCCTCGTAGTGGTGTCATGCAAATTCATTCCCATCTAGCGAGTGGGTTACGATAGGCCCCTCACTATTGATGATTTGCATGAGGCAGTGTCTTTCATGGCTAATGACAAAGCTCTTGGAATTGATGGCTTCCCCTATGAATTCTATAAATCCCTTTGGAACTTTATGGGCAATGACTTGCATAAGGTTTATCTAGAGGCATTTCATGCATACTCGTTATGTAAAAATATAAACAAAGGAAATATTAAATTCATATCTAACCAGGGAGATCTTGAGTTGATCTGCAACAAATGGCCCATCACCCTCTAAATGTATCTTTTAAAATTATTGACAAGGCTCTAGCGATCCGACTACATAATATGTTGCCTCTCATTGTGTGTTCAGAACAAATAGGTTTCATCAGAAGCTGTTATATTTTGGACAACATCATTGCCATCTAGGAAGGGATGGAATGGGCTAGGAGATCTAAGAAACAAGATATGTTCATTAAAATTGACTTTGACAAAGCTTATAACCACATCAAATGGCCATTCATTCTAGTCATACTTCAACCTCTAGGTTTCGGGCCCATCTTCATCCAAACCATCTGGATGCTTTTTACATATGCCTCAATCGTCCTCTCCATTAATGGAGTCACCTTTGAACAATTCGACTTGTTTTGCTCCATTTGTCAAGGGTGTTCAATGGCTCCCACCTTGCATGTGCTTACAGCTAAGGGTTTTGGATATCTTCTTAGCAATGCCTAAGCTAGGGACCTTGTTAAGGGAATTTATCTCCCTCCCAATACCACGAACCCGTAAGAAGATATGTAACTGCTTAATGGCCACTTTATGGATGACTCTTTCCTTACTCTCACTAAGGATGAATCCAATGTGGACAACACCTTATAGTGTCTCAACACCTTATGCCTAGCCTTTGGCTCTAGCTGTTGGGGATCAACCAACAATGGATTACACTTGTGAAAGCAATAAATGCAGAAATAAATCAGATAGATAAGCAACTAGAATGATAAATATCACAGAACAAGAGATACAAGAAAACACCCTGAAAACTTGTATTAAAACTCTTTACAATAGGAATACAATTGAAGAAACTTCGTTCTTCCACACCTCTCTCAGATGCACACAAGATCTCTCACTAGATCTCTATTCCTCAAGAGCTCTCTCTCAAGTACACTCAAATCCAACAACCTGGATTGATGCAACTCAGTACTGTCCTTCAAACATTCACAATGTTCTACTCATACTATTCAACTCACTAAGCTAAGAAGATCTTTCCTACATATAGAATTAGGAAACTTGAGCATGCTCTTACAACAAACAGTTAAGCCACTTGAACAAGGGCTCTAAAAATAATATTGCTAATAATAGAGACGCGAGCTTGAGTCTACAACTCAAACTCATCATGCAAACACTCGCTTCTGTCCTCAGAAATCGCTTTCTGGACACACAGGTAACCGACGTCGGTTCCTGCCTGTTCGCCTGTGACCGTCGCCGATCGACCCACTGCCGACGTCGGCGCCTCTGCAACTGCAACTGACCGACGTCGATCGCTCCTGACCGACGTCGGTGTCTGTGTAGACCCGAAACTGTTTAAGTCTGCTCCTTGGTGAAGCTTTTAGCTCCACACCCTAACAATCTCCCACTTGGAGATAAACCAGCTGCACCAGTACCTGTACAGCAACATCTTCTAGCTTCTCCATCTTCAACTCAATCATGAAGACCAATAGAAGTTGAATGAAGATTCAACTTCTCCTTTGTAACCGGCTTTGTTAGCATATCAGTAGGATTCCTATCTGTATGGACTTTCTCCAGCTTCAACTCACCATCTTCCAATACCTGCCGTATGAAATGGTACCTTAGCTGTATGTGCTTGGTTCTTGAGTGAAAAGCTGAGTTCTTAGCCAAATGGATTGCACTCTGACTGTCACTATACAATCTGCAACTCCCATGCTCCCCTCCAAGCTCTTCCATGAGCCGTGTCATCCATATCATCTCCTTGCTAGCTTCTGTGGCTGCAATATACTCTGCTTCTGTAGTTGACAAGGCAACAACCTTCTGCAACTTAGATATCCAGCTAACCGCCGTTCCACCTACAGTGAAAACATAACCTGTGGTGCTCCTTCTGCCATCCAAATCACCTGCCATATCTGAATCTACATAGCCATGTAGAGAAGTATCTGAACCTCCATAGCACAAGTGTCTACTGCTGGTTCCTCTCAGATATCTAAGGATCCATTGAACTGCTTTCCAATGTTCCTTACCTAGATTGGCCATATACTTACTTACTACTCCCACTGCTTGGGCAATATCCGGTCTAGTACACACCATTGCATGCATCAAACTTCCTACCGCGGAAGAATATGGAACCTTACTCATGTACTCTACCTCATCATGTGAATTAGGACATTGTTCTTTACTCAACTTAAAATGTCCAGCCAAAGGTGTGCTTACCGGTTTAGCATCCTGCATATTGAACCGTTTCAACACCTTGTCCACATAATCTTCTTGAGACAATATCAACCTGTGATTTTTCCTGTCTCTCTTAATGCTCATGCCAAGGATTTTCTTTGCTGCTCCCAAATCCTTCATAGCAAACGTTTGAGCTAATTTCACGTTAAGCTCAGAGATATCCTGCATGTGAGATCCTGCAACCAGCATATCATCTACATACAACAATAGAATAATATATCTACCGTTATCAAGTCTCTTAAAATATACACAATGGTCAGATTGACATCTACTATAGCCATGCTCAGTCATAAACCTGTCAAATTTTAAATACCATTGCCTTGGAGCTTGCTTGAGGCCATACAAGCTTTTCTTCAACATGCACACTAACTTCTCCTTACCCTTGACCTCAAATCCTTCTGGCTGTTCCATGTATATTTCCTCATCCAAATCTCCATGAAGAAACGTTGTCTTAACATCTAGCTGCTCAAGATGCAAATCCTCAAAAGCAACCAAAGACAATACAACCTTTATAGAAGTCATCTTAACAACAGGAGAAAAAATCTCACCAAAGTCAATACCTGGCTTTTGTGCAAATCCATTCACAACCAATCTGGCCTTATATCTCATCTGTCCATCATCACCTTCCTTCAACCTGTAGGTCCATTTGTTCTTCAGTGTTCTCTTACCAGCTGACAATTCAACCAAATCCCATGTTTGGTTCTCTCTTAAGGACTCCATCTCCTCAACCATGCCACGCTCCCACTTACTCCTGGACTCCACCTGTAATGCTTCTTCAAAACTCTCTGGTTCTCCACCATCAGTTAGCAATAAATAATATAAGGAAGGAGAATATCTAATTGGAGGCTTACTCACCCTTTCAGACCTCCTGATGGGTGTCTTGGACTCGTTCTCAACAAGCTGTCCACCCAAATTTTCTGACAGTGACCGACTTCAGCCACCTGTAGACCTGTTATTGGTCGACGCCGGTTCTTCCTGGCCGACGTCGGTGCCTGGTCTGCCGACGTCAGTCTCTGTATGACCGACATCGATTTCTATACTACCGACGCCGGTTCCTAATCTGCCGACGTCGGTCTCTGTGTTTTCCTGTAAGTGATTATTTCATTTTCTCGTGAGCTCATTTTGGACCATAACTTCGTCCAACTCACCATTGCTCTGCCCAGATTGATCCAGCTTCCTTATCTGATCACTGTACATCACTCTTTCATTGAAAACAACATCACGGCTCCTAATTACCTTATTAGTTCCTAGATTCCAAAATCTGAAACCAAAATCATCTGAGCCATAGCCAATAAACGTGCACCTCATAGACTTAGCATCAAGCTTCTTTCTATTTTCTTTATCTATGTGCACAAAGGCTTCACAACCAAAAACTTTGAGATATGAGAGATCTACCTTTTTACCTGTCCATGCCTCTTCTGGAATTCCACCATCCAGAGCTGTAGAGGGTCCTCTGTTAATCAGGTACACTGCGGTGTCAACTGCTTCTGCCCAAAACTCTAAGGGCAACCCAGCATGCAATCTCATACATCTTGCACACTCCATAATAGTTTTGTTCATCCTTTCAGCAATACCATTCTGCTGAGGTGTCCTTGGAACCGTCCTTTACCTACGGATTTCGTGAGTGTAACAATACCAGTTAAACTTAAGACTGCAGAACTCACCGCCATTATCAGATCTCAAGCACTTTAATCTTCTGCCTGTTTCATTCTCAACCATAGCTTTCCAAATTTTAAAAGTCTCAAAAACATCAGATTTCTTTTTAATACAGTAGATCCATACCTTCCTTGTAGCATCATCTATGAATGTGACATAGTACCGTGATCCGCCAATAGAGGCTACCTGAGCCGGTCCCCACACGTCTGTGTGAACAAGCTGCAACTTCTGCCTTTTCTTAGTAGACCCAGTCTTGAGAAAACTAACCCTTTTCTATTTTCCAAATACACAATGCTTACAAAATTCTAGATCCATACTTTTCAAATCTGAAAGCATACCTTTAGACTTAAGAATTGACATCCCCTTCTCACTCATGTGGCCAAGCCTTGAGTGCCACAATTTAGCATCCACATCTGAAGTAGATAAAACTAAAGGAGATTTGTTAGTAACACAATTACACAAATAGAGAGTACCTTTTCTCTTACCTCTGGCCATAACAAGTGCACCCTTGGTCACCTTCCAAGAATCTGCTGTGAGAGTTACTGTACAACCCTCATCACCTAGCTTACCTGTGGAAATCAAATTTCTCTTCAAACTAGGAACATGCATCACATCTCTCAACACCCATGTGTTGCCATTCTGCATCTTCAGCTGCACTTTACCTTTGCCAGTAATCTTACAAGGCTCATCATCCCCTAAGTACACTATTCCAAAACCTCCATGGATATAGTCACTGAAATATTCTCTGTTAGGGGTAGCATGGAAAGATGCACCAGAATCTAATACCCAAGATTCTATATTATTATGCAAAGAGAGAATAAGAGCATCCTGTGCAATACCTGCAACCTTTGCCTCTTCCTTTCCTTCGTGCTGATTCTCCTCCTTAGGCTTTGACCAGCAATCTCTGCTTATGTGCCCCAACTTTCCACAGTTCCAGCATTGTGGCCTTCTGCCATTTCTGAATTTGGATCTGCCTCTTCCCTTAGACTTATATCTTGATCTCCTCTTGCTCCTTTCTTTTTGCCTTCCCCTGCTCTCGAGATTTAAAGCGTTCCCAGATGTCTCTTCTGTGCTTTTCCTGCGAATTTCCTCATTCAAGATAACACTAACCACATCCTCTACTTTTAAAATATTTGAAGCAGAAGCAGTATTAGAAACTGCCATTACCAAGCCATGCCAGCTTTCAGGCAAAGAACATAATATTAAAAGAGCTTTTATTTCATCTTCAAATACAATATTGACAGAACTTAACTGATTAACAATACCATGGAAATCATTCAGGTGATTAGAAACAGATCCACCTTCTTGCATATGCAAATTAAATAACTGCTTCATTAGATATACCTTATTTGAAGCGGAGGGTTTTTCATACAAATTTGCTAACGTAGTCATTAACTCTACCGTAGTTTTAGCCTGTGACAAATTAGATATCACAGTGGAGGCAAGACTCAGTCTTATAGACCCAAGAGCTTTTCTGTCAAAAACTTCCCATTCTTCATCCTCCATGTCCTTGGGCTTCTTTGCTATCCCACCTAATGGTAAGTAAAGATCCTTCTAATACAGATAGTCCTCTATCTGCATTCTCCAGTGTTGATAGTTCTTGCCATTAAACTTTTCCATTCTCAACTTACTTTCTTCTGCCATTGCTTCTCCCACTCAAACAAAAATCCCTGCAGAAACCCCTGTGAGTAACTTGTAATCCAAACACACTACACAGATCTAAACCACCTGTTAGTGAACCTGGCTCTGATACCACTTGTTGGGGATCAACCAATAATGGATTACACTTGTGAAAGCAATAAACGCGGAAATAAATCAAATAGATAAGCAACTAGAATGATAAATAGCACAGAACAAGAGATACAAGAAAACACCCTGAAAACTTGTATTAAAACTCTTTACAATAGGAATACAATTGAAGAAACTTCGTTCTTCCACACCTCTCTCAGATGCACACAAGATCTCTCACTAGATCTCTATTCCTCAAGAGCTCTCTCTCAAGTACACTCAAATTCAACAACCTGGATTGATGCAACTCAGTACTGTCCTTCAAACATTCACAATGTTCTACTCATACTATTGAACTCACTAAGCTAAGAAGATCTTTCCTACATATAGAATTAGGAAACTTGAGCATGCTCTTACAACAAACAGTTAAGCCACTTGAACAAGGGCTCTAAAAATAATATTGCTAATAATAGAGACGTGAGCTTGAGTCTACAACTCAAACTCATCATGCAAACACTCGCTTCTGTCCTCGAAAATCACTTTCTGGACACACAGGTAACCGACGTCGGTTCCTGCCTGTTTGCCTGTGACCGTCGCCGGCCGACCCACTGCCGATGTCGACGCCTCTGCAACTGCAACTGATCGACGTCGATCGCTCCTGACCGACGTCGGTGTCTGTGTAGACCCGAAACTGTTTAAGTCTGCTCCTTGGTGAAGCTTTTAGCTCCACACCCTAACACTAGCATCCAATGGCAGAAAACTTGTTGTTACAGACAATCCTACCTCCCTTTGCTAGCATGGGCTACCAAATTTGGATGGAAGTGGATCCAACATGATGAAATCTTTAAATTTTGTGGCATCCCCTTTGTTTTTGATGCTTTGTCACCCTTATTATGATAATATGTTGTTGACAAAGTTGTTAAGAAGCTAGAATACTGGGTGACCAAGTCTCTTTCATTAGCAAAAAAAATTCAAATCTACTCAAAAAATTTAGCGACTACCCATGTGTACAACTCATCATGTTGGGTTTCCTCAAAAAAAATTTACCAGAAGTTGGAGAAATTGTTCAAAGATTTTCTTTGGGCCACTTCCCCCCATGGTAAAGGATTCCACATGGTGGCTTGGGAATATCACTGCCTCACACGTGATGCCAGAGGGATGGGGCTCATTGACATAGCCCAATAATGAACTGCCTTATGTGCCAAATAGATTATGTGAGACATTGAGGGCCAAGAATCTTGGAAGGTATTGTTTAGACACTATATCTCTTCAAGGTTGCCTAAGGGCTTGAAGGCCCAGAAAGGGCTCAAGTTCCCCAATTTTCTCTTCATTCAGTCTCCCATTCAAATCACAGGGTCCTTTGTAGCCAAAAGCATATGGAAGGCTTGAGAAAAGATTAATCCATGGCTTCTCTAAAATGGTTCTGGATTCTGCAATGGGTTATTTGCTAATGCCCATTCTCTCTGGTGGTCTCTTGTTTTCAATCTCAATGAAGTGCCCTTGGTAGAAATCCCTTGGATTAATGTTCTCAAGTTTTTTCGTAGAGGAATTCACACCATCTAGGATATCTTTTGTAGGTGATCTCACTCTTGGCTATCTTAGGAGGAGACAAAAGCCAAATTTTGGTTAGCCAATATAGAATAGGAATCCTACAAGTATATTTTCAATGTCATGTCAGCCTCCATGCTCCATAAAATTGGTTCACTCCACTCAGCCTTGGTGGAAGGACTAGATGTGGTATGTAGAGACCCCTTTTCTCAATTACACTCCTCAACTTGGCTATGGATGGCTGACTCCCCATTTAACTATGGTGGACAATCTTAATGCCCATTGGGGGCTACACTCATCTGTTATTATGTGGAGATGTCACTTTAACATTATCTAGGGGGCTTGTGTGGAGCCCAAGCTTTCTCACTTTGCTTGGTGTATATTGTATCAAGGCTTAACCATTGGCAGACGGATCATCAAACTAGGAGTCCATCTAGCTACATGCCCTTTTTGTGGCTACTTTGAGATGCTTCCTCATCTTTTTTGGTGATGTTTCAAATCTCAAAGGGTCTGGACTTGGATCCATGATCTCTTCTGACCTTTCCAGCCCAAATTTTTTCATTGATAACACATCCTCCTTGGAGATAAACCTACGATGCCCTTCAAATACTCACAAGTCTAGCATACTTTTAGAGTGGAGATTATCTTCCAGCTTTGGAAAGAAATAAATAATTCTATGTTTAATAATGAATCTACTGATTGTAATGTTTTTGCTATAAATAAGTCCTCTATTATCTCTAATGTGCTTTTGCAAATTCAAGTCCAAGCCAATAAAGTGGCTATGGAGCTTGGCCATCTTGAGGATTTCCTCTCCTACTAGGGAGATACTCCTTGTGCAATGGCTCAAATACTGCCATCTTCACCTAGGGATCCCATACTGGAGGACAAAGTGGCCTTGTTTCCCTATGGTGGACATCGTCATAGTCATTCTCAATGTTGCTCTCAAAGTGGCACCCCAAACCACTGCATGACCCCTCTTGGGCTACAACGAGGGTGGCAACTGATGCCTTCTTCCCTAGTTTGGTATGATGGTTGGGATGCTCCTCCTCCGCTTCTATGCTCGAATGCTTGGGGGGGTGCCACTTGGATGCCGTTCAGACATGTTGGATAAGTTCCCCAAGATTTTTTTATCCATTTTGCCCATTCAGACTTAGGAAGAAGATGACAGGGACATGGCTCAAGTTACTAGTTGGGAGCCTATCCTAGATGGTAATGACTTGCCAAGCTTGGGTTGAGGTCCAGATGATATGGATCCACCACCTTTTGGCCTTGCTCTTGATACTTAAAATTTTCTTTTATTATGTGACTTATTCCTAGGCTTTGCCTAGTTGTTTGTGATACTTTCATTTTTGGCTCTTAGGCTTTGCCTATTGTGACTGCGTGGCATGCTCTCATACTACCTATATTTTTTTGTGAATTATTTGTATATTTTTGTTTAGTTAATATATGGATACATTTCATAAAAAAAAAGATATTTATATATTTTATTGAATAATATGTAAAATAAATGGAGAATATAATTTTATTATTATTATTATTATTATTTATTTAATCATAAGGAATTGAGGTCATTTGGCTTAACATTCATAGTTATCCCTTCTAATATAAGACAAATATTTCTATAAACCAATACCCATTCTAATATAAGGTAAGTCTCTCTATAAGCCTTTAGGTAGTGTGAAGTGGATCCTTACCCCCCACTGCATAACAAGTCAAGAATCGAACCTACAACCATGGTTACCTCTAAAAGATGCCAAAATCAAATGAACTACACCTAAAATGAAAAGATGTATTTTTTTTAATTGAAAAGTGAACTTTCATTAATGTAAAAAGATATAATACATTACTAATCATATAAAAATATGGGTTGAAAAGTCACAACCCAAAATAACCATATCGAACTAATACAAGCCTCGAGAAAGGCCACGACACGGCTAAATAAACCAAAGTTAACTAACTCAAGTACACATCAATAAAATAAAATAAAGATAAAGTCACAAACAACAAGGAATCTATTAAGTAACAATAATGAACATGGTGACATGTGGAGGTGGAGGAGGCAGAGGACCCTGAGGGTTCCCCAGACACCCCGTGAGCCAAGGGGTCTTCGTCAACTAGTACGGGGTCCCAACCATCAGTTTAGTCATTATTTTTAGTAGCATCCTACTGCTTAGAATATTTTTTGGAAGGAAAAATGGACAAAGATAGCCACAAGAACTTATCTTGTAAAGGGGGCCTCCAACCCATGCCGCCCTCTTGCCCCACCCCACCACCACTATCTTTGATACCACTATCAAATCCTTGGGGAGGAAATGGCCAACAAAAGTGAAGAGAGGCACTCCTCTAGTTTCGAGACCACCAAATGTGATATTGGTGACACCTTCCTCCATGCGCATGTCCTCGGGGGGAGGGGATGGTGGTTAGGGGGATCAAACGGCTACAACTGACCACATAAGGAACATTTCCCCAATTATCCAATAGGATATGTAGATGGTGGAGCTCAAGTGGAACCTTATCTATTTGACTCTAGATCTAAAAGGTAACATTATCAATCATAGCAACTTTATTAGTTGTAGAATTTTTTTTCCATGTCTTCATTATTAAAACATGCTTTATTTCTAGTTTTTCAAAATTAAAAAAAAAAATCAGTACAAAAAATTTGCCAGAATCTATTATATCTTGTAGGAAGCAGGGTGGAGTCCCCTAGGAGAGCTATTCCATGTGAACATTTCAAGCCTGAAGGGTTTGAAGAGGGTATGAATCCATCTCCAAATAGACCGGGCATGAGGGCAAAACCAAAAGAGGTGTTTAATGGATTTTGGGTGGTGACATGCTGAGCAAGTGGAATTCAAGACCTCCATGTGTTTGAGCCAATCCCCTATAGGTATACCTTGGTAAATAATACACTAAAGGAAATAAGTGTTTTTAGGTTCAATACAAGCTACCCAAACATTATCAAACCTTTGATCCCAAACATGATAGAGAGATTTAAGAGACCATTGATGATTGAGGGTTTCAGTATCAATATGTTGAGGGGACAAAATATTATAACCCAACCTAGGAGAATAATGATAAAATGACGTAGATATAGGCTAGGACCAACCTTCCACCATGGCTTAATAGAGGAAACTCCAATTTTGTGTAAGTACTCTTCAGGTATGGAACTCTATATTTCATAAATGGATTCTGCATCTTCTTTATTTAGATTGAACTTAGCCTTTACCACATTCCAAGTAAGTCAATCTCGAGTGGCCCTACAGAAGAGGTCTCTAATTGTGTGAATAATTTTTTTTCAATTGTCTAAAGCTTTTAACCCAAGGGACCATGGCAAAGGGGACATTGTGGAAATTCAACATGGGAGACCACCATAGAAACTAGGAATTGAGAGAAAGACCATTTCTAAACCCTCTCCCTACCCAAATGAGGTGATGTTTGAGCTTTTCCCAAGCCTTCTGTATACTTTACATGATAAAAATTCCCCTATCTTAATTGACATAGGAGTGATGAGAATGATGTGCAAACTAATCCCTTGCTAGGCCTTTCTGTCAAGATGGAAACCTTGAGAGATGTAGTGCCTCAATAAAAAATTTCAAGCCTCATCCCCTTCCAAGCTTTTGATGATTCATTTAACACCAAGAACAAACCCTTGAATCTTAATATTAATGAGCTAAAGCTCACCATATTATTTAAAGATACAACAAATGGCCTAGTAGACTTAGTGAAAACCATGATGCCCTTAAGAATTGGCCTAGATAAAGTCTCTCAGGAGCTTTTCAAACTTCACATAAGATGACTTGGAAGGAGTCCAACAAGATGATTAGTAAACATTAATAACAATGAGCACCTTATAACAGATTTAGAACTTCCCAACCATAGTCAATGGTTTGGTGATCCAAAAGGATATTTTTTCTCAACTCTTTGAACCACATAAGACAACAACTCTATAGATGAGGATATAAAAACAAATGGAATGCCTAAGAATTTAAATTGAAACCTAGGGATAATTCATTACCACTTATATCCCTCTAACTAAGGAGGTTTGGTTGAAAAGGATGGCAATAACATTGAGTCTTTTGTCATTGAATGGAAGATCCAGAGATGAGATAGAAAATATTGAGGCATCCCGTAGCATACTTAATAATGTCCTCATCTTCCTAAATATTGAGTAAAGAGTCATCAAAAAAGTGCCCATTAATCAACTGGTGGTTTGAAATAGGGAGTAAAATACCCTTCACCAAACCCCTAAAAGGATGACTAGCCAAAAGATAGTTGAAGCCCTCAATAGCTAGACCATAAAGATAAGGTGCAAGGGGCACCCCTGTTTGATAGATATATGAATCTCAAAGTGTTGGGATCGAGAACCATTTATAGTAATTCAATCCCCAACATATTGAAACAACAAATTAATAGTGTGGACAAACCTAGGACCAAACTTGAGACCCTGAAGCATAACTATATTAAAAGGCCATTCGATCCAATCATAAGCTTTATTAAAATCAATCTTGATGAATAATGCCTTATGGTTGAATATCTTGTCCCATTCCATACCTTCAAAAACATCAATAAAATTATCCAAAACGTATATATGTTGAATAAACCATGTTTTCTCACTTCTCACAATTAAGGGAGTAAATGTTTGATTCTGAGGGCTAAAGTTTTGGCTATGATTTTGTAAGATACATTAAACAAGGTGATGGGTCTCTAGTTGGTAATAACCTTAGGATCTCCAGCCTTAGGAATGAATTTGATGTTACCTTGATTAATGAGATGGCCCAAAGAGTTAGACAAAACAACTTCAAAGTAGATTTTATGAAGATCAGGTCCAATAGTATCCTATAGGGTTTGATATAATTCATAGGTGAATTAATCAACTCTTAGGGACTTATTAGAGGCCATCTACATGATGCCTTCCTAAAGGTCACTAAGGCTGAGTAGCCTATCATAGGAGATTCTTTGTGTTTCATAGAGCTTACAGGGAACAACTCCAATGCATTGAGAGAAAGCAACTTCATGAGCAAGGGAGGAGGGATACACAATAAACACTCCATGATAGTGATGCACAAAATATTGTAAGATGTGGTGCAGGCTATTGCATCAGCTCACCACTCAATCGAATGAGTATCCCCTATGGGTTTGGTAACTAGGTTCTAAATTATAATGATATGCCCAATAGTCTACTCATATTTGAGATGGGTAGTATTGAGGTAAATTGAGAATTATGGGATTTAACTTGGTGGATGGTCCACTCAAATAATAATAAAAAAGGGTGATGGTCAAACAAGAAAGTGTTTGGGATCATATAAATAGGTTGATCATGAACAAGAGTGAAGAAGAAAAGGTCTTATTCTCATAGCAAATCATGGTTAAGATGCTTAAGAACTTGATCTACTCCTTGATGAAAATTAGACCATGTGAACCAAGGAGAATTTGAATCTATCCTCTTATGGTGGTTCAGATCAAAAACCTCAAGTTTATTTCACATGTAAAACCATGCCTCCCACTCCCTTGCACACCATCTCATGAAGAGATGTCCTTCTTTATCTTTAATGGACTCAATCATATTTAATTCACCATAGAGAATCTAATTCACATTTGAAAGGGAGTCCACCAACCATTTCCAAAGTAAGGTGTGTTCCACAACATTAGAGGCATACAAGTTGGCAAGGCTAATGATGAGATTTCCAAAGTCAAAAATATTCCATATCACTTGATGGGTGGGGTTGGAACCCTAGGAAATAATATTTTTAGACAACTCAGGCATTAAAAGGGTGATAACACCTCCATGACCATTATTGTGATAGGTAGCTTGATAAAGGGCCCTAGGCCAGATAGTGCGAGCATCAAATTGAAGAAAGAAATCATAAATTCTAACTTTTTACATTAGATTATTTTCATTTTGGAAAAGTGATGACAACTATTCAATACCATATACTTATGTGTCAAATCAGTGAACCCTCTAACATTCCAAGAATAAACTATCATTGGAAATCATCAAGGTTCATATCATTTCGCTCTGAAAGACCTAAGAGGGTTGCAAACTGATTGAAAGGTTAGTCGAGTAGGGTATAGTCTCCAAGTTTGAAAGGTTTCCTTTTGTTTGGCACATAATCCTCATTTGTAGAAGATGAGGGACTACAAGGGCATCATAAAATAGCTTTACTATTGAGGGTCACGAGACCAAGCTCTGAATCTAAGTCATTCACCCCTGAAGGGGGCTATGAAGATGGAGTTGTAGGAGCAGGAGATGGAGACAAAACAAAATGGGTGACCACTTGAGTATAATGAGATATAGGAGGTGTGGGTTTGACTTGAATTGGTGTAGGAATTTGCCATCAAATATCAATGAGCTTTCCCCCATATGGGTTGATAAACAATTGGTTGAGGTTTAACATTTCCACGGGCTACATTATTCTTCCTATTAAAGACTTTTGTCCACCTCTAGGAATCCCCATTCTAGGGTTTTGAATTAGACCACTGTTTATTTAGGAATAGAAGGAGTGGGGGCCATAAGAGGGCATTCCCTAATCATGTGGTCTGAAGCCTGACACTAGAAATAAGTGTTTGATAGGTTGATATAAATCACACGTTATGTGAAATGATTATTACCCACTTGAATCTCAATGGACTCCTTGAGATCTTTGGCAAGGTATATTTCCATATAGACCCTTCTTTGAGGATGTGTTGCATAGAATTTTGGTTGTTCATGGCAGATAAAGTGGCCTAGAGGCTTATTAAGCTAGTCAACAAAATTCCACAGAGGAAGAGGTGAGCCTAGAAATTCTATCCAAACTGATATTTTAAGTTTAGTTTGTTATAAGACTTGAAAGTCTCGAGTCCAATGGAGAAAAACAACTAGAGTGTTGTGAATATACTAGGGGCCATGGTTAACAATAACTTTACTATGTTCAGGGTTTGTGAAATGAAATAAGAAGAAACCCTTAATGAGGTTTTGAACCCCTTCTAGTTTCACCCCATGGCCTTGCCAATGGTTGTGAACCCACTGCTTTAACAAACTCTCTGGAAGGACTCAACTATAAAATTAGCAACCAAGGTAAACCTTTCAAAATAATTGTAAGCTTTATCAAACTTTGGTAAATCTAGAATATGTTGGGAAATAAACCGGAAGCACACAATTGATTACCAAACCAAGCAACTTAATATGCGGAAATTAACCAGATTCACCAAGTAACTAGAATTCAGAATAACACATGATATGAGAGACAATACACAAATTGTATTAACACTTTATACAGAAAAGAATACAATAAAGAAGATGCCACTTCTTCTCCACCACCTCTTCAGAGGCTCGCCACACCTCAAGTGAACAGTAATTCTTCTCCCCAAAGCTCTCCCTCTCAGGTCCCAACACCCAACTCAAATACAGAGTTGGTGTTCACCTCCCGTGCTCCACGCACAACACAAGTGCTCCACGCACTCCACAAGCACTCCACGTGCTCCACGAGTACTCAAGGTACTTCAAGTAGATCTCCCATGAACCTGCAATAACCTGCACTTCAACAGACCATACTTATGGAAGGAACTCCCTTGCCTTCCTCTTAGCTCTATCCGAGTACACACTTGTACTCCAAGTAGATCCTGCCTGATACTGCTCCCTATTGTGTTACTGTCTATATGATCTTGCACACCTGCAAATCAAACACAGTTCTGCACACCTGTGAACCTTGACCTTGCACACACATACACCTGCAGATCAACGATCTTACTTACCATGTAGATCACTCTACACCCTGAAGAACCCTTGTCCTTGCCTCACCAAGTCCTTATGATTCTCCAACCAGTACCAAGCTTGGCACTGATAGGGAACTAGGAGGAACACCCTTACTCACTTCACATAGAAGGAGCAAACTTTGCTCAACTCAAACTAGAACACATTTTCCAATACAACCATGAGTCTATTATATAGATCTCATCCAAACAGTGATTAGACATCTAATTACAATAATTAGATCCACAGCTCTCAGTCTAAAAATAGCTCTCTTCATGCAAACACTTGGTTCGTTAGCTAACTGCCCGTAATAAGCGCAGTCCGAACCACACAGGCGACCGACGTCGGTCCCTGTCTGCCTGGGGGTCGCCGACGCTGGCCGATCCATGACCGACATCGGTTGCTTCCTGTCTCCTACCTACTGACGTCGGTTGGCCAGACCAACGCCAAAGACTTCTAACACTCAGCAACTCAACCTGCAACCTCCTCCATGTCTGCATCAGTGAAGCTTTTAGCTCCACAACCTAACAATCTCCCACTTGGAGATAAACAGCTGCACTGTAATTATACCTGTACCCCATCTAATCTGTTTCCTAGTTTGTATCCCTCTTCAAGATCAATCCTGAAGACAACCCACCACACAACCTGTGATGTACCTCCTGTCATCCGAGTACCCTGCCACATCCGAACCTACAAATACATGTAGTGAAGTCCTGACCCTGCATAGCATGAATCCCTGCTGCCGGTCCCTCTCAAGTACCTAAGAACCCACTTCCCCGAATTGGCTCCTAACTCTCTGACAGCTCCCACTGCATGGGAATACTCAGGTCTATACCAGACCTCATGTGATTTCAGACACTGTACCTGTCCAGCCCTTAGTGTGCTCCGGCTCTGCATCCTGAACCTCACCAATACCTAATTCACATCAGCTCCCACTCGAGACAAAATCAACCTGTGATCTCCATGTCTCCCATGTCAAAGAATTTCGCTGCTCCAAACTCCTCCTAACATGCCACTGAACTAATCTTACCCTTAGCTCAGCAAAACCCTGTATGTATAATCCTGCTAGCAAAACATACCATCCACATACAGCAATAGAATGATGTCATGACTCATCATCCTCCTGGTAAGGCAAACCACAGTAGTTACCTGACATTGACTGAAGCCATGCTTCGTCCTCCACCTGTCAAAACCTGTACCACTGTCCTGTAGCTCCTCAAGACCATATACCTGGTCTTCCGTCTCATGTATCCATTCTCTCTATTCTTCTACTAAGGAATCCATTCATCTCTGTGCTTTCATACCTGCTGACAACCCTACCAAAACACACCTATTTGGTTCTCCTCCAAGGAATCACATCCTCATCCATGCCAAGCTCACACCTGTTTCCTGGATCCTTCCTGCTCTATAATCAACAACATGTATAAAGAAGAGGAACAATGAATTTGAGGGCCTACTTATGTCTTCAGTCCTCCGTATGGGTGTTTGAGACTCCTTGGCAGCGTGCTATCCACCCAAAATCCATTACAGTGACCGACCT
This sequence comes from Torreya grandis, assembly GCA_037957365.1. Lineage (NCBI taxonomy): Eukaryota > Viridiplantae > Streptophyta > Pinopsida > Cupressales > Taxaceae > Torreya > Torreya grandis. The sequence goes on along the minus strand of JARHVA010000580.1, from coordinate 1,921,774 downwards.
CGGTCACCCCACAGTCTGCATCCGACCGACGTCGGTTCCCATGCGTTTGTCCCTGACTACCGACCCTGCGGTGTCCCTGCTGCCGACGTCGGTCCTCCTGACTGACATCGGTCTTACATACTGCCGACATCGGTCCCATGACAGACGTCGGTCTTACCCTGCCCGACATCGCCAGCTTCGGTCTGCACATGACCGACATCGGCACCTGTCTGTTCGACGCCGATTCCTCCTTACCAACGCCGGTACCTGTGTTCGCCTGTGAGTGATGACTTTTTACCCGCGAGCTCCTTTGAATCAATACCCATGTCCAAACTGCCCTGCTCAGAAGTATCCAGCCACATCCACTGGGTTCTATCCGCCATCTCCTCCAAGAACACCAAGGCTTTCCAGTTCTTAAGCCTGTCAAATATATCTGTCTTTCGCTTAAGAACATGCATCTCCTTCCTGCTCATGTGACCAAGCCTACGAAGCCACGTCTCCGCAACAGAAGAAGAATCAGTAATATAAACAAGTAGATAAAGGGTACCTATTTTCTTACCACCAGCTAATTCAAGTGCATCTGCTGTGAGAGTTCTTGTGCATCTCTCATCACCCAATATTTTTGAAGAAATTAGCCATATCTCCAAACTTGGGACCTGCATGACCTTCATCAACACCTGTGTGTTGGCCACCTGCAATTTCAGCTTCACTTCCCCTTTGCCAATTCTTTGGAAAGGCTCACCAGCTCCTCTACCTAGGGCTACATGGAAAGAGGCAACCGAATCTTTTATCCAAGATTCAACTTTATCCAAGAAACCTCCCAGAGCATCCTGTGCAACAACACCTGCTACATCTGCTTCTTCAGTTTCTTCATGCTGATCTGCTACCAACCAGCAATAATCTTTTACCTACTCTTTCTTTCCATAGGACCGTGAGTGACCATCTGTGCTTTTCAACTCCTCCATTCTTAGCTTACTTTGATCTGCTGTTGCTCTACTCCCACTCGATCAGAAACCCCTGAGAGTGCCCTGTAACCAAACACAAAACCTGCTTCCTACAACCTAGCTCTGATACCACGTGTTGGGAAATAAACCGGAAGCACACAATTGATTACCAAACCAAGCAACTTAATATGCGGAAATTAACCAGATTCACCAAGTAACTAGAATTCAAAATAACACATGATATGAGAGACAATACACAAATTGTATTAACACTTTATATAGAAAAGAATACAATAAAGAAGATGCCACTTCTTCTCCACCACCTCTTCAGAGGCTCGCCACACCTCAAGTGAACAGTAATTCTTCTCCCCAAAGCTCTCCCTCTCAGGTCCCAACACCCAACTCAAATACAGAGTTGGTGTTCACCTCCTGTGTTCCACGCACAACACAAGTGCTCCACGCACTCCACAAGCTCCACGAGTACTCAAGGTACTTCAAGTAGATCTCCCATGAACCTGCAATGACCTGCACTTCAACAGACCATACTTATGGAAGGAACTCCCTTGCCTTCCTCTTAGCTCTATCCGAGTACACACCTGTACTCCAAGTAGATCCTGCCTGATACTGCTCCCTGTTGTGTTGCTATCTATATGATCTTGCACACCTGCAAATCAAACACGGTTCTGCACACCTGTGAACCTTGACCTTGCACACACATACACCTGCAGATCAACGATCTTACTTACCATGTAGATCACTCTACATCCTGAAGAACCCTTGTCCTTGCCTCACCAAGTCCTTATGATTCTCCAACCAGTACCAAGCTTGGCACTGATAGGGAACTAGGAGGAACACCCTTACTCACTTCACACAGAAGGAGCAAACTTTGCTCAACTCAAACTAGAACACATTTTCCAATACAACCATGAGTCTATTATATAGATCTCATCCAAACAGTGATTAGACATCTAATTACAATAATTAAATCCGCAGCTCTCAGTCTAAAAATAGCTCTCTTCATGCAAACACTTGGTTCGTTAGCTAACTGCCTGTAATAAGCGCAGTTCGAACCACACAGGCGACCGACGTCGGTCCCTGTCTGCCTGGGGGTCGCCGACGCTGGCCGATCCATGACCGACGTCGGTTGCTTCCTATCTCATACCTACCGACGTCGGTTGGCCAGACCAACGCCAAAGACTTCTGACACTCAGCAACTCAACCTGCAACCTCCTCCATGTCTGCATCAGTGAAGCTTTTAGCTCCACAACCTAACAGAATATCTGGTAAAGGAGTGTCAGGGTCAAAGTCAATACTTCATGGTAGACCTTCAGAACAAAATTTTGAGCCTATTTCAACACCATTGCTTCTCAGGCTCCTACCAACTATCCATGCATCAAACAATGCAAAAATGGTGATGGTGTCTATTTAATAAAGGGATGGTAGCACCATCCAAAGGATAGAATTCTAGCCTGACTCAACACAATAAATACTCTATCAAAACAAAGTTAATCCTACTTAGATTGATAATGTAATGGATGAGGAGAAAACCCTAAAAACATGTGAACATTTAATGCTCTATACAACTATATTTAAAAAGAAAAATCATCTACCATAAAAACCTGATCCTCATAATAATAATATTTGAGTATCAATTGATAAATTATCCATAAAATAAATATGTTATTTATTTATACTTAAAGTGAAAAGACAATTCCATTATGATAATATATAAATATAAATTTCATAAATCAAGTTAATGTCTTATTATTTTTATAATGCAAACAAATAATTTATTCTTCTGTAAACTAAAAAATATATTCCCTCATTTAAGATTAATAACATGTGTCCCAAATAAGCCACCAAAGGAGAGAAAATAGAAGGGTTCAATAAAGGGAAGAAAGGGAGTGATAACATTAAAGGATAGAAAGAGGAGATGTATTAAAGTAAAACTAAATGTTGAGAAATCTTCCCATGATGATATATTGGGCTGACTTGTCTTCATCTACTCTCATATTTTTATTATAATATTTTAATAATACTAATTTTTTTTGTGATGATTGGTCTTATCTAAACCTCAAATTTTATAAGCAATTCATTTCAGAAGACTCTCACATGTATAAAATAATTTGTACATTCATAAACATCACAAAAATAATGTTCATAATTTTTTTTTTTACACTTCAAAAAATAGATTTAATGTTTAATAAATTTATTTTTCACTCACATCCAATATCAAAAGAGATACATACATAAGAGTTTATACTATACATAATTGAAAGGGCTTAGAATAACAATGACAAGATTAAAAGTTTAGATAAATGATTGATTGATTATAGTTCTTTGCACAATACAATGGTTGTCAAAAAGGAAATCAAAGTATTAAAATGGAAATGGTTGTAAAGAGAGAAATCAAAACATTTAATAAAGGTTGTAGTCATAAGTACAATAATAATTTTGGATATATAATTTTTTATTAATTTTAAAATAATTGAAATATAAATATTAAAAATTTATTAGACTGATTCTAAATATTTAATAAAGCTGGGGTTGAGTTTTTGAAGAAATTTATTTAATTACATTTTGTATATTTATCTTACGTTTGGTTGTCTCATCTTGTTTTAAATTAAAATGTCTCTACAAGATTTTAAAGACTAGTTAGCATTTATTTCAACTTTAACTCCACCATTTAGGCGAATTTAATTTTTTTAAATTGCCATCGACCAATCTGTCAACCATTATTACCAACATTAGGAAGGATGGTACCAAAATGAGTTCAAAAATTTATCCCAAAGGTCTACAACGAGATAAAGATTGATAATCCTCCTCAACCCAATTTTTTTAGATGGTATACAAATAATTGTCTCATCGATTATTATGTTGCCCACATACCTTCTAAGTATTCCCTAAATACATGTATTCGACACTAATGGGAAGCCTTTTGTTTTGAGTTACTAGTGTCTATAACCTTACAAAATATTTTTTCCTATTTTCATTTAAGGAACCTTCATAGGTAGAATATCTTCTTTCTAGGTTGAGCTATTGGTTCCTTAGGAATACCTTTATGATTGTGTCCCCATAGTCCTATAATTTTAAGGTTTTTGAGTAGACATCCCTTATGGTGTCTATTTGGGTCAAGTTACCAAGTCTTTGCTTCTGATATGGACCTTCCTCTATGATATTACCAAACCCATAGGGCATGTGATTTTCCATGAATTAGATAGGTTTTATTTTGCACTCTAAAGTAAGTGTATATGTATCAAGGTTTATTTGATGAAATATTTGAAAAAGTCGATCAATATTCAAGTAGGGCCTAAACATGTTTTGAAAAAAGTAACCTATATGAACCTTCCAAACATGTGATTTTGGTGCTACCTGACTATAAGATTTATGACCGCCCACTCATGGTCCTTTAAAGGTCTTCTGCTGAGAAAGCATAACCTAAAAAGTAAAAGATGGCTAAAAAGAATGATGGGTGGACCATTGTGGATATAAAGAAAGCCATGTCAAGAATAACAATCCTAAGATGGCTTATTCTCTTCCCATTATCAAACCCCAATAGGGTGTGAAAAAAAGGATAACACCATCCCTCCTACCTTGATTACACCTCAATCTTTCAATTTCTTGGATGCCTTGCAAAACTAAATTTCTTAAGAGAATCACATGTTAATTATTTTTACTAATGATGGGAATCCTATGATATCACTCCCATAATGCATAGGTCATGTATTTTTCCTTGCGGTGGTGAAAAATTTACACAAGAAGAGATTGGGGCTAAGCACCTTTCCATATCAATGGGGCATTTTTTATTAGAATATTAACAACTGATTTTGGGTAATCATTTTACAATGTTTGGCTCATAGGAGGACTTAGAGGATGGATAGGGAGAATTGCACATGGAAGATTCTTCTCAATGAATCAATATTATGGAATGTTTGAGGTCTCACAAAGTCCTCTCAAGATCTTTTCTATTTTATATGTTTGCAAGAAGTTAATATTTCTAGGTTTACTTTACAAACCTCTTTGATAAGTATTTGGCTTGAGGCATCACACTTTTATACTATGCATGAAAATGGATTTGGTGGTGCCAGTATTTTGGTTTCACCAAAATTTGCCCTGTTAATTATTGCATCAAGAGAAGACTTGTCATATATTATTATTTGGGTTATGTTTGGCGTCAATGAAATTTATTTAGTAGTTATCAATGTCTATGCTTGTAATGGTGGCCTTGAAATAACAATACATTGGAGATGGCTCACTGATAATATACCCTTTTTAAGTTGGTTGATTTATGTCGACTTTAATATGATTAAGAGTCTTATGGATAAATTTATATCCCTCCCTATGTGGTGGTGTATAAGGAAATGTGAAGCCTAGTATCATTTTAAAAACTATTAGGGTTTGGTGGACCTACTCTTTTAGTAGTGACAATTAATTAGAAAAACTTGGTTCACTTGGTCTAACTTCTGTACTGACACTGATCAAGTTTATAAATAATTGGATCACATTATGTTTTTGGAACGCCACGTGTTTTATTTTTTGTTTCCAATGAGAAAGTTATCACAATTCACTAGGGAGTAGTCCTTGTCCACCATAGTCCCATCACTTGCATATTGAAATGAGTAAGTCACCTTAAAAAATTCCATTGGAATCATTATTTTGAATACATCAATTCTCAACCATGAGGGCACAATCTAACTCATCACCAGAGTATGTAAATTGGCTCCATGTCCATCATATGTTGTTAGGTTGGTCGAGTGTTAGAATAATATGATCAATTGTAGGCCATCACTTTCCTCCACCACTATAGTAAGTAGATTGTGTGAGTTCAAAGTAAAATTGATGGCACTATTTCTAAGGAATACTAGAGGGTTTTTTCCTTTCTTAAAAAAAATCCTTTGATTCTCAATTATAGGCCATGGTTTCTTCACCTAAGAACAATATTAAGGTTGATGAAATATATGCTACCAAAGGCACTCAAATTAGAATTTGATTCCAATGGCTTAAGATTGTTGATTGTGCCTTTAAGGAGTTATTCAAATCCCTTAGGGTCAGAAAATAAAGCCATCAAAACAACATAGAGTCATCTCACCAACCAGTATAAATCTCCTCATCCTTCCTAGAGCATTATAAAAATGTGTTCTAAGCCAATAAGAATATGATATAGAGATATCATGCATTACAAGAGTGTTTAGATATGGGGCTTTGAAATTTGATCCCCTCAACTCAAAAACTATGTGACACCCCTCTTTCTTTTAATGAGTTATATTTTGATGTGAAATGCATGGCTAATGATGAAACACTGAGGGTGGATGAATTTCCTTGTGAATTTAATAATTCCACTTGGAAATTTTTGGGTCTTAATTTGCTTCATGTGTAAGAGAATCCATATACACTAATTATTTAAGGGAAATCATCAATAAAGGAAATACCAAATTTATTCCTTTATCTAGGGACCTTGAGCTTATTACCATTTTGCACTCATATTACTAAATTTTTCTTATAATATCATCTCCAAATCCTCAGCACTCTGCCTTCGTCACATCTCCCTACAAATGTCAAACTAAAACAAGCAAGGTTTATTAAAAGCATATATAACTAGGATGATATCATAATAGTTTGGGAAGGAATAAAATGTGCTCTTATATCTCAATGGAGGACCATATTTCTCAAGATAAATTTTAAAAAATCTTATGATTAGATTGAATGACCATTTGTCCTATCCATGGCTAAAGCTTTGTGTTTTGATAATTTCACTTTTTTAGAGGTTTAGACTTTTACTCTAAAGTTTAGATTTGTCTCATCATCAATGGCCATAAGTTAGATATTTTTTAGGCTTTTTTGGCTCCATCAGACAAGGTTTCCTTCTTACCCCAAATTTGTATGTCTTATTTGTTGAAGCATTTGGTTATCTACTTACTCACATAGTAGACCAAGGGCTTATTAGGGGAATTAATCTTCATGATTACTCCTATCAGTTCATCAATGGGAATTTTACATATGACTCTTTAATCATAATTTATAAGCAAGAAACCTCTTTCAAAAAGGTGCTTTGTTTCCTTGACATTTTTACAAAGCTTTTGGGTCAAGCATGCAATTAGCTAAAACTAAATGTTAAAAACAAAACATGATGTCGTTTCCCAAGTGGCTAATTTGTTATCAATGAAAATAGATCCATAAAGGGGAAATTTTCAAATTTATTGGTATTCCATTTGATTTGATAGCTCTCTATATATGCACCAACAATATATAATTGATATATTGAGAAAAAATCACTTATTAGATTACTAAGCCTCTTTCTCTTGCAAGTAAGTTTTAGGTTTTCACCAAAATCCTTATAGCCACTCATGTATACTATTCTTCTTGTTAGATTATTTCAAAAGCCTCATATGAAAAATTATAGAAGGTGATTATATATTTTATATGGACTAATGCTAAGAAAACTTGACAATTCCACATATTTTCTTTGGACATTTGTTGACTTCCTCATGATAAAGGAGGAATGAGAATTATTGATATTTATAAACAAATCATTACTTCGTGATAAATGGATTACAAGGTAAATTGAAGTAAATAAGGCTTAAAAAATTATCCTATATCCCTACATTATTGCAGGTGCTCCTTATGGATAGAATTGTTGGAAAAATGTTGGATTGCACTATTTTGATTACCTTTGTCTTTATAAAGACAAAAGGTCCTTCTTAGCTAAGAGATTTTGGAAATATTTTGAAACAATGAAACCCTTCATAAAATGGTTGGGACATGGATTTTTCACTGGTCTCTCTTTTAATGACCACAACCTCTAATTCCCCCCAATCATGACTAATCCCAACATCCTTCTATCAGATGTATTAGGGATAAAATATCTTTGGATTTTCAGAAAAAGAATTCATGTTGTTTAGGATTTGGTTTCTTATGATTGAAACACATGGCACACTCTAAAACACATTCTTAATTCAAACTTACCTTCCATTCTATGTATTCAATAGTCGACATTTAATGTCATCTTCATAATATGGGTCTATAACCTCCACTTTATTGGTGGAAGGATTGGTGGTGGAATTGTGATACTTCTTTCATAAATTATTCTGTTAATATCCTTAATAAGATCATAAGCCCATTATCTTTAGCTTTGGGTAAGATCAATAGGAGATGGAATTTGAATTCTTCACCTAGAATGCATCTTTTAGATCTATTGGAATTGAAATGTCAATCTCAAGCCCAAAATCACTCATTTTATTGTGTGTCTAGTTTATCAAGGTCTTTCTCTAAAGGAGCATCTCAAGTATATTACAATTACTAACACCAAGTGCCCAACTTGATTATGACCTGGATCCTTCAAACATATTTCTGGATATATCCAAGAGCACAAATTTCTTGACAATGATTCATAGCCTATTCTAAACTTACCACCTATAGTCGATTCACTGGCGTATAAAGTTTTTTAGGGGAAAAAGTTCAATGACATCCATACATTGATTTTCTATAGAATTTCCTTAGAGATGTCATTATTTTTATGTTGGTGAAAATATTTATTTTTTACCATTAGTTAAGTTGATTCAAGTAGTTAGATTTTCTACTAAGGTTAGTTAGTATGTATTTAGAGTGTGTACATGTCCAAGAATACATTTAATTCTTACCTACCCACATGTGCCACATTTTGTGTGGCCAATAAGAAAAGAGATGCAAGTCTTTGAATTTGTTATAAATACTCTTCTCCTCTTTTGTGTTGAACATAAAGTTTTGTATAGACACACATATGTTGCATATTTGATAAATCTTCTTGGTTCTCATTTTATTTCTTCTCTTCTTGCCTCTATTCTATGTGAGCCATGCTTCAGTTATTTTTCAATACTAGTTATAATAGATCTTAACATGGTATCAAAACCATTGAATCTTAGATTCGTAGCTTATAATTTATTTTTTTGGTGTTTTTGAGAAGCAACATTTTTTTTGGCATTCTATACTGGACATTGTGAGGTCATTTACTAAGCCATGTAAATCACATTCTATGCAGATGTGAAAATTTCACCAAGGTGAAATGAAACAATTGGCTAATGGGAAAGAAAATGGCCTTTTCAACTCATCAAGCATGTTTACGAGAGAAAATTTTGCAATTTTTGAGCAACTTGTAATGAACCATTATCAATTATATTTAGCTACAAGTTGGATATGAGTCTATTGAGAGGGTTTTATTTCCACCTTACCTATTTTTTGAGTTATACACATTGCAGTGATTAATTATTGGTTTGATTTGGTGGATTTTTTGCGTGGCACTTTTATTGCACTTGAAGGGTGAAATTTTTATCTTAGCAAGACCTTTTAGAGGTCATTTTTATTGCATTTGGAAAATGCAATGGCATCTTTCTTGTGATTTTTGGCATATTCTTCTAGGTATCATTTTGTTGAGGACTAGAGGGTGGGGTCTAGTCTAATAGGTGGTCAAATCTACACAAAATGAAATTTTGTAATTGTTTGGTCTCTCTCATACCTTTTACAAAACCATTGACTTTGAAAATGTACTTTGTTTTATCTTTCAAATTGTGAAGGGTTTCCAGCATGGCCTCATTGCTGAGACCCTATTGAAATATTTATCACCTCTTTTTTACATGGCATATTTTTGGAAAGACTCTTTTATTTGTGAACATGTTGTTCAAGTAGTGGATTAAGACCCATTTCTATGTTCCTCATTACATTTTCTAAGAGATATTATTTTATGTAAATAAATATCTTTGTGTGTGTGTGCTTTCTTTATTTTTCTAAAATAATGAGTTTGGTTTCCTCATGTGTACATGGGTATCTTATTAGGACTTTATTTTCTAGGACCCATATGAGGATTGTAGTATGTCTCATCTTTTGATGGCATTTTTTTGTTATATTATTCTATATTTTAAGCACTTTCCTTGATAATATGACCATCTCATGTCATGAGTGACATTTGGTATCCCCAACATCAATCAGGATTCAAAATTACCTACAAGTAGCCATCTTTACTGATATCAAAATTTAGAACATTATCTCTAAGCCATCCTTAGTGATATTAAAATTTAGAACACTGTCTTTGAGCCAACATTTTTTATGGTATAAAAATTACCGTAGTATTTTTAGTGTTTCAAGTAGTTGATTCATACCACTCATGCAAATATTATGAGTTTTTCACAAAGTGTTCACTTTTATTCTATACATCATCATCTGAGTGTGGATTGGGCCACCTTACAGTCTTGTGAATCTCACTACTATTCTAGAGCATCCCTTGTTTTAGTACTTTGCTATCATCTTGTAAGAGACATCCATTATTATTACCATCTTCCTTAGGGATGGGTATGCAAGGCGTCCTTGGGTCTTTTCTACCTAAAATATTGAGATCATAATATTTTATTGATATTTGTATATAGGTACATCATCATGTTTTGTTGTTGGGACCTATTATTTTGAGATTCTAAGACTCTTTCCTTTTGCCTTAAACCCCCATAAGTTGGACTTAAGGGGGTGTTAGTGTAAATGTTTATTTTGCATCTTTAGTTAAGCTGAGTTATGTATTAAACTTTTCTACTAAGGCTAGTGATTGTGTAGTTAGAGTGTGCACATATTCAAGGATGCATTTAATTCTTACCTAACCACATGTGCCACATTTTATATGATCAGTAGAAAAATAAATGCAAGTCTTTTAATTTTATATAAATACTCTTCTCCTCATTTATGTTGAACATGGACCTTTATACAAATATACATATGTTACATAGTTTAGCAATCTTCTTGGTTCTCATTTAGTTCTCATTTTCTCGGCTTTTTAGCACTTGCTATTTATTTATATTTTATGTAGATTCAAGTACATATCGATAAGGTAGCACTTGAGTTTCAACATTTTTAGGAATTCCTCAACCAATAGGGGAGTGCTCCATGTATATTGAGGTATGTTCCTCTTGACCAACCCTCACACCACTCCACCAATAACTAGACATTGATGGATCCATTCTCACAACCATAGCCTCTTATTCTCTCCTCTTCATGGAAGGGGATGGATTTTATATGCAATGGGAAATGCAACGTATCTATAAATCAATCCTAGATCAAAGAAGATAAATCTTACTTACACTTCTAATTGTGGATATATTATATATTCAAGGTCATGACCAAGATGGATCCACTAGACCTAACCAAATAATCTCTTACCATAATAATATCACTAGGGAGGGTTCCAAAGCCTCTAGTTAAGTAAAACTATGCAATAACCCTAATTAGGTCCTATGTTTTCATATTCACTAAACTAATAATAAGTAAAATAAAATCTAATCTAGTGCTCACCAAAGATTGTGGCACAAAGTGGAGGTAATAAACATGAAAATTAAACATGCATAGAAGACATATACTCATGTCAATGTATACAAAATCCTAATACATGGGAGAGAATTACAAATGCATATCTATCTACTCTTACAAAGGAGGAACAAAGTTAGGAATACTTACCTTCAAAGATAAACCCATCGAGCCTCAATATATCCCTTGGCCAAGGTGATTTGCAAGAGGTTGTTATGGTATGTAAGGATGATAAGGATAAATTAGCTCTAGGCTACACAACCTATCAATGCATCCAAAAGAATTCTCTACAAGACAGGATTCATATCTCCAAAGAAAGAATGAAACCCTAAGCAATGCTCCTCAAGTAGAATGGTGGATAAGTAGATGCATAATATATATCTCTTCTTCTTTTGTTCTCTCTTATAAATGATGGAAATGGATGTGTATATATAACTAAATCTAACCCTAAACCTTTATGAATGTTTAGCTGATAGATTCGACCCAATCAACTCTCTATTGTTAATTGATAAAAACAAGTATCAATTAGAACACAAATTTGGCCTAGTCAACTCTGTATTGTAAACTATCAAAAAGGATTTTAGGCTTAGGAAGGGCCAATGAGGGTGGAAAATGACTAGAAGAGGGTGAAAGAGAGGAGACAAGGATTAGGTAAGTACATAGGAGAAGGTTGTGTTGATAGAAAGTGGTTGGACAAATGGTAGGAATGATACAAAGCCACAATAATCTTACAAAGAACCAATGGTTTGCCCACCCCTTTCTTGATGCATCCTTTAAGGCATGCACTCAGAGAGATTAAAACTCGATAGGTTCTTTCAAGATAGAAAGTGTTAGTAAGTGGTAAAGTTAATAAAAATATTAGAGGTATACATATGCTCCACTCAAGGCTCATCATGTGTCACGTGAGTGTAGCAAGGGATGGTGCTTTGAGAAAGAGCATAGTAACACATGAAACTGAGATAACTAAAAATGACATACAGAAAGTAATGCTAAAATGAAATGAAAGTAACTAAAAATACCATATACATACCTTAACTTACCTTTTCACTAAATGATTGTATGCAAACATCCTAGTCTTGATCATAGAGGGTGTAGTACCTGTATTTGAGAAATCCTAGGGATGTAAGACTAACAATAGAATCAATGCGTACGTATGTAGGATGGTCAAAGTAGCAATGAATTACTTAAAAATTGGAAAATTAGGATTGTTAAGACAATGTTAGAACCAAAATATCAAGTATCTAAATGAAAAAATGATGACAAATGAAGGACAAATGATTGTAGAACACATTAAATCACATTAGAAAGCATGTAAAACATAAATGGAAAAAAGGAATGTAGAATATGCTAAATCACATTGGAAACCATGTAAAACATAAATGGAAAAAAAGAATGTAGGACATAAAAAATCACATTGGGAAGTATGTAAAACATGAATGACAAATGAAATATCAATGCAAAAAAACTCTAACAAAGATATGTAAGCAAGTGTAAAGTAACCCCATGTAAGATAAGCATGTCAAATCAAACATAAAGAAAAACATGAATGACTGAAAATAAAATAAAATTTAGGATGTAATACAAATATGAAGAAGTCATACATAAACAAAAACATGTAAGAATGCCAAATGTCATATGTAAGATAAGTGAAATCCATAAAAATCAAACAAAAACATGATAGATAGATGAAAATAAAAATCTCTAAATGATTAAAATTCAAACTTAGTGCTTGTTTTGAGATGCAATGGAAGAAAACACAACCACCTAATGACATGACTAGTATGATAATGAGATGGTGTGGTAAACAAAATGGTGTAAGGGTGTTTATGAGGAAGGCCTAGTCTTATCTAAGGTCTTACAATGTAACTCACAAACTATAAACCAAGAGTCATAAGTAGGTAGATGTGATCAGATAAAAATAATATCTAGAAAAGGGAATATCAAGTAAATATGATGTAAATAAGGAATATAAGGTGCCACATGGGTGATGTGAGCATCCTTATCAAGAATGAGACACACTAGGCAAGGGATAAAGGCTAAGAACTATCAACACCAAAGACTCAGGACACTTTGACTAATAAACACAAACATTGGGCTAATAAGTGAAGTATACAAATCAACCCATGAAGGATATATGCATGAAAATTAAAATGCACTTACCTTCTCATAATGTGTTCTCCATTCCTCAGAACCCTTTACAGAGCTATCAATCTACTACAAAGAGTGGGTACTTGTGTGAGAAATGACATGATCTTGCTCCCACCAATTAGAAGCACATATGATTACTTCTTGTATTAGCAACTAAACATGGAATTTGACCAGAATCAATAAGTAACTAGAAATATGAAACAACACAAGAATATGAGAGACAATACACAATTGTATTAATAATCACTCAGAAGAAAATACAATAAAGAAGATGCCACTTCTTCTTCCACCTCAAAGGCTCGCCACACCTCAAGACCTTCTTCCCTCTCCCTCTCGGTCACAACAATCAACTCCAATACAGAATTGATGTTCACCTCCACCAGTCAGAAACAACGCTGCCAATACACCAAGTACACAATCGTACTCCAAGTAGATCTCTTGCTCTCTGTTGCTACCTACAAATCACTAGACCTTACTCACCATTGTAGATCTCCAAAAGAAGCCATGCTCACCTGCTGACCAAGATCATACAAATACGAAGAACCCTTCTGATTCTCCAAACCAGCACCCACCTTGGTACTGCGGCACTAAGAGGAACACACCATTGCTCTCTTCTCTCAGAAGGAGCTTATTTTCTCTCTTACTCTCTAGCTACTAATTTACAATACATCCCATGAGTCTATATATAGATCTCATGCTTACAATAATTAGAAAATATTTATTAAAATAATTAGACACGCAATTCAAGACTATGACTAGCCTTTAACATGCAAACTAACAGTCCAAAAATAGACTCTCTAGAATCAACATGCAAACTGCATGTTCACGTACAGGCTATCGACGTCGGCTCCTCCATGACCGATGTCGACCGACTGGTGACCGACGTCGGTTGCTTCTTCACTACTGTATGACCGACGTCAGTTGATCAGACTGACATCGGTTGCCCTGTAACTCATTTTGCAACTCTCCGCAAGCTCTGTAACTTCTCTTATTTGCATCCTGGTGAAGCTTTTAGCTCCACAACCTAACAATCTCTCACTTGGAGATAAACAGCTGCACCTGTACCTATACCTATACATCGTCTAAATTATTCCCTGACTTGTATCCCTCTTCAAGATCCATCCTGAAGACCAACCACCACACAACCTATGATGCTACACCTATCATCCAAGTAACCTGCCACATCTGAACCTACAACCCATGTAGTGAAGACCTTGACTCTGCATAACATGTTAACCTGTTGTTGATCCCTCTCAAATACCTGAGAATCCACTGAACTGCCCTCCAGTACTCCTTCCCCGAATTGGCTCCATACTTTTTGACAACTCCCACTACTTGGGAAAACTTAGGTCTACACTAGACCTCATGTGATTTCGAACTCTGTTCTAAGCTAAGCTTGAACTGTCCAGCCCTTGGTGTGCTTTCTGATTCTGCATCTTGCATCTTGAACCCCACCAACATTGTCTTTACATCAGCTCCCACTGGAGACAAAATCTCCATGTCTCTTATGCCAAAGAATTTCGTTGCTCCAAATTATTCATGACATACCTCTGAACTAACCTTACCCTTAGCTCAGCAAAACCCTATATGTACAAACTTGCTAGCAAATCACCCACATACAATAAGAAAATAATGTTGTAATTATTATCCACATGGTAAAGAAAACCATAGTAGTTACACTGACGTTGACAAAAGCCATGTTTCGTCATCCGCCTGTCAAACATGTACCACTGTCCTGCAGCTACCTCAAGACCACATACCTTGGCCTTTCGTCTCACATATCCATCCACTCTCTTCTTTAACTTGGGAATCCATCTGTCTCTCAGTGCTTTCTTCCAGCTGACAACTCCACCAATGAATACATGTTTGGTTCTTCTCCAAGGACTCACACTCCTCATCCATGCCAAGCTCCCACTGTATCTGGATTCTAGCTGCATTGCCTCTTCATGTCTTCCTAATTCTTGACCATCAATAATCAATATAAAGAAGGTGAACAATAAATATGAGGTTCACTTACCCTTTCTGACCTCAATATGAGCATTTGAGACCTGTTGACAGCTTGTTGTCTGCCCACCATCCGTTCCAGTGATCGATCTCGGCCATCTCCTAGTCTGCTCTCGACCGATGTTGGTTCCCTGCACTGACCCTAACTGCCGATGTCATTTCCCTGGCCGATGCCGGTATCCCTCCTACCGACATCAATTCTTGTATGACCGACGTCAGTCTTCCTATTGCCAACATTGGTTATTGTATGACCGATGCTGGTACCTGTGTTCGCCTGTGAGTGATAACTTTTTACCCACGAGCTCTCCATGGATCAAAACCCTGTTTAAATCAACACAGCCCTGCTCAGAATAATTCAGTCCACTCTGCTGATCTCTGTCCGTCATCTCCTCCATGAACACCAAGTCTTTCCAGTTCTTAAGTTTGTCAAAGACATCTGACCTCTGCTTAAAAACTTGCATTCCCCTCCTACATATGTGACTAAGCCTACGAAGCCACATCTCTGCAACAGAAGGTGAATCAGTAATATAAGTAGACAGATAAAGGATACCTACTTTCTTACCACCATCTAATTCAAGTGCATCCACTGTGAGAGTTACAGTGCATCTCCCATCACCCAAATTTCTTGAAGAAATTAGACTCATCTCCAAGACTGGTACCTGCATGACCTCCTTCAACAACTGTGTGTTATCTGTCTACAATTTCAGATTCACTTCCCCTTCGTCAATCATCTGACAAGGCTCTCCAAACCCTAAATAAATCTCTCCAAAGTCTCCAAAGACATACCTATGAAAAGATGCTCTATTTCAGGCTGCATGGAAAGAGGCAAAAGAATCTGTAAACAAAGATTCTACTTTATCCAGAGCAATCTGTGCAACATCACCTGCAACATCTGCTTCTACACGCTGATCTTCTGTCGAACAACAATCTCTTTTTCCTTGCTCTTTCTTTCCATCAATCAGACCATTCGTGCTATTCAGTTTCTCCATTCATAGCTTACTTTCTTCTGCCATTGCTATACTCCCACTCAATTTGAAACCCCTGAGAGTGACTTGTAATCAAAACACACTACCAGATCTGAAACCACCTGTTAGTCAACCCAACCAAAAGCTCTGATACCACTTGATGGTATCAGCTCTTGAACCTACAACCAGGCTCTGATACCACTTGACAGGATCTTGTTCCCACCAATTAGAAGCACATATGATTAATTCTTGTATTAGAAACTAAACACGAAATTTAACCAGAATCAATAAGTAACTAGAAATATGAAACAACACAGGAATATGAGAGATAATACACAATTGTATTAATAATCACTCAGAAGAAAATACAATAAAGAAGATGTCACTTCTTCCACCTCAAAGGCTCACCACACCTCAAGACCTTCTTCCCTCTCTCTCTTGGTCACAACAATCAACTCCAATACAGAATTGATGTTCACCTCCACCAGTCAAAAACAATGCTGCCAGTACACCAAGTACACAACCGTACTCCAAGTAGATCTCCTACTCTCTGCTGCTATCTGCAAATCACTAGACCTTACTCACCATTGTAGATCTCCAAAAGAAGCCATGCTCACCTGCTGACCAAGATCATACAAATACGAAGAACCCTTCTAATTCTCCAAACCAGCACCCACCTTGGTACTGCGGCACTAAGAGGAACACACCATTGCTCTCTTCTCTCAGAAGGAGCTTATTTGCTCTCTTACTCTCTAGCTACTAATTTACAATACAGCCCATGAGTCTATATATAGATCTCATGCTTATAATAATTAGACTATATTAATTAAAATAATTAGACATGCAACTCAAGACTATGACTAGCCTTTAACATGCAAACTAACAGTCTAAAAATAGACTCTCTAGAATCAACATGCAAACTGCATGTTCACGTAAAGGCTGCCGACGTTGGCTCCTCCATGACCGATGTCAGCCGACTGGTGACCGATGGTGGTTGCTTCTTCACTGTTGTATGACCGACGTCGGTTGATCAGACCGACGTCGGTTGCCCTGCAACTCTCTGCAACCCCCGTAACCTCCGTAACTTCTCTTGTTTGCATCTTGATGAAGCTTTTAGCTCCACAACCTAACAAAAAAGTAGGTGAAACTAGATATTATATGATATAATGAGACCTCCTACCCCAATCTACTAGCTTACCAAACCCCAATGGACCTCATCTCTATCATGAGACCAATTATGGAGTTTTATCTTCAACTAAGATAGGATATGTGCCAAATATAGATCACGTCTTTTGGTGTGATCTGACTTTTAATACTATTTTTATCTTATGTTTCTTTTATGATTTGGCTTTTAACTCTTTTGTATTTTTCTATTCCTCCTCCGCCATATGGATTTGGAGAACCAAACATGAGTGAAATAGGTGACAAACACAAGGGAGCTTACACTTGGTCTCTAGAAAAAAGGACATAAAGACCAAGGTGACTAAAGACTCCTAGACTTGCCCACAAGTAAGTGTGCAATCTCAAAATTGACTGATTTGAGCCTCAAATGAAAGGAAATAAGGGAAATATGGGGATCATGAGAGATCTATCTATGTAATAAGTTATACAATGATGAATATGCTCATAGTTGATCACAAGGAGATAAAATAGTGTTATAAAAGGGATAGGGCTATGTTATGATAGTCATGTCACTAGAGAAGCCATATTAATCTACAACAGATCTATGACAAGCATTGAATAAAGTAATAGTCATCCCAAAAAGTGATTTAAATATTTTCTAATGTGGTAATTTGTGAGGAGAGCCTAGTCTTATACATGGTCTTACACTACAAATCACAAGGTGAACACCAATGAGGTGAATGCTAAATAATGGGGGGAAAATAATCATAAAGCTAATAAGGCAAATAATGACATAAAAAGAAAAAATTGAAACAGATAGATAAGAACCAAAAATGAATACAAATGCCAAATGTAATGTGTAAGAAAACCAAAGAATCCAAAGGTGATAGTGATGCTAGTAAAGTGAAACTAAAAGAAGTAAAGTCCACAAAAATAAAGAAACATGAGACAAAATAATAATAATAATAATAATAATAATAATAATAATAATAATAATAATAATAATAATATATGCTAACATCTGTATCAAATATGAGCATGTGAAATACAACTCTGTGTGTCTTAGAATATTTCTTAAAGCTGAATTTATTTGTTATTATACATTGTATAATAAGAGTGAGCACTGTAATATGACCCAATGGGTAATTAGATATAGGGATGGGCATTGAGAGATGCCCCAAAGTCTAAAGTGATATGTGAATGGGCATTGCAAGATGCCTTAACATGTGAGGTGGAGTGAGGTAACATTAAACCATTAAAATGATTTGCATTGGGTTGGTAGGTGCATTTGGAGATAGGTGAATGTGTTGGTTTTTTATATTTTAAGGATGTTAAATTTGACGTAGGATGTTTAGGAGAGGTATGAAGAGGTAAAGGAGGACCATGAATGATATGCTTTGGAGTAGGAATTTGAACTAGGTACTCCTTTAATTCATGTGACCCAAGAGGTTGAGGTTCAATAGATGCAACAATATGTTTAACGTTGTTTATGTTACTTATACTTTACTTATTGGTGTAGGAAAAAGGATCAACTATGGTTTGAACAACATTAGTGGATGAGGTGTAGGTATGGGATAATTTTTTTTGTTCATTAAGTAGTTGATGTTGATGTGATTATGAATCTTTAGATTGAATTTACGAGGCTTGAAGATAGTCTTGATAATGTTATTTTGTGATAGTATCAGGTTGAAATGTGGAAAAAGTAAGGAAGCAAGAATAAATCGATGAAGATGATGACAAGACTCATGATAATGACTATAGTAGCATGCCACCAACAAAACTTATCAAGATTACACCATTTTGGAGGAGGTTTAGAAGGATCAAAGCTCATGGGTTCAGAGGGTGGAAATATCTTCTTAAGTTGTTCTAGACTTTAGGGAGGATGGGTTGGGTTAAAATTGGTTGAATTAGATGCTTTATTTTGAGGTTGGGGAGGCTTGGATGAATCAATGTTATGAGAAAATGATTGGAAAGGTTCTTTAGTAGTTGTTTGAGGTGTTTCAAATTGATTCATAAGAAAGTCTTGCCTTTTTACTTGGTCTAAGGCTTCTTCTAAAGTTTTAAGGGAAAATATTCAAACTTTGTATTGTAGGGGATATTTAAGATTAGTAAAAAATAGTTTTAACAGAGTATCATCATTCATGTTATGGTCCAATTTTTGAGCGAGATACTTCTATCATTTGATGAAAGTGTGAGCAGATTCATTAGGAAGTTGTTTGGCATTGTTGAAATGTCTAAGGTAATTTTCAAGAAGGTCATCATGTTAGAATTCATTCACTAGAGTATTAACTAAATCTTCTAGTTGTGAGATGAAATGTCTAGGAAGTTGGTTGTACCATTCAAGTGCATAACCAACAAAGGTTTTGGATATGAGCTTGGTGGTAGCAAAGGTATTAGTTTGGACCCATTCCTTATAGAGATTACCAAAAGACTTAAGAAATATAGTAGGGTCCTTAGTCCCATCATATGTGATAGTTTGAGATATGTTTCCAATATCTGTAGATGTAATGAATGGGCTAAAGGTTCATTTTGAAGATGTTGAAGAGTTTTATTATGCAAAGTAGGTTGAGGGATGATATTCTCATTGGCATATCTAAGAAGAGGATGGACAAAATTATGAATTGGTTGAGACATGATGAATTGAGGTGGTTAACTAGTCATTTGTAATAAATCTTGTTGCATTTTCATCATTTGGGAATGATTAGTTGTTTGCATGATGTTAATTTGTTTAACTATTCATGCATTAGCATTCATGTTGTTAGGAGGGGGATTATTAGTGTTGGTGGGAAGAAGGGTATTGGGTGGAGGATTTCCAACATTGGTATTGGGAGGAACATTCCCAACATTAGTGTTAGTTATCATAAGTGTGGTAGAAGAAGAAGGAAGCTTGGTAAAGCCACCATTATTTTTAGGAGTGTAAATGATATTATCATTAAGGTTTTTGAATAATCGAGAATCATCTAGATCATTAGTTGGATCACTTTCAACCATGTTGCTTTTGGAAGTGATAATGATATGTGCTCTTGTTATGTGTGTAATAAAAGGATTCCCATCATTGGTAGTAAGAGGATGAATATGATGAAGGACCTCAATTGTATTACATGGTGTAGTGATTGGTTTTGGATTAGGAAAACATGAAGTAAGAAATTGAATACTTTCATCTGAAGTAATAAAATAAGTGAGGTTCAAATCTAAATTCTTAATTATGCAATGTTATTGACTAAGTGGGTGCTAAAAAGATCACATCATTATGAAATAAGACTAGATAAACACACACATAATAGTATTGGCCAAGGTATATAGAGTCAATAGAGTCAATTGTGTATTATTCAGATAGGATGACACAAAATAAAGACAAAACTGTCTAAACACATAACATGGTCAGCCCATAGGTACTAAGTTGATTGGGTCAACTTAGTATTACTTCGAAGCAAGGCTCTAGATGAAGACAAATTCATCTAAAAAGGAACAAGGTCATCCCATAAGTACTAAGTCAACTGTGTCGACATAGTACTATAGAGAGAAAATTTTGATTGAATAATAAGAATACGGAGTTGAATATCTCATAAATTACATCATGAACATTGTATTTCACACAAGATAATAAATTATCTTTGGGTTCATAATTTACAAGGAGAGTAAAATCTTTATAAGCTTTTACGGTTGGTTATGGGATGCAACCAATTCTCATGAACCAACTAACCCAATAACAATATTATTAATTAATTTACTAACAAGATATTATTAACTTATAAAGTAAATAAATAAAATTATTTTTTATCATATGACCCAACAAAATCCCCCTTGATATAAAGAGGTATAGAAGATGAAAGAATAGGAGCAATGAATTTGAAGTCATCAAAGAAACCTTGAAGTAACTACAACTAGTGTATTGTACATCTTGGCACTAATCAAAATTGATGTCGCTCTATACAAAACCCTGTCCTATGAGTTGTGGCATAAAAAGCTGATGGACTTGATCAAGACCTACTCATCTCATATAAAAATTATATTGTACTCTATTAGAACATGATCAAGGTCTATCCAACTACATTGATCTACATAGGGCTCCACCCAAAAGCCCATCAAAGTGACCAACCTGTACTATATGGCACATCTTCTTGATGCCCAACAAATATTGATGACCTTTATTCAACACTACTAGTACTATCAACCCCTATCAACTCATACTGTCATTGATGACTAATCAAAGACCTACCAATGCTATATCTTCTCCCCCTATCAGGTGAGAGGTGAGAAGTTGTGCATCAAGAGAATCAAAATAAAATAACACTGTCTCCTCCATGTTATGAATATCAGATATAGAAAGCTAGAAATTGAACTAAAATAAACAAACTATTGCTACCAAAATTGACATTCAAGCATAAAACCCAAAATCTGAGTGAATAACTAATTGGATAAGGGTAATTGTCCTCCAGCCTCCAATGGATCCTCCAACTTTCAGTGTGACACTTACACTTAGTCAATCATAAGGATCCTGAGGCACTTATAAAGGATAATGTGTTCATCAATAGCACAAGTAAGAGGTGTCATGAAAATTATCATTTTAAAGGTGTTGGTATCCATCGATATGCACCTTTATACATCATTGAATGGATTTATCATAAAAGCCATATATAGAAGCTTTAAATTACAAAATTTACCATTCTGATGTGTTCAAAACATTCAAAAATCTATAAATTGATTGGTCACATGACCACCTTTTAACAAAATATTGAGTTGTCAAAAAAATGTCATAATACAATATACTCAATAATAAAGGTGATAAAATTGTGACCAAAATGAAAGCTTTATAGGTTTTAAATCTTGACCTCTCTTGTTAAAAGTGACTGATACAATAAGTTCAACCAACTCCTCTTTAATTTATTTTGGAGTATAAAGGAAAACTATTACATATATTCTTGGTTTCGTAAATGTAAAATAAAAAAGAATTACATGTAAGTAATATTTTCTCTTTGCATGTGAAATTAATTCACCCTCTTTTCACTTGCATGTGAAAAAAATAAAGTGCCTTTCTTCCTTGTGGGGCCCAATTGGATAAAGTGATTAAAATCAATGGAAATAAATATGTCAAACCTTGCCATTGTCTTGGGAAAATGCTTATGCCATATTTTTACTACATGTTTGCCTAGATTTATTCCTCTATCATATGCACCAATACTAATCTAGTATGCCATTATTTGTTGGGACTATATTACCATGTTGCATTCATTATTTTTCAAGCTCTTCAATGTGTCATGACTTTTGAACACCTTACATGTTATATTACAATAGGATGTCTCAAAACAAAGATCATATGTTACCCAAAAAATAGATTTTGTTTTCACATACAGACACACTGGACAATGATATATTTGGTTGTCATAAATAGATGCATTAGAAAATGATAATGTGTAAACTCTCAAATGAGATGAGAATTTGGTAAGGGTTACA
This sequence comes from Torreya grandis, assembly GCA_037957365.1. Taxonomy (NCBI): domain Eukaryota; kingdom Viridiplantae; phylum Streptophyta; class Pinopsida; order Cupressales; family Taxaceae; genus Torreya; species Torreya grandis. The sequence goes on along the minus strand of JARHVA010000580.1, from coordinate 1,898,844 downwards.
CCTATTGGGAAAAGGAAGTGGTTATCTACTCATCATGGTGCACCAAAGCATGCCATCAAGGTATAGGTGATTAGAAATTTAAAAAAATGCAGTTATTAATCAAGACTCAAAAGGCTGTCATGTTTGGGCGGGGGTCCTAGTCCGGTTGGTTAAGTACTTTCGTTGCAGCTCTGCTGGTCACGAGTTCTAGTCCCCCCCTGCCCCATGGTACTGAAGGGCGTGTCATGCTAGCGTCACCGGTCACGTTAAAAAGTTTACCAGACGTACTACAGGTTATAGGGGAACCATGCTATACTGAGTCCTTAAGCAATATAGTACCGATTCCTACAGCCCAAAAAAAAAAAAAGGCTGTCATGTTTTTCAAGTTGAACATGTTTCAAGAATTATGAATGACTGGCATGTATTATTTATAAATTATTATCCACTAAAGAAATAGTTAGTTATCTTGGAATGTCATTAGGATATAAGCATGTCAATGTACTAACTTGTTGCTTGGGAGGAGGCATAGATGAGTAGACTTTAGTAAATTGGAAATTGATTAGTCTATTTTAAAAAAAAATTAAGTGTAATCTTATTTCCTTGTAAAGCGATCTCCTTAACAACATTTGCACCATCAATTACAAGTTTAAATATTTCAAATTACAGGTTCAAAAATAAGATGTTCTTCCCAATGTCTAGAGTCTTCAAAAGATTTTACTCTTCTTATTCAAATCACCAAACTCGGTAAGAGTTCGTATAACTCATTTGCTATTATAGTTGGAATAAGCAAAAATGGAGAATGGAAATAAGATTGTCCATACATTTCTTTAAAAAAATTACAATATCAAAAGAACATCGTACAACTTTATATTTCTCTCTCTTCTGTGTCTTCAATTCTTTGGCTCTGATATCACTGTTGGCACCAAGAATGGGAGGAATAACTTAGAAATTACATCATGAACATTGTATTTCACACATAATATAATAAATTATTATTTTTAGGTTCATAATTTATAAGGAAAATAAAATCTCTTTAAGCTTTTACGGGTGGTTACAGGATGTAACAGATTCTCGTGAACCAACTAACCCAATAACAATATTACTAATTAAGTTACTAATAAAACATTATTAATCTATAAAGTAAATAAATAAAACTATTTTGGATCATACGACCAAAAAAGAAACATCCATTCATAACACCATTTAAGGAATAGTTATAACCACCCTCAGCATGAGCTAAGTCATAAAATATAGATGCAAGTTTAAATTAAAAAACAAGGTACAATCTTAAAATCATTCCCAAATAAGCATACCATCAAGTTCAAATAGTCAACAATACAGTCAATGGGTTTCCATGATCCTTCTATTATTAATTTGATTGATGTTGACTGTATTATTGATTGCTTTGAGATAAATGTAGTACTATGTTATCCACCACCTATGAGGATGCAGTACTATGTTATCCATCACCAATAATGAAAAAAAGTTGGGACACCCACAACCTTAACAATTTGACAGGGTGATCCTTGAATAGTGCGAGCATTTTTTTTTTTACGATGTGCATATTTAACTGATATTGCATATATGGCTCCTTTTGAAAACTTTCAAATGGTAACATATACTAGGGTATTGAATAATTGTCTCCTTAAATTATTATTTTAACTATAATTCAAAAAATAAATAAATAAATTGAGTGATAGAAACCCAACGTGGTGTACCTTCAAACACCTCACATATCATGCATCTTACTTCTCATAGCTAAACAATTTTGACATAAAACTCCAACTTTGCTCCCAAAACACGAATTCCTTCAAGCAGTCATTTCATAAGGGCATATCAGTTTAGTTTGCTCAATATATTTGGGTTTGGTTTATGTTCATTGTATTCTTTCATGTTTAAAATAATTAATGATTAGTTTGGGCATAATCATTCATTCAATACATAATTTATTGAATAGTTTGTATAATTATGATATGCTACATATAATTCAATGAATGCATATGAATTAAACACATAATCATTGTTAGATATGTTAAATATAAAGGAATTTGAACTCTATACCTTTATATTCTATCTAAATACTATTCACACAAAACTCCAACTTTGCCCCCAAAACATTAATTTCTTGAAACAATCAACAATACAGCCAACGGATTTCCATGATCCTTCTATTATTAACTTGATAGAGTTATGAACAAAAAGAAATACAAAAAGTGTTTTGCAATCTCACGAGAAATACTTATACTGAGCACTAAGTTATGACAAACATAACATTGAGATAAACATATTACTAAGTTATAGACCACCTATGTCACTCTTTCAATTAGCAATAAAAAATTAAACATTAGAAATATCTATTCATATCACCATTTAAGGGAATAACTAAGTCACAAAATATAGATGTAGGTTTAAAGACAAAACATGGTATGATATTAAAATTATTTCCAAATAAGCATACCATCATGTTCATGCACACAAAAATATAGTCAATGGGTTTCCATGAGCATTCTATTATTAAATTGATTGAGTTATCAATAAAAATGAACACAATAAGTGTTTTTCAAGCCCACAATAAACATTTATACATGACCATCCTTCACATTATCATAATTATCATTGAAGAATTGAGGAGTATTATGTTGACTATATATTTAAATACTTGAAGGAATTAATGATTAGTTGGGGCGAAATCATGCATTCAATGCATAATCATTGTTTGCATTGTTGAATATCCAACCCTTGAGCATAAACTCATTTCCAAATAATCATACCATCAGGTTGAAGTAGTCAATAATATATTCAATGGGTTTCCATGATCCTTCTATTATTAACTTGATAAGTGTTTTACAATCCCATAAGAAACACTTTTACTAGATACTAAGTTAAGAGAAACATAATATTGAGAAAAACATAGTTCTAAGTTATCCACTACTAATGTCAGTCCTTCAATTAACAACAAGAAATTAAACATTGAAAACATCCATTCATATCACCATTTAAGGGAATAGTTACAACCATCGTCAACATGAGCTCAGTCACAAAATATATATATATATATATGTATGTTTAAGCATAGAATAGGGTAAGATCCTAAAATCATTCTCGAACATGCATACTATAAGGGGTTCAAATAGTCAAAAATATAGTCCATGGTTTTCAATAAGCCTTCTATTATTAACTTGATTGAGTTATCAAGAAAAATGAACACAATAAGTGTTTTACAAGCCCATACGAAACAATTATACATCCCCATCCTTCACATTAGCACAATTATCACTAGAGAACTGAGGAGTATTATATTGACTATGTTGTAAATTGATTGAAGTAATTAATGATTAGTTAGGGTATAGTTTGTTTTATGTTGATTTTATAGTTGTCTGCTTGAAATAATTAATGATTAGTTAGGGCAATTCATTCATTCAACGTATAATTTATTTAAAAAGTTTGCATAATTAGGATATACTACATACAATTCATTGAATGCATAATTCATTCAATACCAATTAATACTTGAAACATAACTCACTCTCTTATACTCTAGAATATGGCATTATTACATAAAGAATTATAATAGGGCATTATACTAGTATAATCACTTGGATAAAATTAATAGGGCATTGGTAAGTATTAGAATAGGGCATTTTTCCTTAACCATGACTATTAAGGCTTTGTTGGGCCCCATAGATATAGTCATGAGGAATCTTAATAATTAAGGAGAAGTGAAATATAGTTTTCATTATACCCATTCAAACAAGTATAAAATCAATGGAGTGTTTTTAGAAGCTAGATTGAAGTAGAACCGACATGATTCATAATTTGAGTGTACATATATGGTTAGTGAGTAGAGTAGGGGTCAAAATTCCAAACATTCAAAACCCTTTACAATATAAATCTAGAATACAAAGGTATAGAGTTCAAATTCCTTTGTATGTAGCATATCTAAAATGGTTAAGTTAAACTCAATGATCAAGGAAAACGATAATAATTAAGTCAAACCTTAACAATATAAAATTGATTGTGAGCCATTATCTAGTTAAACCCATATGAACCCATATCAAATTCTTAAACGTAGGGGAGAGTATAAAACTTACCTAGTTGAGTGAAAACAAAACCAATTCTAGTATTTTTAAATGCCCTGGCTGGTCTGGTCTAGTAATGCAGTGAATAGGATGAGGGCAATTGTGACCATGAATGGGAGGTTCTAGAGAACTCGTGAATGTGTAAAGATTTGAAAATAATGAGAATTGAATTTCACTTATCTTTGATTGTTAACATTCCTCTTAATTACATCGGTGGGGCCCAACAATTCCTTAACAATTAAGGTTAAAGGAAAATACCTATAGTTAATACAAATAACAATAGTTAAGGAAAACACAAGAAGATAATCTTGATGCAGTGGGGGACAAAATGATAAATAATTGGATGTGACCAATGGGGGGTCAATTTATATTATAGAAACCCACTTTGAATGCACTATCTGGTTATGCTCAGCTATTTTTGTGAATCATATAGTCTATGTTTTTTGATGCAACATAGAGCAAAGGGGTTAACCAAAATTTCTATACTATTTTATTCATTTGATAATGCTATGCAATTACATCCTTATATGAATCTCTGGTAAGTTTTTTCCAAAATATATAAGTATTGCTTCATGGTAATCATGTTGTTCTTCGATTTAATATTAATAAACTCCAATTTGTTTTATTTTGAACTACTTTGCTTTGAGCATGCATGTATTCAAATAAATTTATAAATTTATTAAAGCATTTAAGCTAAATTTTAACTCTTTAAAATTATTTGGTAGTTCATTTGGCCATTATAAACAGAGGGGCATAATACGTCAACTACCAATTATTTTGATGTTTTTATTTGGTTGAGAAGGCATTGGAGTGCTTCTTACATAGCTTGTGCTATTGAAGCCTTCTGATTTTACATTTATCTTATAAAATTTTTAATTCATTGAAAAAAATGTATGATCCTATGCATTGAAGCCATATATTTTATGTAATCTTGTAATTGAACTTGTTGTATAGTAAGATGGAGTAAAATCTAGTTATTTTGTACTTATAAATGGGTTTTCTAAAGGGTTTAAATGTTTGATCTTCTAGCTGAGTAGAGCACGGTATTTAAACTTGTGCCTTTTAGGTTTTCAATGTATTCCTTTTTTTTTTTTGATCTTCAATTCCACCATATTGTTGAAAACTTTTATAATTTTCTTGGTGGCTATGAAAGGAGTGGGTGCTGGCATAAACAGTGCATCCCAAGATGTGTTCTTTACATATGATTTTTTCTATTTGTATACAATCTTATAGTCTTGTTGTTAATTAATATGTGTAACAATAAATTTTTTAGATTAAACAAACCCAGAGGAATTTCTTATATATACTAGTTAGTGTGAGATAAGAATCTAAATTCTTTTAGGTTCTTTCATAATGATTCATATTGTCTTTGTAGGCAGTCAAATTGACAAAATAGCGTGTGTGTTTTTTAAAAAATTTACATGTAAAAAAATGATTTTTTTTTGGATTCATCACAATTGAAGGGGCCTTATTTCCTAATGTTGCTTTTCATAGCCCTGATGAGTGTGTCTTTTGATTCCATACGATTTTGTCAAATCCTTTTTACAATTATGTTATTAATTCAAAGTTCATGTAAACTTTTATAAATACAAGAGATTAAAAATTGGGGACCCCTATTAAAAATTAGAAAGATAAATAAAAATATAGATGAACATATTATCAAAATAGAAGAAGACCTAAGTAAAACATGCCAATAGATACCATATTCATTGCCAATAGTCTATATCTTTAAAAGTTATATTAAAGAATAGTAAGAATGCACTTGTACCAAATTTGGATGTCTATGTTCCGCTCATTTATTATAGTAATGAAATTGCTAGAGTAAAGTAAAAAATAAACCTTAAGTGTATATGACACACTTTGTCTTTTGACTTGAATTTTTGATTGTGTAGGAGACTCATTGACAAATGTGAAGTGACACATGCAATAGTTAATCTCCGTATATGAAATTTTAAATTCTAAAATCTAAAATTGAAAAGTAAAGAGTGAGGAAAGAGTACACTTGTATGTGTGTAGTATTATGTTGCATGTGGAGATACTTGTGTCATGTAGAGTGGAGAAAATATATTTCAGTCTTGCTCATTTCCTGGCCAAGGAAATGAAGAATCTATTGAAAGTGAAGGGAGAGAAATATGTCATTGGGTGACACTATACCCGTGACCATATTAACTCAAGTAATTAATCTAACTTTGATTTTGTATCCCAAGATAAGAGGTTGGAGAAAAACATGCCCCTTTATTGAAGAACTTGGATAAAATGGTTTATCATGTTAAATCATTGTCGAATTAAGAGTGATCAAGTCTCAATTTTTGAATAATTAATCAATACTATGATTTGGAAATATGTATATTCTAACTCTCATGAATGAGGATAAAAACACTATGTATCAATATCCAAGAAGGTGGAACCAAGATGGGTTCACTAGAAGTGATTCTAAAGCCGTTGAGTGTCACTAGACTCGAACATGCATCACCCATAACAAAATATTGAACCACAAAATAAGTTTCTCAAAAGTAATGCTAAAGCCATTGGGTGTCACTAGACTTGAACATACATTAAAAAATATGGGTTCACTAGAAGTGATGCCAAATCTATTGAATGTTACTAAACTTGAATATGTGTCATTCATAATAAAATATTGAACCACAAAAGGGGTTTTCGAGAAGTAATGCAAAGGTCACTAAATGTCACTAGACTTGAGCATACATTACATGTAATGGACTAAATTGCACCACTATAAATGGATCTAGATTCTATTTACATGATCAAAAGAGAATAAATAATATTTATGCCCCCATCATGACTACATTACCAATAAGTTTGAATTAGAATAATAATCATTTATTTTTGAAACCATAATTTTTAAGTTTGAAAATATGCACAAGTAAGTATCATGCCTTTTGAACTTTGAAAATGTGCATGAATAGTTATCATGCCCCATAAATCTATAAGAAATGATATAGAATGGCATGCATCTATATGCTTAATTGTAATTGTATTGTGAAAAATATAGTTAGTTTTGTCATTGTTTTACACATGCCTTCAAGTCTATATGCATATATACTTGAGTCCTTGATAAATGAGTCCATATGCATGTCATATGCCCCCATAATATGTATCACTATGCTTTTATATATCATGTGTTCAATTGATGAATTACTTTGAAACTTTGAACTAGTATTGTGGACTTCGTACTTTGTATTGGAATTTTATTTTGCATTACTTTGAACCTTTTTCAACCCTATATTTTGTCTTTGATTTGATTGAGTGCACTCATATGGCCTGTACCCCCCATATTTTGTATTAGTGTGTATACATTTATTGTAAATTTGTCACAAATTCATATCATGCCACTAGTTTGAACCATTCTGAATCTTGCATAATGTGTCAAAATGTATTATGCGTGGGTTTTTTAAAAAAAAAACCTAATGTATGCCCGCATTTTGATGTGAGGGATGAGAGTATCAAATGTGTCATAACGAAAGAAAAAAATTGTACATTTTAAAATAAGTTTGAGCAAACTATAATTTGCTTGATTATATAGCATTTGAATTTTAATCGTTTTGATATATTATTTTTTTGACCATTTGTAAAATAAATATTTGTAATTTGATGAAGATTTTGTATGAAGTTTTTTGAAGGAAATAGTTATAGAGAAATAATTTTAAGATAACAAGGAGTATGTAACAAAATTTGTGTATAGGTAAGTAAGTGCTAATTTTGTCATTTTTGAAAAGGTTGATAGGCGTGATAGAAATATTATCATGTGAAAGATAACATTGTGCGTGTTTTAATGCAACTCATGGGGAGTGATTTCAATATTTATTTCTTAAGATATTACATGTACAAGTTTGAGAGGAATTAATATTTTTGAAAAGAAAATTCAACCCATATAAATATGGTGTTTGAAAAGGAAATTATAATTCATTTGTATATTGATAATTTGTGATTTTTAAGCTCTCAGTGAGAGAAAATTTCACAAAAGATATATCTTTTACTTATGATATTTGAGCAAGTGGATGTTGTCCTTTAGTCTGAAGTTGCTTTGGCCTTGGTATGCCGAAAAACCCATATTTTTAATGTTTTTAAAAAAATGAAAAATTAAATTTTATTATTTTTTATGTATTTTAGAATGATTTTTGTACTTTTCTAGTCATGCTCTATACATAGAGGTTTTTTTCTAGATCATGCCCGAACATGTCCAAAATAGCCATAGACTCATTTGATTGATCACAAACCTATCTGTGCACCTATCCTTTCTAGTGTGGATATAACCATGATAAAATTAATATATTAGTAGTTATCATGAATTGATTTTTGATTGTATTAAATTATATTTTTAACTTATATTTTATGTATTTGTTATTGTAGGTTAATATGTGAGCACAAGAGTTTAGACATGGTTGCATGATGGATATCATATGAGTGTTGCCTTTGAGTGACATTAAGAAGGCTACACTTGATGCAGTTGGTCTTGCCCATCTTGGTCAGTTAATTGTGATGCCCTATTGCATGCACCTAATGACAACATTGGCCAAGTGTTTGGACTTAGACACTTGCACATTTTGTCTCCCTATAAGGGAGATACCTGTGAAATTAGATGATGTTTGGAGGATATTACATTTTTTTATTGTTAGTACATGGGTGATATTGTGGGGTGGCAGTGGGCCAGATCATATAACGCAAACACACCAATATATGCCCGGTCATGCTTGGGGTGCTTGATATGGTCTTAATGATACTAAGATTTTATTGTCAGAGATTTTATTAGTGAAGGTTATGTGTGTGCAAAAGTTTGTATTTGCATTGTTAACATCTTTCATTACACTAGATGGTGGTGATGTATCCATTTATCATATGATGCACTAGTTTTTATAGAGTATAGAGGACCATGACATTATGTCTTCTTAGGGACATACTATGTTGGCCCATTTATATAGAGATTTACATTAGTTCAATTGAGAGGGATTTGGAGGAGGATTGGGTTAGATAAAATTATTACATTGTTGGACCTACAAACATGTTACTGTGATTCGTCATGTAGGGATGCCTTATGGTGGATGGGTACATCCAAAAATTTATATTGAGAGGTGGGTTAGTACAACTCATGTTATCAGGAGTGGGATGATGGAGTATCATTGGGTATTAGATTAGATAGCTATAGATGTTATTATTTAGATATGTTACAAGGTTTTTAGAGGGTGACTTTAGGATGGGGTGCAACTTAGGTGAATTGGGTGAGTTGTTGGATTCATGATTGGTGTCCAAAAGTGTATGAGCACTTTCAGTTTGAGCATGTGACATGCTATTTTGACATTGTAAATGATGTGCACCCAGAACCTTTTGTATGGAGGTGACCTATGAGAGATTTGCTATGTGAGGGAGATAGAGGTTGGCCCATTGCTTGTCAGGCCGAAAAGAATATTGGAGGAATGACAATGAAATTATATTTCATGACTCAATTTGTAAATGAGAAATGATTACAATAAATAAGTCAAATATTGAATTATCACTTCATCTACCAAGAAGTCCTTTCAACTACCTACGGGACTCTTGAGCTACACAATACAAGACAAAAGTAAATGTGTAATTGCACACTACAAGACAAAAACAAGACACATATGCTAGACACCTAGAATTAATAACAATTATGTACAATATTATTACATCTCCCCCTTAACCTATAAGGGTCTTTGTTAGACCAAGCATTCCTTTAAAATTTTCAAAATTTTCTCATCTAAGTGCTTTTATCAGGATGGTTGTTGGTTGCTCTGCTATTGGGAAATGTTGTAACTTGACACTGTCACCTTTCACATAGTGCCAAATCAGATAAAATTTGGTATAGATATGTTTGATTCGGTCATGAAAGACTGGATTCTTTACCATCTAGATTATAGAAGTGTTGTCAACCATAAATGGTGTTGAAAAAACTTGTTGCTATTGCTAATCTAAAAGAACCCTTTTGAGCCATAAGATATCTCTAGTTGCCTTTGAAGTGGTCATATATTTTGCTTCTATTGAAGAAATTGTTCGAAATGATTGTTTCTTGGCTTTTCAACTAATAACTATTATTTCCAAATTCATTAGAAAACATGAGGTGGATTTTACATCTTAATGATCACCAACATAGTCAGAATCTGAATACCCAACCAATTTGGAGTCTCCTACTCTGAAGTATTTGAGCCCAAAATTATGTATTCCTTTGATATATTTGAGGACCCTTTTTGTTAGTACCCAATAACTATCCTTAGGTTGTTGCATGAATCTTGAGACAAAACCAACTACAAATGATATATCTAGTCAAGTTGTGGTCACATAAATTACATTTTCAATGAGTTGTTTGTATTTAATGGCATCAACCAAATATGTTGAATCTTCAGATGTTAATTTGAGATTCTGTTGCATGGGCATGCTAAGAGGCTTACAATCTTCCATTATGAACTTTCTTAGAATGTCACCAATGTACTTCTGTTGAGTGATGAAGAAATATTTTAATTTTTAAATTACTTCAATATCCAATTACTAATGAAGATAACCCAAATCAATCATTTTAAAGCTTTTCATCAACTCTAATTTGAATTTTGCAATGTATTGTTCATTGTTCCCTGTGATGAGCAAATCATCAACATACACCACCACAAATACAATTATTTTGTCAACTAATTTGATGAAAAGAGTTGCATTTTCAAGCTCAAAATTTTTGAAGTTCATGTTCATGAGGTGCTCAACTAATTTATCACACCATGCTCGAGGGGCTTGTTTCAAACCATACAATGATTTTTTAAATTTACACAATTTTTGATCTTGTTTGTTTATTGTAAAACCTTTGGGTTGTGTCATGTACATAGTTTTCTTGAGGTCACCATTTAGGAATGTAGTTTTGACATCCATTTGGTGAACTTTCTATCCATTGTGAGTTGTCAAAGCCAACATGGTTCGAATGGTAGTCCATTTTTTTATAGGTGCAAAGGTTTTGTTGTAGTCAATTCCTTCTTTTTGAGCATACCCCTTTGTGACAAACTTTGTTTGGTTCTTGTCAAGTGAGCCATCAGCCTTGTAGTTTCTGTAGACCCATTTGCAACCATATGGAGGATTAACCAATTTTTAAGTCCCGTTTTTGACCAATGCATTGTACCTATCTTTCATTATTTTTCTACAAGATTCAAGCTTGTCATCCTGTTTGAAAGATGTTGGTTTTGAATCAAATGCAACATTGATTTCTTCTAGAAAATCATTCAAGGTGAGCTTTTAAAGTATGTCTTGAATTTATTCAAGGGACTTGTTTGATTTTGATGAAGCTACATGTGCACTTCTTGTGCCTATTTTCCCAACTTCATTAAGTTTCACATCTTTCAATGTTTGAATGGCCCACTTAGGCATATGTTTTTGTGTTTTAGGTGCTTCAAGTTCATCCTTTGAAGTTCCATCAATTTATTCCCTCTATGCTTGTGGACCCTATTCATTGTCTGATGAAGTTTCATTCTCCCCTTCAGGAGGAGTTTCAAGTCATGTATGGGAGATAATAGAAAATCAATAGATTCCCAACTGTGTGTCCCCCACTCATTGTCTGGAACATCCAAATCACTCTCTTTTTAGACATCAAACTTTACATACTTGTCAAGTCGACTCAATTGCATACCAATATGTTCTTTGTTTTTTGTAGACTCAAAAAATACAATTTCTCTTATGACAAGAAACTTCTCTTTCTCATCATATAGCCTGTATGCCTTGGAGGATTCAAAATATCCCAAGTGGATGCATTTTTTTCTTGTGGTCCAACTTATTTCTTTTCTCCTTTGGATTCAATGTCTAACAAGTGGATCCAAAAATTTGAAGATGTCTCATTGAAGGAAGATGACCACACCACACCTCATACAGAGTCTTAGATTGCAAAGCTATTGATGTTGATATGTTGTGGAGGTATATTTTAGTTACTTCAGCCCAAAAGTGCAGATATACCCCTTTTTAATACAACATTGCACAAACCACATTCATCATGGTTTTGGTCATCCTTTCTACAACTCCATTCTGTTACGGAGTGTATGGAACTATGAGCTAGTGTTTGATCCCATTTTGCTCAAGATAGGATTCAAACTTATTTGAAGTGAATTCACCGCCATTATTTATCTTGAGTGTCTCAATGTGGCTTTGTGCTTCATTTTCAATCATATTTCAAAATTTTTGGAAAGCCTCGAAGGCTTCTGATTTTTAATTTAGAAAGTATATCCATGTCATCTGACTGTAGTGATAAATGAACAACATGAAGTACTTATGACCACCACTGGAGAGGTTTGGAAGAGAACACAAGTTTGAGTGAACAATTTGTAATTTTATGTCAGCTTTCCACTATGATTTTGAGAATGATTCTCTTGAGTATTTAGCCAAGATGTAGGCTTCCCACTTTTCATCTGATTTTATGAGCAATGTAGGCATGCTAACAACACCATTTTTTTGAAATACACAAATATTGTTATAGTGAGTGTGCTTGAATCGAGCATGCCACAACATGTTTGGAGACATTCCATTTTCCATAAAATGAACATAATTCTTTGAATTTGATGGCTCACCCCTAAATTTAAGTAGTTATCCTTCCTCATATCCAGTCATGATGACTACATTGTCACTTTTTCTTCTGATTGTGACATCGCCATCATGCAACAGAATGGAATGGCTTTATTACCTTATGAGCACTAAGGACAACAAGTTTCATTTCAAGTGAAAAAGGTAAAGAACATTCCCCATTTTGTAGTTTGGAAGCTCTAGACACTTGAGTTGAATTGTACCTCTTCTCTATGGTTGAAAACTTGATTTATCTATGAGGTATATCGAGCTAGAACTTTCTTCACTCTACTCCTCAAAGAAGTGTTTTCAAAAAGTCATATGTTGAGTGACACTAGTATCAAGAATTCAAGTAATAAACCATGAAGAACTGATCGAGACACTATTTGTTTCATCATCTGTATTAGAAAACACACATTCACTAGTGAATTGGATTGAGTCTGACTCTTTTGATTGTTTCTTTGATTTTTCATCATTCTTACGGTATGCTTCAATTTTCTCCTATGGAGTTCTGCATTCGTGAGTCTCATGACTTTATTTTCTGTCACACCATTCGTAGTAGAGGTTTTGTTTATCATCTTGTTTTTTATTTTGACCACCATGATTTTCATTTTTGCCACCTTTTCTCTTGTACTTAATTTTGTACTTGTTATTGCCTTCATTTTTGGAAGACGTAGCCTTGTTTGATGTTTTAGAATAATTTGATTTGACATAGCACACACTTTCCCCTTTTTTGGATTCTATTTTTCTTTGAAATGTCATTTCTCTTTTTGCCATCTTTTCAACCAACTGGTCAAATGTGAGAGTCTTCAACTAATTGCTTCTTGTAGAGAATCCAAGTAGGTTGAATAGTTACGAAGAAAGGATTTTATGAATGAGATCATGTAGATGCCAATTTTGACACTTATTGCTTCTACATCATGTTTGATGACACGTATTTTTGAAGCCAATCTCATCACATCACCATATTTCAACTCTAGGTTGAACAACTTCCGCTGTAATTGAATGAATTCCAACTCTGAGTGGGAATCATATACCTCCTTTAGTTTTTGAAATGCTTCTCACGATGTATCACACCTCTGTATATGACGAAACACATCTCCGTCCACTGATATTCTCATCAAGGCTATTGCCTTATGATTTTTTTGCTTCCATGTCTGAGTATCATTTCCATTCCCTATTGGTTCAACTGGTTGTTTCTCTTTGTTGCAAATATTGAACCATAGATCATTGAATATGAATGTGTTTTCCACTTGCTGAGACCATTCTAACCAACTGTCTTTATCGATCAATGTAGTTCTAACAATATATTTGATGGAATGCATGGTTTTTGTTTTCAGTTTTTAGTTTTGAGTTTTTGTTAAGCCCAATTGGTTCTTTATCACTCCAAAATGGTCTCATTTTCTATATACCATCAGACCCATATACCAAACCTCTCAATATACTCGCCCTTCTTATATACTTGTCGGTAAGTGTAAGAATCTAGGCCTTTCAATATACTCAGTAGTACGTCAAAGAGGCCTTAAGGTACGTGAGAACAGAGTGGTATGTGGTACCTAGGTGGCACGTGAAAATGTTTCTCCTTGTTATTAACATCAGCTTAAAAAGAAAAGCTCATACATTAATATACTCAGTTTTTCTTAATTTCTAGATTTACATTTTTTGACAGTGATGAATGGGTACAAGAATAGCTCTCCTTATTTTTCTTTGAATTATATAATTTAATTGTTTTTTTCAAATCCGTTTAAAGTAACATGCTCAAGACAATTCAAATGAAAAAATTTCTCAAATTTTAAATGATTTCAAATTGAAATGAAGGAATTCCAAATTTTGAAAATTAGCACTAAAAATGAATACTTTGCTCGTCATGAAAAAGCTTCAAAATGTGTACCTTCTCTCCTCTTATTTTGTTTTATATGGATTTCCAATATTGGAAATAAAATTATGGCCTCCTCAATGACTATGTACTCCTTAGAAGAATGATGCCTTAGCGCTGGAAATATAACTGCCACGTACTATGGCAGTTTGCAAAGAATTGGTAAAGATGTGTGCCATGTCATGTTACGAGTTGATGCAATTAGCCTCACGCCACATGCTACCCTGCCAAAGTCCGATCACAAGCTTCAAATAGCCATGCAGTCTAGTAAGAATCTCCACGTAGGCTAGCAAGAACCTCCACGTAGGCTAGCAAGAGCCTTCTACGCAGTCAAACACAGCAAACACAACATATATTTGGTGCCATGCAGTCTAAAACGACAGAATTTGCCAAGACGTCTTCCATTTAGCACCTTCCAACACAATCAAACAGCATATACTCAGTCTACAATGACGTTAAACTTTGAAACTTCTTCTATGCTGGGTGTTACTGCCTGACAAGTCATAAAACAGAGAATGAATGACTAAAAACAGTTACTACATCCTTCTGAGGCGTCTTGCATTCAACTACACAGTAGTTAAAACTGTGGGAAACAGCTATGCGTCCTCCTTCAACAAATACGCCTCCCAAAATATCTAATACGCTACCTATACACAGCCAAGACTAAATTATTGAAAGCGAAGTTATTAATTGCAGGCCATACGGCTAGAAATATGGAGAAAAGCTAATTTATTTTTTCTTGCTGTAGTACCAATGCCACCAATGCCCCGTAGAAATAATTTGTAAATGAGAAAGCATTACAATAAATAAGTTAAAGAATGATTTATCACTTCACCTACCAAGAAGTCTTTTCAACTACCTATGAGACTTTTGAGCTACACACTACAAGATGAAAGTAAATGTGCAACTACACATTATAAGACAAAAGCAAGACACTTATACTAGGCACCTATGGTTATTAAAAATTATGTACAATATTGTTATAGTGTTGCCGAATTGTCACCTATTTCATTAGGAGAGGTAGAGCCTATGATCGAGACTCTTAATGTAGATGGTTTTGGTTGTACACCAATGCATGCATGATGGTGGATGGCCCACATGTGGCTCATTTTATTTCTTGTTGTAGTAGAGGGTGCCCCTGAGGCACAAGGTGGAGGAGATGCATGTGGAGCAGTAGTTGTTGGTTGTTATGTTCCTCCTACGAGTATATATAAGTATATTGAGATTATTTGCATAGTTTTAATTACTTTAATAAATTGATATCATATATTAGTTTTTTGTATGGGAAGATGAGTATTAGATGACCATTATAGAGACATCCCTCCCAAGGTTTGATGGGACATGTGCCTGGCGAGGTAATTTATGGTGATTATTAGAATGCACAACAAATATTTTTGGTGATCATCCCCTCATTTTTTTTATCAAGTAGCAATAGCTAGTGTGACCTAAATTGTGGCTTTAGTGGACTATGATGAATTAAGAGCAAAGCGATATGTGGTGATTATCAAGCATGACTAGCTTAGGGTGGAGCTTATGAGACATCAGATACTCCATCCTACTCTAATGATAGATTTAGGCCTGAGTTTATTGGTTGAGTATGTGCAATTACCACATAAGCATGTTGTGTTACATGCATAGGTAATGTATATGAGGATTGTGAGATGAGGAGTCAATCGCACTCATGATCATGACTAACTAATAGTGGGGCATCATCTTCACATAGTCCCTTATAGATTGAGAGAGATGTAGAGGGAGTTATAGATGTATAGGGTGATGAATCCAATTATTGAGTGACTTTGTATATGTTATAATTGTATCATGTTAAACATTATATATATATATATATATATATATATATATATATATATATATATATATATATTATATATATATATATATATATATATATATATATATATATATATATATATATAGTGACTTTGTATATGTTATAATTGTATCATGTTAAACATTTGATATATACACTCTCTCTCTCTCTCTCTCTCTCTCTCTCTCTCTCTCTCTCTCTCTCTCTCTCTCTCTCTCTCTCTCTCTAATGTATTTCTTCCTGCATTGTGCTTATGTAGAAATTATATTGCATATGTTTTTCAGAATTGTTGCATTTGATAACTGAACTCATGTGATGACATTAGTACTTAGTATATCAATATATCTGATCATTCTCATGTATGTGAAATATGGTAGTGATACTATATTTTAATTTTTGACGTGTGTAATTGATTTAATTGAGAATTGTAGAATGAGATGACCTCCCTAATGAAAATATAAATTATGCACTGTACTGATTTTTATTTACAACTTCCTTTTGATATTGTATATGTAGATCTATATTCTTAGAGATAGTCGCACCTATCTTGTGACACTTGTGGTTGATATTATTGATGCTCTTTTGATATCTTTAAAGCATGAATTACATGTTCACCCCTTTGATTTAAATTTTGGTGTTTTTGCTTTGGTATCCATGTTTTTATGATTCGAGATGTACTTTTATCATGGACCATGATGTACTTCGAGTGTTCTTTATTCCTTAAAAAAGTTAATAAACCACCTTCGAAAGTAAAAAATAAACTAGTATTATCATTATTCATTGTTGCATTTATTTTTTGTAACCAAGGTCTTCCCAAAACTATATTTCTGTGTGGAATAGTATGCTATATGACCAATAATGTACTTAGTGTCTCGAGTCCCAAAGTGATTGTTAAAATTGGCTGTCACAATATGTAATTCTATTAAAGCCCTTAGGTTGAGGCTTGTTCAAATCATGCTCTAAAGGTGGAGGTAGAGATATGAGAATTCAATCAAGTAATTTTTGTAATAATAGATGAGGAGGTTGTGGTAACCTTGTCAATTTACTCTTTGGTGGAGCTATCAATAAAATCTTGTTTGTTGGTTGTGAAATTTCATTAACTGTTACTTTTGTTTCATTCTTTATTTTGTTATATTTGACTTTGTACTTTAGCTTGCTTTGAGACTTGCCATTTGAAGTAGATGAAACATTTGATGCATATATTAGCTTGTTCAAAGCTAAAAAGATTGAATTCAAGTTCTTTGAATGTATAGAATAACTCATCAAAAGATTTGAACTCATTAAATATAATTGATTCTTAAAGTGGTGCTAGCAAGCTTTGTGTGTAAATATCTTTCGATTCAATATCTACCATAGATTTTGTCATCTTAGCTAGCATTGTATTATATCGAAGAGCATATTCACTGATTTTTTCATTTAACCTTTGATTGATTTTATACATTTATGCATAAGATAAATTTTCACCAATGTTGATTGAGAAGTGTACTAGAAATTCTTCCTCCAATTGGTTGAATGCTCTAACTAATTGAAGTGGTAGATCATAGAATCATCATAGGGCATAATATATTAGGCTTCTTAGAAAGAGCTTGGTGAGTAATTTATCATTGTAAACATAATCCAAGCATGCTACATGGAATGATCAAAGATATTGCTCATGATCACCATTACCCTCATAGAGTGGTAGCCTAGGAGTTGTGAAGCATGTTGTTAATGGGTAAGAAGTTATATTATGTGCCAAATGATTATAAAGTAGAGTATGAGAATCCAATGTTGAGTAGATTTAGAGACACCTTTCCATAATTTCAATACTTTAACATGTACAGATAGAATAATTTTCTCACGAAATGATGCATTATGTGAAGTTGGTATATGACCGTATGTAGTAATCAATGGAGGTGTGTAGGATGCTTGTGTATGAATAGGCATGTAAATATATTGTAAACCAACTAATGTCCCCGTACCAAAGGATGGTGTCACATATGTAATTATATGTGTTAATATAGGAATATTATCAATGGTAGTAATTGTAGGACTTGAAATTGGAGGATTAACAACTTTGAAAGTCACCTCTTGTTGTTTTACTTAAGATGATACAATCTTTTATTGATGTATAGTCTTAGATGTGAGGAGTAGGGTAAGTGCAGGAAGTTGGGAGACAAAAAGTAGATATTTTTCATGAAAACGTGATTTTTATATAATCCTAAATAAATAAATAAAGTGTGCATTCTTTAGGTTTGGTTATATCCAAAATTAAATTAGAAAAATATGTACGCATAAAATTGTACATCTTTACTAACAACATGCAATGTGCAAGGGCTATATAGAAAATAATTTGAAAATCAAAAGGCATGAAGTTGTTTACTAAATTAAATGTTAAGTATAAGTTGACATTATATTTTAAATTTATTTTAATAAATATAGGAAATTAGGATCACTCTGCATTTTCTATAATTGATCTCACAACTCCATAAGTTACAATTTGGAGATAGTTTTTGAAAATCTAATCTAGTTAGTACTTAATCATTTCAAGAGTTCATCATTGAACTTAAGGATTTTAGGGTGTACATTTTAGAATTAATGTCCATTTTGGTCAAACACATAGTCATTTTTTAAGTTTTAGAACCTTATGAATTGGTTGCTAACATTTATAGCAATTATAGGTTTGTCAAAATTAAATTTTACAAACCAACAGACACACACCCATTTAAGCCAATTTTAATTATAATTAGGTTCTTTATAATAAAAAAGTGACACAACACCATAATCATCTATGAACAAGATAAATTGGCAAAATTTGGAACACATTAATATATGGTCACCCAATTCTATTTGAATTCATGCCAAAGTGGTATGCATGTGGAAATGTAGGTCACATTAGTGACCCACAAACACCCAACCACCCATTTATGTTATTTTTACTTGTGATTAGGTCCCTTGTATGGCAAAAATGGCACAAAAACACCATATCCACTTATAACAAAGGTAAATTCAGACAATTTTAAGCATATGTGTTCATGATCACCCTATTTCTCATCAAATTTAGGGAAAAAATGTGTGATTATGGATAGGTAAGTCGCATTATGACCCTTATACATCTGACCACCTATTTATGTTGATTTTACTTGTGATTAGTTATATTATAGATAAAAAGTGACACAACAACACCATATCCACTTATGACTAGGGAAATAAAAATAATTTCATACACATTTGTGCATGATCACCTCATTTCACTTTAATTTATGCCAAAGTGGTGTGCTTTAGGAATCATAAGTCACATTGGTAACCCATGCATGCCCACTTTATATTGATTTCACTTGTGATTAAGCTTCACATATCAAGAAAAAAAATCATATATATGTTTATGAAATTTTCATAAAAGGCCAAGGGCAACACATAATAAGAAAGTAGTGTCTAGCCTATATGTTTATGAAATTTTCACAAAAGGCCAAGGGCAACACATAATAAGAAAGTAAACAACATTGAAGGAGCATAGAACAAGTGAAATCTAGTCCAATTCATCCATATGTATCAAGGTCATATCATAGCAAAGTAGCATATCCATGTAGTAAAATTTTAGATATGAGTAATTAGTAAAAAAAATTAAGACATATTGCTCGACATAGTAGAGAGATCATATAAAGATGCAACTTGTTATAATTTAATCTATAGAATTATTTGCCCCCAGCATAGACATGGACACTGTGTAGAAGGGAATTTGGCATCCAAGATACTAGTATAATGTATGTCCTACATCACACTTATATATCTCATGAAATTCATGAGTTTGAAAAAGAATGTTATATCTACCAAGTATGTGATAATAAACATCTGTAATTAAAAGTAAACTATCAACTCGTTTCATGCTCAAGTCCAAATTTTTTATATTTGTAAATATTTTTAATGTTATAGTATTTTTGCATGATTTCATTTTTTTATAATATAGATAATATTTTTAAAGGAAAGTGTGCCTATTATCCCACCAATAGGAGGACCATAGCATGCATGTGGATAAAATATGTTAAATATGGCTTTTCCTTTGAAAAACATGCCATGAGTAGGTGTATCTGAATCTAAAAAGGCATCATCTTGGTGTAACTGTTTGGATCACAGCTAATTATAAAATTTGTTATTACATGTGTATCTTGAGAATGTGTAAGACTTGGTGAATTATGTTGTAAAATATGAGAAGGCATCCTCTCTTTTGTTAGATATGGAACAACCTAAGACCATGTTGTATAATATTTATACTTCTTTGAACCTTGAATAATATTTTTATATGATTATTATTTTTTAAGAGGGTGTGCCACTATCTTTTGAACTAACTATATATAAAGTTTCTATATAGGTGCAACAATTGATTCTGATCTATGTTCTTAAATGGGTATACTACTTACCTCTATATTATGCTCTTGAAGAGGTCAACTAAACAACTATGGTGGTGGTGGGGGAGAATGATAAGTTACCACTAACTGTAGAGAGTACTCATATTGAATGTTTTGAACTTTGACTACTTGATTATGATGTATGTATTTGAGGCATTTATGCAACGTAGATGGTATTGCACAAAGCTTTCATATCCAAGGGCATCCTAGTAACATTTTAAAGGCCTATGTGCTTGGTGAAGTTAGATATACAGATATGAGAATTCAATCAATTAATTTTTGTAATAATATATGCATAGGTTATGCCAATACCTTTGTAAATTTCCTCTTTGGTAGAACTATCAATTAATGATTGTTTGTTGTTTGTGAAATTTCATTAACTGTTAATTTTGTTTCATTCTTTCTTTTTCTATATTTAACTTTTTAGTTTGGCTTGCTTTGAAACTTAGCATTTGAAGTAGATGAAACATTTGATGCATATTTTAGCTCAAGTTCATAGCTAAGAGATTGACTTCTCTTTATTTAAATGTATGTAATAGCTCATCAAAAAAAATTAACTCATTAAACATAATTGATTCCTATAGTGGTGCTAGCAATATTTATGGGAAAATATCTTTCGATTCAATATCTGTCATAGAGTTTGTCATCTTAGCTAGCATTGTATTGTACCAAAGAATATATTCACTAATTTTTTCATTTAACCTTTAATTGATTTTATAAATTTGTCCGTAAGATTTTTTCCTCAATGTTGATTGAGAAGTGTACTAAAAATTCTTCTTCCAATTGGTTGAATGTTGTAACTGATTGAAGAGAGCGATCATATAACCATCATAAATCATAATATTTGAGGCTTATTAGAAAGAGTTTTGTGAGTAATTTATCATTGTAAACATAATCCAAGAATGCTACATGGAATGTTCAAAGATTTTGCTAAGGATCATAGAGTGGTAGATTAGGAAAAGCTCTAGAAGCCTATTGGTAATGGGTAAGAAGTTATCTTAGGTGCCAAAGGATTATGAAGTAGAGTATGAGAATACAATGTTCAATAGCTTTAGAGACACCTTTCTCTAATTTCAATAATTTAACATGTAAGGCTAGAATAATTTTCTCATGAGATGATGCATTATGTGAATTTGGTATAATACCTTGTGGAGTAATCAATGGAGGTGTGTAGGATGCTTTTGTAGGAAGAGGCATGTAAATCTATTGTAAACCAAGTTATGACCCTGTACTTAAGAATTATGGCACATATGTAAATGTCTGTGTTGATATAGGAATAGAATCAATAGTATCAATTAGAGCACATAAAATTTGAGGATTAATGACTTTGTAAGGTACCTCTTGTTTTACTCAAGATGATACAATATTTTCTTGATGTGTAGTCTTAGATGCTTGGAATATGGTAAGTGTAGGAAGTTGGGGGGGACGGGGGGGAGTGGACATTATTCATGAAAAAATGATTTGTATATTAGCTTAAATCAAAAAAATGTTTACATGCTTTAGTCTTGGTTATATCCAAACTTAAATCATAAAAATGTGTATGCACAAAATCACACACTGTTACTAATAGTATACAATGTGCAAGGGCTATAGAGAAAATAATTTGAAGAACCCAAAGGAAGGATGTTATTTAATAAAATAAATGTAAATTATAAGTTGATATTATAATTTAAATTTATTTTAATAAATATAATAAATTAGGGTCACTCTGCATCTTCTAGAATTGATCTCATAGCTCTACGAATTACGATTTGGAAGAGTGTTTTTTCAAAATCTAATCTTGGTGGTACTTAATCATTTTAAAATTTTAGCCATGAAATTAAGGATTTTAGGGTGTATATTTTATAACTAATGTCCATTTTGGTCAAACATATTACAAACCATTACACACCTACCCACCCCTTTATGCCAATTTTAATTATGATTATGTCCCTTATATGAAAAAAGTGATACAATAACACCATAATCATTTATTACCAGGGTAAATTGGTAAAATTTGGAACACATTTGTGCATGGTCACCCAATTCTATTTGAATTCATGCCAAAGTGTTGTGCATGTATAAATGTAAGTCACATTGGTGACCCATGCACGTCCACCCATTTATGTTGTTTTTACTTGTGATTAAGTCCCTTATATGCCAAAAGTGACACAAAAACACCATATCCACTTACAAAAAAGGTAAATGTAAATAATTTTAAGCATATGTGTCCACTATCACCCTATTTCTCTTTAAATTCAGGAAAACAATGTGTGATTATGGTAACATAAGTATCATTGTGACCCTTATACATTCAACCACCAATTTATGTTGATTTTACTTGCGATTAGTTATCTTATGGGAAAAATTGACATAACAACTCTATATCCACTTATGACTAGAGAAATAAAAAGAATTTTGTGCACATTTATGCATGATCACCCCAATTCACTTCAGATTTAAGCCAAAGTGGTGTGATTCAAGAAATGTAAGTTGCATTGGTGACCCATGAAAACCACTTTATGTTTATTTCACTTGTTATTAAGTCCCTCATATGCCAAAATAGTCACAATAATATCATATTTACTTGTGACCAGGATAAATGCAAATGATTCTAGGCACATATGTATGGAATCACCCATATTCACTTTGAAATCAATTCAAAGTGGTATGATTGGGGCAATGTGGATTGAATTGGTGATCCATGCATATCCAACCACACTTTTACATCATTTTTACTTGTGATTATGGGTATTATATGCCAAAATCAACACAACAATACCATATCCATTTGTGACCAAGGAGAATCTAGAAATGTTGGGGCACATTCATGGACAGTCACCCCAATTCACTTGGAATTCATGCCAAAGTGGTGTGATTGGGGAAAATTAATTCACATTGATGACAAAATAACCCCTCACCACCCATTTATCCTTATTTTACTTGCGATAATATCCCTTATAGGCTAAAAGTGATAAACAAACACTATCTATTTGAAACTAGGGTAAATGTGGATAATTTTAAACACATTTATGTATGATTAATATAAGGACAAAGTGGTGAGATTGGGGAAATGTAAGTCACATTAGCGACCTACACACACCAAACCACACATTTATGCCAATTTCATTGGTGATTTGGTCTCTTTTATGCCAAAAGCAAGCCAAGAACACCATTTCTACATGTGATAAGGGAAAAAGTCAAATCATGTTCAAAAGGTGGAGTTAGAGATATGAGAATTCAATCAATTAATTTTTATAATAATATATTCATAGGTTTTGGTAACGTTGTAAATTTCCCCTTTGGTAGAGCTATCAATTAATGATTGTTTGTTGTTTGTGAAATTTCATCAATTGTTACTTTTGTTTCATTCTTTCTTTTGCTATATTTAAATTTTTAGTTTGGATTGCTTTGAAACTTGGCATTTGAAGTAGATGAAACATTTGACGCATATTTTAACTCAAGTTCATAGCTAAGAGATTGATTTATATTTCTTTAAATGTATGGAATAGCTCATCAAAACATTTGAACTCATTAAACATAATTGATTCCTATAGTGGTGCTAGCAATATTTATGGGTAAATATCTTTTGATTCAATATTTTCCATAAATTTTGTCATCTTAGATAGCATTGTATTGTACTAAAGAATATATTCACTGATTTTTTCATTTAACCCTTGATTGATTTTATAAATTTGTGCATAAGATTTTTTTCCCCAATGTTGATTGAGAAGTGTACTACAAAGTCTTCTTCCAATTGGTTGATTGCACTAACTGATTGAAGAGAGAGATCATATAGCCATCATAAAGGATAATCTTTGAGGCTTCTTATAAAGAGTTTTATGAGTAATTTATCATTGTAAACATAATCCAAGAATGCTACATGGAATGTTCAAAGATGTTGCTAAATATCATAGAGTGGTAGATTAGGAGTTACGAAGCCTATTGGAAATGGGTAAGAAGTTATCTTAGGTGCCAAAGGATTATGAAGTAGAGTATGAGAATACAATTCTTAGTAGCTTTAGAGACACCTTTCTATGATTTAAATACTTTAACATGTAAGGATATAATAATTTTCTCATGAGATGATGCATTATGTGAAGTTGGTATAATACCTTGTGGAGTAATCAATGGAGGTGTGTAGGATGTTTTTGTAGGAATAGGCATGTAAATCTATTGTTAACCAAGTGATGTCCCCATGCTTAAATATGATGGAACCTATGTAAATGTATGTGTTTATATAGGAATGTAATCAATAGTAAAAATTGGAGCCCCTAAAATTTGAGGATTAACGACTTTGTAAGGCACCTCTTGTTGTTTTGCTTAAGATGATACAATATTTGCTTGATGTGCAGTCTTAGCTATTTGGAGTTGGGTACATGCAGGAAGTTTCCAGGCAAAAAGGTGGACATTCTTCATGAAAACATGATTTGTATATGAGATTAAATCAAAAAAGTGTTTACATGCTTTAGGCTTGGTTATATCCAAACTTAAATCAGAAAAATGTGTATGCACAAAACCACACATTGTTACTAATAGTATACAATGTGCGAGGGCTATAGAGAAAATAATTTGAATAACCCAAAGGAAGGAGGTTATTTACTAAAATAAATGTTAATTATAAGTTAACATTATAATTTAAATTTATTTTAATAAATATAAGAAATTAGGGTCACTCTACATCTTCTAGAATTGATCTCACAGCTCTACAAATTATGATTTGGATGAGTGTTTTTTAAAATCTAATCTTGTTAGTACTTAATCATTTTAATAGTTCAACCATGAAATTAATGATTTTAGGGTATATATTTTTTAACTAATGTCCATTTTTTGAACATAATTATCTATTGAGAGGGGGGGTGAATTAGTAGATAAGCTAAAACTAGTTGATTTAAACTTTTTTAGGAAATACAAATTCATAAGAAAATCAAAGAACATATGCAAATGATCACACACACACACAAAAGCACATTACACCATATTTATATGTAGAAAACCCAAAGGGAAAAACCATAGTGAGAATAGTTGCTAGAATCTACTGTTCTAATCTAACCTCATAGTTAAATCACCTCATTAGCAAAACCACACTAGTTACATTCAAGGACACCTATCCTCAGGAGACACCAATCCCCTAACTGAGCACCAACTCAATTTTTTTAAAGGCACCAACCAATCAGAACTATGGAGCTAAAAATATAGTGTACAAGACAAATTCATGAAGGAATCTAGTTCAATTTTTTTGTTACAAGTCTAGTCTATACCTGCTCACTCTCTGCTCATTTTCTGTGTGGTTTTTCTTCCACTCTACTCAATCTCTACTCATTATAACTTTCACTCTATATCTACATACATCTCTAGTGTGACACCCTTCGAGTTGCTCTATTAGCACCCTTTTTAATTACAATAAGTAGCAATGACAACAACTTATACATAGTTCTAGATTATGCATATATGGACAAATGTATCTAGGTTTACATATATCAAATGTGTTCACACTTCAACTCCCCTTTTCTAGTTCTCATTAAAAGTGATTTTGACTTATGCACTTTCCCATGTCTTGATTTATGCATCACATTGTAATGGTCAAATCTATTTACTATGTTTGGCAACTGTGATTTTTAGGTCATTACTACGCCATTTCCTTAGTCAATGATTGATCAATCTTGAGCTTTGTGTGGACATTTTTGAGCTAAACATTTATCTGGTCATGTTTTTAAATAAGGATTGTTCATATTGTCTTTGGTACCATTAACTATCCATCTTGAGTCATCAGATCCTTGTTATGCACTATTTCAATCTTTGAAACAGAATTGTCAATCTCTCTTGCATAACAATCGAGTTCTTTGTCACATCTCAATATTTCCTATATGATTGGTTCACTTTCACTCCTTTCGATTATCTTAGACATGCTCGATATTTATCTTTGTCTTTATGCCTTTCAATATTTTGTCATGGAAGCCTTGTGTCCTTCATAATTATCCTTCAGCACTTTCAAGTGCCCTTTCTCTTCATTCAAAATACCCATTAGGATTTTGTGAATAGTCCTTCAAAACTTTGAAAGTGTACTTTAAAAACTCTGCAAGTGTCTCTTCTTCATTCAGACTACCCTTCAAACAAATTGTTGTAGGATTTTTATCTACGTTCTCTTTGGGGGCTTTTTGTCAAGGTGCCCTTTAGATAATTTCCATAGGCTTTTTGTCAAGGTGCCCTTCAGGATAATTTCCCTGGGATTTTTGTCAATGTGCCCTTCAAAATTTTTACAAAGGTCCACATATCCTCTAGGTTGTTTGAAAATATCCCTTTGGAAGCTTTTGAACATTCCTCATACCTTTCAGATTTTCTATAAAAGTCCACATACCCTTTGGATTGTTTTTAAAGGTCCACATACCCTTCAGCCTTTTGCAAAATACCCTTTGGCATTTTTTTAAAGGTCCACATACCCTTCAGCTCTTTGTGAAGGTCTACATACCCTTCAGAATTTTTTTAAAGGTCCACATACCCTTTGACCTTTTGCAAAATACCCTTCGACATTTTGTTAAAGGTCCACATACCCTTCAACTTTTTTCAAAAATACCCTTCGACAACTTTTGATCGGATCATTTCCTTTAGGATAATTTTTTTGAAAGAATTGTCTTCACCAATATTATCTAAAAGAATTCCCTAAGTTAATTATCCTGATATAATTCCCAAGCATTTTTCCCAAAAGAATTCCCAAGCTTGTAAAATGGACTAAGTGTTCAGATATTGTTCAACTGCCTAGGAGCCCTACTTTGCATCTGCATAACTTTTGATCCTTCCATCTGCATGACATAAAACTTGAACCATAAGGAATAGTCATAAACTTGAGTATCCTGGTGTGATTATTTCCTCCATATTCTACTATATATGCAAATCTAGTCACCAATAAATTGTGTACTAAGCCATGCTCAACAAACTAATAGAGGCATTCTTATGACTATTCTGGGAATTTAAGGTGCACATACAATCTCCATGAGGACTCTACAAATAATTTATTTATCTCAACACCTTATGCTTGATAGAACATTCATCATTTGACATCAATGACAATATTATAGACATCAATACCTTATACACCATGACACTCAAATTGCCAACAATCTCCCCCTTTTTCATTGATGGAAAAACATCCTCAGAATGACTACCCTTCTTCATTCCTTCATCATTCTACTTTTTCCCTCTTTTACATCAATGACAAAGAGTCCTTTCCATAACATGGAAATGGGATGGTCCTTTACTATCTAGCTATTTTGATCCTTAGACCTAGCTGGTTAGAGTATTATTGATAGAAACTCCCCCTTTGGCAATGACACATTTACCCAAACACTTACTCGGACACTTTTAGATCTAGATCGCCTGACTCCATTACCATTAAAAATATCATAAATATAGCATTGGTCTGAAAGACCAATAAAAAATCTACATATCTCTATATAGATGGGCATAATGAACTGGAACCAACACACCTTTTTCACTTCCTTTGACAACACATAGCAAAGGGATTACAACTTTCTCGCCAAACTCCCTTTTCTCTTAATCCATGAGTTAATAATGTTCCTTAAATACTCCCCTTGGATGTATGCCCTATCACTAAAATCTAGTGATGTGGTGTGGGATCCACTACTCCCAGATTCTCTCTTAGATACTCAAATTGCTCCTTGGGAAGAGGCTTGGTAAATATATCTTTAATGTGGTCCTTTGTTGGCACATACTCAATATTGACATCTTGATCTACAACATTTTCCTTTAGAAAATGATATTTAATGGCTATATGCTTTGTTCTAGAATGCATCACTGGATTCTTAGATATGTTTAAGGCACTTGAGTTATCACAAAAGATAGAAATATGTTCTTTCTATTCTACCTTGATGTCTCTGAGAGTTTGCTTCATCCACAAGACTTGGGTGCAACATGATATTTCTGCTACATACTCTGATTATACTTTAGAAAGCATAACTAACTCTTGCTTTTTGCTCAGCCATGACACAAGTCTATTTCCAAGGAAGAATGGACCACCAATTGTGCTTCTCATATCATCCACACTTCTTGCCCAATCAACATCTGCATATGCAATCAAAGAGAGATATTCACTTGTAGGATACCATAGACCATAGTCAATTATGCTCTTGATGTATCTAAAGATTCTTTTCACAGCATTGATATGTGATTCCTTGGGAGATACTTGAAATCTTGCAACCATGCATACAATTTGCATGATATTTGGTCTTGATGCAGTTAGGTACAATAGGCTGCCTATCATTGATCTATAAATAGTATTATTCACATCAGGGGACTCATCTTCTTTGCTCAACTTGCATCTAGTTATCATGGGAATACTAATTGGCTTGTTGTCTTCCATTCTAAATTTCTTAAGCATCTCCTTTGCATACTTGGTTTGAGATATGAATTTCCCTTCATTAGTTTGTGCAATTTGTAGACCAAGAAATAAAAAAAGTTCTCCCAGCATAAACATTTCAAATTCACTTTGCATTTATGTGGAAACTTTTTTACACATGTTACCGTTGCCACCTCCAAAGATGATATCATCTACATAGACAACAATAATCAACATATGCTTACCTTCTAATTTAAAGTACAAGTTATTGTCTGCACATCCTTTGTTGAAACCTTGTTGTTGTAGGTATTGATACAATCTTGAATACCATGCTCTAGGTGCCTATTTTAACCATATAGTGCCTTCTTCAGTCTGTACACATAATCTTCTTCTTCTATTAGTTGAAAACCTTCTATTTGTTCAATGTACACTTCCTCTTCTAAGTTTCCATTCAAGAAGGCTGAATTTACATCCATTTGATATACTTTGAACATCTTATGAATAGAGAATGCCAAAAACATTCTTATAGCTTCTAGTCTTGCCACTGGAGCAAATGTCTCTTCAAATTCTATGCCCTCTACTTGTGCATATCCCTTGCACACCAATCTTGCTTTGTTTCTTACAACAGCTCCATCTTCATTAGTTTTTTTCTGTAGACCCATTTTTTTCCTATCACATTCTTGTTTGAAGGTCTAGGAAATAATTCCTGAGTTTTGTTCTTCTTTATTTGACTCAGTTCTTCTTTCATAGATTTTAACCAATTTTCATCCTTGTTGGCTTCAATGAAGGTCTTAGGCTCAATTTTTGAAAATAGAGAAAACTCACTTGCTCCTTGTTCATTCCATCTCTTCTCCTAGTCTGAACTATTTCATTTTTGTTGCCAATTATCTGCTCCTTGGGATGGTCCTTTTGAACAAACTTTGGAGGTGCCTTTACAGTCTTTTTTCCTCCTCTTCACTATCTTATTCTTCATTTTATACTCTTTTTAATTCTTCAATTATGATCTTCTCATCAAGATCAACATGTTTAAATCCTTATTTTACCTTGACATTGATGCTTTCAACTATTTCATGTAGCCTCTTATTGTAACATACATAGGCTTTACTCTGAGTAGAGTAGCCAAGAAAAATTCCCTCATCACATCTTGACTCAAAGATGCCTAGTTTGTTTTCCTTTCTTCTGATGTAGTATTTTCTTCCAAACACTCTAAAGTATTTAACTGATGTAGGCTTTCCATACCATAGTTTATATGGTCTTTTATCACTTTTCACCCTCATTTGAACTCTGTTCAGGATGTATATTGTTGTTTGGACTGTTGCTCTCTAATATCCATCAGATAGTTTGGCCTCTTTTAACATTGTTCTGGCCATCTCCTTAACAGTATTATTCTTTCTCTCAACAACTCCATTTTGTTATGGAGTTCTTGAAATAGAGTGGTGCCTTTTAATCTCATGATTCTCACAATATTCTATGAACTCATTTGAGATGAATTCTCCCCCTTTATCAAATATCAAACATTTCATCTTTCTTCCTATTTCATTTTCAACCATGGGTTTAAAGATCTTAAATCTCTCAAAGGCTTGATATTTGTCCTTCAAAAAGGTTACCCATGTCATTTTTGAGTAATCATCTACAAATAACATGAAATATTGAACTCCTTTTGATCCATTTATCTTGGTAGGACCAAAAAGATCAATATGGACTAATTGCAGAGGCTTTGTAGTCGCATATTCTTTTGTTTGAAACTTGACCCTTGTTTGCTTGCCTAATTGACATTCTCTGCATGTAGTATCTACAAGTTTGGCTATCTTGGGCATATGTTTTACACACTTATTCAAACTTACTTTGACTAGATTATCAAAGTTGGCATGTCCCATTCTCTAATGACATAACCAATTTTCATCAACTTTCCCTATGAGGCAACTATTATTGTTTACCTCAACAAGATTGTAGATATTATTCTTAGTCCCTTTTCCTTCTGCAACTATTTTCTCAAATCTCTTTATTTTTCAACATTTGACATCAAATATGACCTTATATCCATTGTCACACATTTGGCTGACACTTAGTAGATTATGCTTTAGTCTTTTGACATAAAGAACATCATGTGTAAGAAGCTTACCATCAATGTGTAAGGTGCCTTTGCCTTTTATTTTTACTATTATGTTGTCTCCCAAGTTGACAGTTCATTCCCTGCACTTGCTCAACTTGGTGAACTTGCTCTTGTCACCAGTCATGTGCTTTGAGTACCCACTGTATATTACCCATAAGTTTTGTTCTTTGGTGTGGAGTGTGATTTGAGAAATCAAGGATTGATTTTTCACTTTCCACATTTTCTTGGTTCTCTCATATATCTTTTTCTTTTCTTTATCAGTGACTTGTGAACCCTTTCTCTTATTAAGAGACTTGCCTTTATTTACATTATATCCTTTTGATGATACAAAGTTGGTTCTACAATGCTTAGCTATGTGACCAAAATTATTTTAATTGTAACACATTAAACTTGAACCTAGTAGAGGAGAAAATGAGTTTCTACTTATAGAATTAATTCTTCTCATAAGAACAACTCTACATTCAATTTCCTTATAACCAAATTGATTACAATTATAGCAATAAGTGTAAAAGGATGAATAATACCTAGTCATAACATTCTTTAGTGTAGTATAATTAACTTGCATATGCCTTTGTTTCTTCAAGTCTATCACTTGAGTATATCCCTCTGCATCTTTGATTTTAGACCTTGTCCCATAATTTATTCTCCTCACTCTATCTTTGTTTGGATCATTCACAGTGTCCTTATTGACCTTCTCTTTATTTGCTTCTGGTCCTCTTCCTATCTTGAAATTATCATATAGGTTGGTCGACGTACTAGTTAATGAACCATTTCCTTTCTCATATCCAAGATTATATTTTTCATTTGAAGGATTCTGACCGCTGATTAATTCATTAAGAATGTCTTGTCCTATTGTCTACTTGATTTTTTATCTTCTCAAGTTCTTTCCTCAAAGCTACTATTTTTTCCTCGAGCTTCATGCATTATTTGGATTTTGTCTATAGTTCCATCTTAACTACTTCTATTATTTTAGCCTCCTCAAGTTGAGTTTTTAGAGTAACTATCATTTAATTAAATTTGTCAAGTTTCCTCTGCCCAAGCTTCTTCTATTTTGAGTTCTCTTTTCTTAATTTCTTAATCTCTTATAGAGCATAAACTAGTTCACCTTCTAGATCAACTTCACCTTCCTCTTCTTCATCCCAATATTCATCTTCATCCTATTCTTGATTTATGGGAGTGGATTATTCTACCATGAATAGGAATTATTTTCCCTTTTCTACAAAAGCATAGTCATGATCATCTGAACTATCACTATCACTACCTTTCACTGAGTCATTGTCTTCTTTTGTATATAAACCTTTATTATTCTTGAATAAGTTATTCTTTTTTACATAGTGAGGTTTCACCTTTTTGTTGCTCTCTCGTTGCTCATAATTTTCATTTTTATTATAAGGACATTTGGCAACAAAGTGTCCTAACTTACCACAGTTAAAGCATTTGAATGGTAGTTTGCCTTTGTATTTTCCTGATCCTCTCTTTAGTTTTTTGACAAAGTTAGCTTCTTCTCCATTAGTCTCCTTAGATTCAGACATGGATACTTCTTCTTTTGCCTACTTTGCTACTTTGAATGCAAATTCTCTTTTAAACATGCCAGTCTCTCCCATTCTCATCTAATAGGTTGTGAATGTTCCATGTAGCTCATCCAATGTGAGCATGTTCAAATCTCTTGTTTCTTCACTAGCAGAGATTTTGGAGTCATATCTTGATGGTAGGGATATCAACACCTTCTTGACAATATTTGACTCCTCTATTATTTCTCCAAGTCCTCTAATAGCATTCACTATCTCATCTACCCTGAGGAGGTAATCTGAAATTTTTTCTTCTTCATTTATCTTAAGAATCTCAAACTGCCCTTTGTATATTTGTAGCTTGGCTTGTTTCACTTTTTCATCTCCTTCATAAATGCTTTTTAAATTATTCTAAATGTCTTTTGCATTTTGATAGTGCATAACTTTGACAAACTCTGAGTTTGACAGTCTACAAAGAATAGCATTATTTGCCTTGGTGTTGTTTTCATATGCCTTTTTAGCAGCCTGATCAGTAGGAGCTACAACAAGAGTTGTATATCCATTTACTATGGGAATCCATACATTGAACCCTAAAGAGGAAAAATATGCTTCCATCCTTATGCTCCAAAAATCACAGTTAGATCCATCAAAGAGAGGTGCTTTATTTGAGGAGGATCCTTCTTGACTAGCCATTTTATTCACTAAATAAGATCTACTTGAGCTAATTAAGCTTCTTACTAAGGAACCCTAGGCTCTGATACCAATTGTTGAACACAATTGTCTACTGAGAGGGGGTTGAATTAGTAGATAATCTAAAACTAGTTGATTTAAACTTTTTCAAGAGATACAGATTCATAATAAAATCAAATAACATATGCAAATTATCACACACATAGAAGCACATTACACCATATTTATATGTGGAAAACCCAAAGGGAAAACCATGGTGAGAACAGCTGCTAGAATCTATTATTCTAATCTAGCCTCATAGTTAAATCATTTCATTGCAAAACCACATTGGTTACATTTAAGGACACCTATCCTTAGGAGACACTAATCCCCTAACTAAGCACCAACTCAATTTTTTCTGAAGGCACCAACCAATCGGAACTATGAAGCTACAACTCCAGTGTACAAGATAAATTCATGAAGGAATCTAGTTTAATTTCTTTGTTACAAGTCTAGTCTATAACTACTCACTCTCTGCTCATTTTTTGTGTGCCTTTTCTTCCTCTCTACTCATTCTATATGTGCCTTTTCTTCCTCTCTGCTCATTCTCTATGTGTATTTTCTTCCTCTTTGCTTATTCTAACTTTCATTGTGTCTGTATACATATCTAGTGTGACACCCTTTGAGTTGATCTATTAGCACCCTTTTTAATTGCAATAAATAGTAACAACATCAACTTACACATAGTTCTGGATGATGCATATATGGATAAATGTGTCTAGGTTTACATATCTCCAATGTGTTCACACTTCAACTCCCCTTTTCTGGTTCTCATTAAAAGTGACTTTGACTTATGCACTTTCTTGTGTCTCGATTTATGCATCAGATTGTAATGGTCAAGTCTCTTTACTATGTTTGGTAATTGATGTTTTTAGGTCATTACCATGCCATTTCCTTAGTCGATGATTGATCAGTTGGATCGATCAATCTCGAGTTTCATGTGGACCTTTTCAAGTTAATCCTTTATCTATTCATGTATTTAAACAAGGATTGTTCATATTGGCTTTAGGACCATTCACTTTCCATTTTGACCATCGGATCCTTAGTATGTACTATTTTAATGTTTGAAATAGAACCGTCGATCTCTCTTGCATTAACCATCAAGTTCTTTCTCGCATCTTGATATTTTCTATATGATTGGTTTGATTTCACTCCTTTTGATTGTATTAGACATGCTTGATCTTTATCTTTGCCTATATGCCTTTCAGGATTTTGTCATGGAAGCCTTGTGTCCTCCGTAATTATCCTTTGGCACTTTCAAGTGCCCTTTCTCTTCATTCAAAATACCCTTCAAGATTTTGTGAATAGTCCTTAAAAACTTTGCAAGTGTCCTTTGAAAACTATGCAAATGTCCCTTCTTCATTTAGACTACCCTTCAAATAAATTATTGTGAGTTTTTTCTCTACGTGCTCTTTGGGATAATTTCACTGGGCTTTTTTTCAAGGTGCCCTTCAGACAATTTCCATGGGATTTTTGTCAAGCTACCCTTCAGGATAATTTCCTTGGGATTTTTATCAATGTGCCCTTCGAAACTTTTACAACGATCCACATATCCTTTAGGTTGTTTTAAAAGATCCCTTCGGAAGCTTTTGAATGGTCCTCATACCTTTCAAATTTTTTTTAAAAGTCCACATACCCTTTGAATTTTTTGTAAAGGTCAGGATACCCTTCAGTCTTTTGCAAAATACCCTTTGGCATTTTTGTAAAGGTCCACATACCCTTCAAATTTTTGTGAAGGTCTACATACCATTTGGCCTTTTGAAAAATACCCATAGGCATTTTTGTAAAGGTCCACATACCCTTAGACATTTTACAAAATACCTTTCAACATTTTTCTAAAGGTTCACATACCCTTCAGCTTTTTATAAAAATACCCTTTGGCAACTTTTGATCAGATCATTTCCTTTGGGACAATTGTTCCGAAAGAATTATCTTCACCAATATTTATAAAATAATTCCCTAGCTCAATTCTCAAAAAAAAATTCCCAAGCATTTTTCTCGAAAGAATTCCCAAGCTTGTAAAATCAACTAAGTGTTCAGATACCATTCAACTGCCTGGGAGCCCTACTTTGCACCTGCATAAATTTTGCTCCTTCCATCTGCATGACATAGAACGTGAACCATAAGGAATAGGCACAAACTTGAGTATCTTGGTGTGATTGTTTCCTCTAGACGTTGTCATATATGTAAATGTAGTCACCAAAAAAATATGTACTAAGCCATGCTCAACAAACTAATAGACGCATTCATATTACTATTCTAGGAATTCAAGGTGCACATACAATCTCCATGAGGACTCTACAACTGATCTGTTTAGCTCAACACAACTCAACACCTTTGTCATTAATTCTTGATAGAAAATTCATCATTTGACATCAATGACAATATTACAGACAACAATCTCCTTGTACACCATGACACTCAAATTTCCAACACCATTTTGGTCAAACATATAGTTATTTTTAAAGTTTTGGAGCCTTTTGGATTGGTTACTAACATTTATAGGAATTTTAGGTTTGTCAAAATAAAATATTACAAACCATTACACACCTACCCACCCCTTTATGCCAATTTTAATTATGATTATGTCCCTTTATATGAAAAAAGTGATACAACAACACCATAATCATTTATGACCAAGGTAAATTGGTAAAATTTGGAACACATTTGTGCATGGTCACCCAATACTATTTGAATTTGTTCCAAAGTGTTGTGCATGTAGAAATGTAGGTTGCATTGGTGACCCATGCACATGCAACCACCCATTTATGTTGTTTTTACTTGTGATTAAGTCCCTTATATGCCAAAAGTGACACAAAAACACCATATCCACTTACAACAAAGGTAAATGTAAATAATTTTAAGCATATGTGTTCACTATCACCCTATTTCTCTTTAAATTTAGGAAAATAATGTGTGGTTATGGCAACATAAGTCTTATTGTGACCCTTATACATCCACCACCAATTTATGTTGATTTTACTTGCAATTAGTTATTTTATGGGAAAATTTGACATAACAACACTATATCCACTTATGACCAGAGAAATAAAAATAATTTTGTGCACATTTACGCATGATCACCCAAATTCACTTCAAATTTAAGCCAAAGTGGTGTGATTTAAGAAATGTAAGTTACATTGGTGACCCATGCAAACCACTTTATGTTGATTTCACTTGTTATTAATTCCCTCATATGCCAAAATACTCACAACAATAGCATATCCACTTGTGACCAGGATAAATGCAAATGATTTTGGGCATATATGTATGGAATCACCCATATTCACTTTGAAATCAATTCAAAGTGGTATGATTGGGGAAATGTGGATTGATTAGTGATCCACGCATATCCAACCACCCTTTTACATCATTTTTATTTGTGATTATGGGTATTATAGGCCAAAATCAACACAATGATACCATATCCATTTGTGACCAAGGAGAATCTAGAAACATTGGGGCACATTCATGAATCTTTGATATATTGATCATAGTTTTAAATAATGAACACATTTGTGAATGCAATAACTATGGTATATTTAATAGTCCTTGTAGTTGTGTTATCCCATCTCTAGGGTACATTGGAGAGTAACATCCCAAAGTTAACCACTTACTAGTGCACTACAATAAAAAATAGTTGAAGGCTTCCAATGGTTGAAAACAAAACCCTATGTGTTTCTAATATACTGTGAGGTATGAAAACTAAAAAATATGAACAGTGTTTTCTAATGGCTTGACCATTGGGGAAATACCCCTCACATGATGGCTTAGGCAAACTAATGACTTATTTACCTAGAATGATAACTCTTATGAGTTTTAAAACTATCAAAATACAATTTCTAGGAAAACAAAGAACATAAATTAAAAAATGAAAAAGAAATTTGAAAACCAAATAAAAAAAACAAAGGCTCAAGAATAAAGGTTTGGGTTCACCAATATGTTTTATCATATTTTTATTAAACACCATAAATTGTCTTTGTAATTATAGGTGTAAAAATAAAGAACATCATAATGTTAAAGATGTAAAATAATTAACAATTATGATTTTGACAAATGCTAAATGTGAAAAACTATTATTTTAGAAAAGTACTTAAAAATAAAACAACTTAGCTCAAACCAAGATTTCAACTAATTGTTATGAATGTTTGAAGGTTTAAAACAATACAAGAGTTTATTATGCATGTTCAAGATCAAGGATAGAATAAAAAAATATTTCTAGATAGGTCCACTATAAATGGACTACAATGCAGGTCATTCTTTTTTATTTACAATCTTGTCTCAGTTGATTGTGTTGACTAACTAATAAAAAACTATAGAGAGACTAATAATTATGGAAATGACATATCATATGAAAAATTAGAGAATATTCCTAGACATGACCACTTGAAGTGAACAGAGGCATAGTGTGTTCAAGTCCATTGATTATAGATTTGTCCATGTTGTCTATGAATTAAAATTGATTGTTGTGCCTTTTGCACCTATGTCTGTTGAGTAATCTGAGATATCGCTACTTATAATGTTCCAAAAAAAAACTATTGTGTTTCTTATATTATATTTGAAAATCTAATGAAATTTTGATAGCTTAGAAACCTATTAAAAAGGGGGGAGTGTAATAAGCTGAGTTAACCTCAATCAACCCCTTGATGACTGACCATTACCTACATATTTAATACTCTAAGGAGGGAAATCAAGACCATGTAGTTTTCCCAACTAGAGTGAACTTTTAATTTTTCTCCAAGGACTATATGTATGCAAATATAAAATGTATTTTGATACTTGACTATGATAGCTCTTAACTTTATTTAGAAGGATCTTGACTTGGCTTGTGGCTACATCTTGTGAGTGATCTTGAATTTAGAAAGAATAGTCCATATTTTCACAATGTTTGAATCTTTTAATTTTTTTGCTTAGTCAACCTTATAAAATGTGTGGGAAGACCCAAAAAAATATTTTAAAATTTGAAAAATAGATGTTATTTCATACAAGATGTGGCCAATCTAAATGGGTATAAACACACTTCTCTTCTATCTACCTAACTTGTGAGCTTGTCCAAAAATATCAAGGACCTATGTCCATAGCTAGAGATAATTTGATGGTGAATTTAAGTAGCATGATCATTTTAAATTTAAAATTCATGTGTAGTAGTAATAATAAATAAAAGGGTTGGTCCTACATACAAACAAAAGACTTAGAAGAATGATAAATAAAAGTCATTTAATTGGAGCAATTTATACAGTTTGGAATGTGTACATCAAGAATTAACATTTTCAAGTACTTGTGACCAAATTTATATGTCTATAGGGCTAAAATGAATAATGTACAATCTTAAGTTCTTTCGCAACCTCCTCCACCTCCCACATAAACTCTTGATGGTGTTTGTATATGTATTCAATTAGAAGTACCTAAGGATTATGTTTGTGAAGTCCTTCAAGATTAAAGAGTCACTATGAGAATATCCTTAGAAGATTTGGAAAGTCAAAATCAATATTTTAGTCTAAAGATCACATAACTTGAAAACAAGATCACATATATAAATAATCTATAGCATGCCAATATTAATCATATATCTATATATCTATCCAAATATTTTGGGTTTTCAATGACTGCATATCAATATTGGAAGCCAAAACAGGTTATATCTACTTCTAGTGATTAAAAAAGTGTACAAAAGTATAATAAGAATTCAAGTGAGATGACAAGATAAATAATTTGAAACAAGTTGATCACATAACCTCCTATGTATCCTCTAAGAATATCAAAATACTATTGTGCATATCATATAATGCATGGAAATTATACATATAAAAATACCAAGTATAATTTATAGTGTTGATAATATATTAGATACATCTATCAAACCATCACCTTCAAAAATTAATGTTTCACCTTCTAAGGAACAAGTGCAATAAAACAAATGGAAAAATTAGAACAAGAAAGGTTTAAAAAGGAGTAAATGCAAAATCAAGGATACATAAAAAATAAAATACAAAGGGAACAAATTGAAAATAATCAATTACCAGAAGATAAGTTCCAAAAACAAACTCAAGATAAGAAAAAACACATTCTTATGAAAGGGTTTCTCATGAAATAATTTCAAAATCAATATGTTCCTAAAAATACTAATGGTACAAATGTAGTTTCTAAGGATTCCAACATTATATCTAATTTATGCATTGATCAAAATGATAAGGCCAATGCTAAAAAATATATGATTACATCTCAAAGTCAACAATTCAAAGAAGAAACCATTTATCATCATATTACTATAGCAATGATATCTTATTCTTCTCCAATTTAGATTGAGATGTAAAATATTGATAATGATGAACAAGCTCAAGAGCAATATAAATCCAATAAGATAATGCCAATATATTGTGCAATTATTTTTACATATGCATATGTAAAAGATGATAATATTGGCATATCACAATTGTGGGACCAAGAGAATGATTATGATTATGATTATGATTATGATTATGATTATGATTATGATTATGATTATGATTATGATTATTATCATGATTATGATAATCTCAAGGATTGGTACAAAAAAGACAAAATCAATCAATTTAATGATTTTGATATAGTGAAGGATTCTACAGATGATGGGCATGAGTGGTGGTATACCTCTACTTGCAAACAAAAAGTGATTATTCCTTTATTTAACACATGACTTACATGGGGGCATTCCATTGATGGAATCATTAGTTAATAGGAACCAAATCCATTGTTCATAGCTTCTTGATGCTTTCTCATCCAATTTTTTCTTCTATCTTGGCATGCATGTGTTCACATGCACTTACATAATCCATTATTTTATCCTTTGGCTTTGTTTTATTTAACCATTTCTATTTGATTTTCTATCTTGATCTAAAAATATATGAAAATTGTATTGCAATAATTGTAGCACATGTTTTTTAGTATGTTACTTGCTCACTCTTGCATATTGACTATTATTTTAACTTTTTAGGACTTAGTAGATGTAAATCCTAGGTTGCTAAAGGTATGAGTATAGAAAATCAGGATAGAAATATGCAATAAATACAACCACTAATTTTTAGTAGAATTGACATAGTTTGACCTTTCTAAAATAGAAATAAATAATGTAAACAAGTACTTAGCTGGAAAATGTCTGAAATGGGAGCTTTGAAGGCTACAAACTGAGACAGAGGCTGATCTAAGAATCACAAACATGATCCAAGTGTGAAAACCCTTCCTAGATAGTATCACCCTAATTGGATAGTAGTGCCATGTGGTGCTAGTGTCCTATGTGAATAATTGTTTTGAGCTTTTGGGTGCATGTTTCTAGGTCTGCCAAGCCTGTTCTTGTGTTCATAAGTTCTATATCTCTATAGAGGACTAGTTATGATTGATTTTATATACAATCCTTAAACTTACATGTTGTTAAGGCACCTGGTTGGCACAAGTAGTAAAATGTTTTTGTTATTTGGGTAGGTTGGACATCCTCAACAACCCACTATAATGAGAGTTGCCTACATATCAATACTCTGAAGAGGGATCAATCCTAATGTAGTTCTCCCCACCTAAGTGTTGGTGCAAGTGTAAGTGAAGCTAGTATGAGTGATGGCTTGTGTGTTTTGAATGTGATTGAGACTAGAAACCTGAGTAATCTAAGCTTAGGAATGTTGTATATGGTTATATGCAAAAGTAAGGCAGAATAGGGATTGGTAACCTTGATTATGCATAACTTGTTCTGAGTTTGTTTGTGTAATTTTTATCTAATATCCATCTAGTGGTTATAGGAATAAAATTCAAGTATATATATTATTTTAGTGCTTGTGCAGGTCTTAAAAGAGGTCCAAGCCAACACTAATAGGTTGCTCATTTGAAAATATATTTATTGGTAATAAAAGGAGGGAAAATGATAATAATGCCAAAACTAGGATACTAACATCATGGAGCGCTACTATCCCTATTATGGTGCTAGTGTCTAGGTGGTAGACCCTGTACTGGGGGCTAAGATGCTAAAGTGACGGTCTAAGACTTCTTTAAGTATGTGTGTGGCCTGTATGAAGGTTGGATAAGTGTCTAAATAGGCCCTAAGATAGGTCTAGGGCTAAGCTAAGGATGAGTGGTCTCAAGTAACACTCTTAGTACTCAAGTTTCATTTTCAGGTGATTACATTTGCCCCCCTTTATTTAGAAATGTAGCAAAGTGAAATGACTAGGATAAAGGCAAAAAAAGTGTACTTGGACTTACCTAAGAGGTAAAGCCTCTAAACCTAGATCTGAGTATGTGAAACATTCTCCATTATGTGTCCTACAAATAATGTGCATAGATCAATCCTTACTTAAGATATATCAAAATTAAAAGACAAAACTAAGTAAAGAGATAAGCAAGAGGAAATAAATGAATACACCTCACTTGGTAAGCAAACCAATGCATAAATTTGTGACAACCTATGTGTTTGTATGTAGAGAGTGATCAATCAATGAATAACTTGGATTGAGATGATGGCTTGCTCAATCCCCATGTGTGGGTGGATCAAGAACTCAATCTAGTTTTGACTCCATCATTGCCCACCCTTACTTGGTGGATCATGACCTATGAATAGATTAGATTAGACTGATGGTGTATCCAACCCTCTCATGCAGGTGGATTGAGAAATCAAGTTTACTGTGACTCCATTATTGCCTACCCATGTGTAATAGATGCATATGAAATTGAAACTACGCAATGTAATTGGAGATGTGTAACTATAATTGAAATTGTGTATGTTAGCTCTATAGCCACTCAAGTATATTAGGTATCTTTGGGCCACTTAAGAACACTAACCACTATAGATGGATTAAGGCATGAATTTGGTATGTAACCTATAACATGGTGTCAGATGTGTATAATGTAGAGAATGACATGGGGTTTATAATTTCATCTGATCAATCGGTGTATAAGTGAGCATACAAAAATAATGTGGCATGCACATGCCCCTAGATATGATATCTATGGATTTTGGATTCAGTTGTAATAATTTGTATCTAAGCATCTAAACTAAAATGGGAATGATCTTGCCATGCATGATGCTCCCAATCTGAGCAAATTGGTATGAATCTAAGCTAAACTGAGTCAAAACTAGTAATCTATAACTAAACCTATGCAAACATGGACTGTACTTACTACAAATTTATGTCCAATTTAGAACTTTCTAAAACTAATGCTACGAGACAGTAGTGCCATATCTTAGATAGTAGCACCATGTGGCGCTAGTGTCCCAATTTGGGTGCTAATGTCTAATTGTTTTGATTTTTATGTAGTCATAACTGATCTCTATGTCATTATTTCCCACTATGTTCTCCTAAAACTAATTTTTTTATTATGTCCCTATGTGTTGAAAATTATACTCTTAGTGCATTCAGATAGCCTAATCAATATGACAAACCCCTATGAATATCCCCTCTTTTAAGGGGAGTTTTTGTATATGTACAAGAACTATCCTTAGAAGAAAAATCTCTACAAAATATGTGTTAGCCAGAGCATATATGATATTTATGTAATAAACCAATATGATGTGCATATATAACATCAGAATGTAATCTAATATGAGCATAAGTTTTTAATGTGCGATGCATGTTAGGTCTAGCATTCACAAGGATGTCAAGATAGATATAATAATGTATATGAATAATAAATTGGAGTAGTAACTAAATATCTACCTAGGGAGATGGGGCATGATGTTTATCATGGCACCCAAATAGGAAGGGGAGATGCATGAGGTCCCTCATGGCATCTAAAATTGGAGTGTATAACAAACAAAATACAAGTGTCATGGCAATGCTAGATATAATAAATAATACATACAACACATATGAGGCACATAAAGTAGGCCAAGGGGCCATATTACAAGGGACATAGGTACATGTAACTAAATATGAGAAAGCAAGACATACAAGAACACATTTAAATGTCCACTTACACAAACAACAAGCAAGTTGGCTTAGAGCCACCTAGAAGGACATGTTCAAATGTCTGCATACATGATCAAGAAGGCACACACATGGACATGGGCACATGTCCAAAACATACATATAATGAAAAGAATTGGTGTAGAGTCATAGAGCAATTGCATATTCAAATTCCCTCAAATATAAGAAGCATATAGACATAATTAAATCTAAACTAGGAAATCTATAAATAAAAGTATACATAAACGTGGTACAAATCTGTATAAGAGCTAAGATGTACATAAGCTGAGTCTAAAGTAGTAGTAGTAGTTTGCAAAAAAATTGAGCAGGTTTAGAAAGTTCAATATCAAGATATAACAATGTAAAATCTATGATGTATATTTTAGAAAGATATAACCTGGCAATCAAAATTATGTATAAGATGCCCCCAAATGGGTGAATATATCAAATGAGGAACCCATGTATCTATGTATATGCCTTCAGTGGGTAAATAGTAGCAAATCTAGATTTGTGTAATGGACTTGAGTCCTGTAATAATTTTTAAACACTTGACAAGAACAAGTGAAGCATGTATGTATGATAAAAACTAACTATACTAAGATAGCTAACATATGTAGTGTCTGATAAATATAAGAGATGTAAACATAGAAATGTGTATAATATATAATTTGTATTTTTTGAGTAAATATTTGAATGTTTTTGTGTTTTGACATATTATATTATTTTTGTATTTTGTGGATATAAAATATGTACAAGCAACATGATCATGAAACTATATATAAGGAATAATAAATAAGGAAACTATATACAATTAGATGTTGTAAATAAAAGAGATAGTGTATAACCAAAGTGTAATTTCTCT
Source organism: Torreya grandis (assembly GCA_037957365.1). NCBI lineage: Eukaryota > Viridiplantae > Streptophyta > Pinopsida > Cupressales > Taxaceae > Torreya > Torreya grandis. The sequence continues at coordinate 1,854,671 of JARHVA010000580.1, read as the reverse complement.
TTAAACCCAAGAGCACATCCATAGGATGTGGATAATCAAATGATGGATTAGGTGGGAGGCCATCCAATGTTAGATACTGGATCTATTCAAACTCAAATAAGTCATCATCATCACGGTCATCATAACATGTTGTATGTATCAGTGTAGTTTTATCCTTGGTGTTAGTATAGATTTTGTGTATCTGAATAACATGATGCTTTACTATGTAATATGCCTCCCATTCAGTCTTACAGTAAACTACATTAGACTGCAGAGTATCTGTATGAAACCGGTTCTCATCTATGCCATCATGTAGAATGCAGACCATGTGTCCCTTGTGAATGAATGTCAAACATATGTTTGATCAATCAACTATGGCCTCCATTGCCTATAACCATGTACTACCAAGTGTAACCTATATATGAGTGCTTGTGCTCATGATAAATAATAATGTGTTGTCCACCTTGGGGCCACATGCAACTAGTAGTGTGATATGTCCTATGGAATCCTGATAATGTATGGCATGATTTAGTTCATTCTCATGATATCCTATGTGTTGTAAATATTTCAAAGTGCAAGTATTAGGATCGAAATCCTCATCTATATAAACATGGGGGATGAATTTATTCTCAACAAAAATATGGATAGTTAATAAATCATTTTACGAGTATCTATGTTGACAATGATTCTATCATGGTGCATGTAATTATGGAGTTGTAGGTTCAATAATATAAATAGTGCCCTGAGCCTTGAACTTATTTAACTTGTGTTGTAATGTTGATCATGTATATGTATAATGTCTTGTAAACCTATGAAAATGACAAAAGGGTTGAACTTCGTTCTATGATAATATGTTGATAGATCTATTATGAATTGTGGTTAATGACATCAATCCTCTATCAAGTAATATCTATAGAATTTGATGTGGTATATCCTATGAACTACTTGCCTAAATCTATATGACTGGGTCTATATCCATAGATGTAACCATATGTACTAAATGAATGGATGGATTTTCCTCTAACTGTAACTAAGTATGTGGGCCTCTAGTTGTAGGACTATAAACTAGTGGTGTTGTCAGTGTAGAAAAAGGCATGAGTGCCTTAAAATCATCTATGTATTCTCCAAGGCCCACTGGTGTGAAGCTTAATCCACATAAGTAGTCATCAATACCATTAGGTGTTGGATCATCCTCTGTGGTGGCATGAGAATCTATAACAGAGTTATGGATAGATACTTCTTCTGAGTTAACAAGTAATTATAATTGTCTTGCAAGAATCTCCTCATACACACTAGGTGGGGATATTTATACTATACGAGGGTCCTCCTCCATCATGGGTGGAGGTAATTATGTTATAGGAAGATCTATAATAGGTGTAGGAATAGTGTTGTTAGATTCACCAACCTCATATGTATGCATCTACTCAATTGAAACCTTTTGAGGTGGGGACTCTATAATAACATGAGGTGTCCCATTTGAAGATGAACTCGAGGTGGTAGGCTTGGTGAATTTGTAATATATGAATGGTTGATTATCTATTAGACAAGTGTATAAGTATATACCATGTAAAAACTTGATGTATTTGTGTAAGGTATAGGGTATGGCATTCATAGCATGTATCTACAGTCTCCCAAGTAATAAATTGTAGTGCAAATGATTAGGTATCACCTAAAACTATGTAGGTAGCGTTTTAGGCCCAACCATAATATCCAATGTAATAGAACCCAATGTTTGTCTAGGAATATCATAAAAACCTATGATATGCTTATATTTATTTTGAATGGATGTTATATCAACTCCCATAGTCTGTAGAAATATGAGGTTGAAAATGTTAAGTCTTAAACCACCATCAATGAGAACTCATTTAATAGTGGTGGTATTGATTTGTGCTTGAATGAAGAGTGATAAATTCTAATTAATAACTAACTCTAATGGCAAATCCTCACTAGAAAAAGATATAACATCCTTAACATCCTTGATAGTGTCCATGATAGATGCAAAGTAAGCTAGCTCTATGTCATGAGGCAAAGATATATGATTAAGTGTTTGAAAAAGAATATCTTTGAAAATAGTTTCCTTTTGAATAAATTCCAATATGTAGATCTTAGTCAGTGTGTTTTTCAACTGATCCACAATATCAAATGTTCTATGTTGATCTCTAGGTCCCGTTGTAATGTTTTAGGGATGAGGAGGGATGGTGAGGTTACGTTGTTCTTGTATAGGCTAAGGAGGCATCATGTTCCATCTAGTAACAACTTAAACCACATGATCTACTATTTTCCAAGGGTGAGTAGTAGAGGTAGGATGTGAACAAAGATAATCAACTGGTATAAGTGAAGGTAGAATAAAAGGAGTCCTCTGAGCTCTCTGTCGTCTAGTAGTAATTGGAGGTAACTCAAAGTGAGCTATGTAGCAAAGATCCTAATAAGAAGAGGACTCAAAAGAGGGTGGACCAATGTGTAAAATAAGTTGAACTCTAACATGATCCATGAGAGGAATGACATACATGTACATTTTTCTATAAATGGTGTTTAATAAGTGTATGCAAAGGGAAATAAAACTAACCTATAAATGAATCCTAGTTCGAAGAAGATAAATCCTAATTACACTTTCAATTGTCGATACATTAGATATTTGGTGTCATGACCAAGATGGATCCACTAGACCTATCCAAGGGATCTCTTACCATAATAATATCACTAGGGAGGGTTCCAAAGCCTCCAATCAAGCAAAACTATGCAATAACTCTAACTATGTCCTATGTTTTCATATTCACTAAACTAATAACAATTAAAGTAAACTCTAATCTAGTGCTCACCAAATATTGTGGCACAAAATGGGGTTAGTAAGCATTAGAAATAAACATGCATAACAAAATATTATTTAAGCTATGTATAAGTAGGACCCTAATGCATAGAGAGTAATATATTCAAAATCTATTACTTATGTTATATCTATCTATTAAAGAGAGGAGAAAAGTTAGAGATCCTTACCTTGAAGATGAACCCGTTGAGACTTAATCTCTCCCTTAGCTAAAGGTGCTTCACAAGAGGTTTTTGTGGTTTGTAAGGATCACTAAGAAAGGCTAAAGCATCCAAAACTTTTTCATAAAATAAGATTCCTCTCTAAGTATAAACCCTAATCTAACACTCCTCAAGTAGAATGGCAGAAGAGAAGACTGTAAAGAAGCACAAATGAATAATTAACTCTTGTTGTCTCTTAAAAATGATGAAATGGATGTGTTTATATAGTTGAATATAATCCTAGTCCTTTTTAAAAGTTTTACCGATAGGGTCAACCCACTCAACTCTATATTGTTATTGACAAAAGCAAATTAGGTCTTGGTCTAAGTCATCCAGGGGTAGACCTAGACCCTAAATGAGTTTTTTCAATTAAAGTACAGGGTTGATGGGGCTGATAGTGTATCATAAACTATTAAAAAGGATTTTAGGCTAATGAAGGCAAAAAATGACTAGAGGAGGGTGAAATATAAGAGACAAAGCTTAGGGGAATGTTTTTAGGATATGGTTGGATTGATAACAAGTGGTATTAAATGGACAACAATCTTGTGAAGCACTAGTGGTTTGTCCATCCCTTTCTCGGTGTACCCCTTAAGGCATGCACTCAAAGAGATTGAGAATCAATGGGTTCCTACAAAATAGAAAATATTAGTAATTAATAAAGTTTTAAAATATTATGTGTATACATATTCCCCACTCGAAGCTCATCACATGTTATTCAGGTCCAATAGGGGATAGTGCTTTGAGAAAATAACATAGCAACACACAACATTGAAGCTAAAATAATTATAGTATTTTAAAATATAAAATAACTAAAAATAAATGACTAAAAAGGAAGTATATATATGTGTGCCTTAATTTACCTTTATCATTGTATGGTTGTCTATTATGTTTATAGTTTTGATTGTGGAGGGCATAGAGACTGTAGACACCTAAATTTGGCCATCGATGACCTCTAATCAAGCTTTCAACCAATTTCCACCCAAAATGCAAAATTTGGCTTTAAAACACTAAAACACGCTAAATTATGTGAAAATGACGTATTCAAGTGCCGATTTTGGCTAAAGTATCATTAAATGGGGCAATGCAATTTATGGGCCAGCTAACTTTGATCAGATCATTCTGAGTCAAAATGCCAATTTTGCACCTAGGTGGTCTGGATTAATCTTTCCTATCAAATCTCTTACACAAGACATGTGCCTTTGTTATTTATTATTGGTAACATCCTAAATGGGAATATGGTTCCAACACATCTGACATCACCTTCCAATTCCAATCCAGTCAAATTTTGGACCAATAATAAGGCATTCTGATCAATTTGAGTAATTTGTGTACACAGTACTTAATCATGCTTAAGAGATAATTAATCCAAATCAAGGCCTAATTAATAATTCCATGGAAACTTGTTGAATAATTTTTTTTGGAAATAAATATTAAATATTTGCATCATCAGGTGACCTCATTTCTTGGGAAGACATCCCTAGGCCATAAATGCCATAAATATCAAGATTCATGCCCTCCATGCCTCATCAATGCCTTCCATCATGCCATCCATGCCTCTTAATTTCTCCTTCTTAAAATGACATGATGAGGATAATTATAAACTTAATTACAAAAATTGAATTAATCCTCAACCACACATCTCAATCTTGATATGGATGGTTCTGGTTGATTTTAGATATTTGCAAAAATCTATAAATAAAGAGGCCATGAACATCATTTATAAGACTTGATAATGCAAAGTTATAAAGCACAAATGGTTCCAAAAGCTTAAAGAAATTACTTTTACCATGCCATATTGATTCCAAGCCAAGCCAAGCCACAAGCCAAAGGTGCCAAGGAGAGATGGAAGTAGCCAAGCTTCCATTGCCAAGGACTTCATGAGCACAAATCAAGCAAGCCACCACTACAAAGGCATTTGGATCATCCAAGGAAGGTGAAGGAATTATTATGTTTTATTCCTTACTTTTTATTTGTGATTTTCATTTATTTTTTGTTAACTAAGCTCTCCCTAGTGTCTAGACCTAAAAATGTTATGATATTAGTGTGTTTCATTTTGTTTTCATTTTGGAACTAACACCATACTAACCATCCTCTCTTGAGTCAAATTCTTAGATCACATAATGGCACACTTGGTGGGACTAGATGCATCTCACACTTAAAGAAGATCATTTTACATCTTTAAAATATTTATTTGAACTAATAAAACTCTTGCAAATTAATTTTCTAAATTAATTTTTCTATTTTTATTTGCTATGGGTTTACATAGTAATTGACGTCGATAAGTAAAACTAACATTAGTTGCATAGCTTAACAAACAACGGTTAGCAAAACTGACATCAATTGTATACCTACCATAAGTTACATTGGTATAATTGATGTCAGTTAGATAACCGACATCGGTTAGTAAAAGTAACTGTCATCAGTTATGTAAACTAACATCAATCACTATGTTTTTCTTAAAACATAGACTTGAGAGCTCTTTTTCTAAAGTTTATTGTTTCAAACCAAAAATGTATTCAAAGCTAAAGGACATTCTAAAATTTTTGTTGCAAGACCAAGCTTGACATTTTGTTAAAAACATGTTTTAGATCACCTTTTCCATGCTTAAAAATCAAATAGGAACCTTGTTTTGGTCTTTTAACAAAAGAATTTAGATGTTTATGGTGAATGTTTTCAAAGTTTTCAACTAAGACCAAGGGGTCAAATGAACACCACCTCACTTTCCCTTTGGGCTTAAAAATGAACTCACATTTTCAAAGCTTTTTGTATTTACTTAGTTGTTTAAATTAAATTTTTGTTTGGCAAAAAGAGGGGTGTTGCGTGTATGCTCTTCCATTTGTCTCCTTTAGGAAACCCTTGGAATCAAAAGTGTCATTCCTATTTCAAAAAGCCTAGTCCAAGGCTTATAAATAATGTCATCTAAATCACTCTCTAAAAACTCGTCAAAATTTGGGTGACCTTGAAAATGACCCTAAAGTCTTTCTATTAATCTTTTCTTTTCATGCAAACTTAGCTTGTGAGGGGGACGTCATTACCTCCCAAAAGTTATTTAGGGAAGCTTTGACCTAGGGTTTCATCTCTCGACATTGACTTCACTTACTCCTTTAGATTTGCACATGGGACATATATTCATTTGGACATTGCACTACACTAAGCGAATAGTAGGATGTAGTGGTTGTAAAAACGACTAGACCTTTTTACAACTAGTCAATACCATAGTCACCTAATTTTTGTGCTTATCTTTTACATTTTTTGACGTGAAATTCATTGTGCAATTGATTCCCTTAGAAATGTTTGAAAGCTTTCTAGTTTAGTCGACCCCATTGACATACCATTTCTAGGATTTGGATGATTATACTTAGTGTATTTTGGTCATTTATGTTACTTGGTGTTTTTGAGACTAAAACTTGTTTTTTTGTTCATAAAGCCATGTCAAAACTAATTTGTCTATACATCACTCTTTTGTCTAAAGAGGCATTATGCTGGCCATTTTACACCACACTTGTGCCTTGAAATTTTTGCTAAACTTATTTGTGTGTGTGTCATTTGAGTTGCAAAGGGTAGTGTTATACTACCCAAATCATGTCAAACCATTTATGGCTTTGATTATTTTGAAACATAACATAGATCACATCATTCAAGTATGCTTATGTCGTTAGGTTGATCAATTTATTTCAAGACTTGTTTACCATTATATCAAAACCATTTGTTTCAAACCATGTCATGTCTACCATTTGGACCTTTGTCTTATTATTTCATGATGTCCAATATTGTCTAGCTCATTTGATAAAATCTTAGTCTTAAACATTGAGTTTTCAATTAGCCTTGTCAAGTTTGGATTCAAAAATTGATTGATTTCTATTTATACCTTAATTCATGGGGCTGATACATAGATCTTTCTCTTTTGGGTTACATAACTTTGGTTAATTGATTACCCAATTTTGAAAACTATTGATGGTTTATTTGTTTAATGCCTATCCTCATCATTATTCAAGCCTTTATTTGGGAGAACACAACCTTTCTCAAAGATCCTTTTGTATTATGCCTTATGCCAATTAATCATGTTTATATTTGATTCTATGTGTCGGGTCTATGTCAAAGTTATTTCCAAACTTGTTAGATTAAATCAAATCACATCAGCCTTTATTTCAAGTCTAACTTTTGATACTGTTTGGACAAAAGACCTAGTCACTCAAATTTTCCCTTTCCTAGTTTAAACCTTATCTGGAATGCTTTGACCGAGACCTTTGACATGCTAGTTTTTATTTAGATGCTTGACCTTTTATGCATGTGACATTTGACATTAGACATTTGATGTTAGACTATGTTATGCCAAGTCTTAACACAAATCATTTTGGGGATACAGCTCTACCTTCAGACCACATTGGAGATACATCTCCACCACTTTGACCAAGTTAGACCAAGTTTGAACCATTTATCCTTTGGATAATTTTTTAGAGTTTGTAGAACTCTAAACCTTTTTGTTTTCAGAGATTTCATCATTTATGCAAATATGTCTAGCTGTCACTTACAATCCAAATTATGATAGAATGGCTGCACAAAATGACTTTTATGGCTTTAGTCAAGACCCCAATGATGCTAATATGGTTTTTGAGATAGATTTCTATCTACCTCATATTAATCATTCATGAGAACAAAGTTAGGAAACAACTTACGATTCAACTCAAGACCTTGATTGGTATGAAGAGGATTATAAGGAAGACTTTGAAGACCCAACTATAAATAATGTTCTTTAGGATATGAATCCATACCCTCTTTTTGATAATAAGTACATGGAACATAGTCAAGAACCAGTTTATGAGCCAACTCATGACTAAGATGATATGGTTTATGATGAAGACTTAAATTCTTTGGCTTATGCGAGTAATTAGGCTCCACCACATCATACCATTTCTATTCCAGGACCACAATATCATACCATACCAAGACCTCATCATTTGGCTTATATGAGTAATCAAGCTCCACAACGCCCAACCATTTCTATGCTAAGAGCTCATCCTTTGGATTATGCGAGCAATCAAGCTCCATAATGCCCCTTCATCATTCTAGGACCTAGTTCTTTGGCTTGTGTGAGCTATCAAGCCCCATAATGCCCTATCATTACCAACTCAAGGCTTTTTCCTTTTGCTCATGTGAGCAATCATGATCCCCAAGGCCCTACCATTATCCAACCACAAGTCATCCCATCCAAACCTCAACCCACCCAATCATTCAAAGACCAAGCTGTGTTCAAAATTGGTATTTTCCAACTCATTGGAAACCAAGGCCAAGAGAACCAATTAATCCAAGATGTTTTTGTTGAACTAACCACTTGTGATAAGTCAACCTATGATGAATCACCTATTAATCCTATACCAATTGTCGAGGAGTCTCACATTGATGAGCCAATCTTTGTTGAGTTACTTCTTAATGATTATAACCACCTTTGGGAAAATCATTACCTTGACCATATGCATGTTTTTCAAGAGCATCTTATTGACAAACTAGTCTTTAAGGAGTTGTCTCTTGACCTATTTCCCATCCTAGAGGAGTCTCACTTTGACAAACTAGTTTTTGTGGAGCCCATCATGCCTTCACATAATGTTACTTATCCAATTCCAAGAAATCAATAAGACATCATTGTAATAGAGTACCCATCAGATGAAGAATCAGAGTTAGAGTTAGGTTCTATTCTTGAATCAACATCAGATTTAGCATCAGAATCAACATCACTCTCAATATCAGATTCAGAGTCCCTTGAGTTGGAATCAGAAGAAGAAGAAGAATATGTCCATGGTTGTTACAACATTGGTTATGCATGCCTTACAGATTAATTTTAATACATTTATGATCTTTCTATAATTTTTGAGGATGATTATTTTAGCTTTAACACAAGTTATCCTAATATCTTCTATGAGGATTATGCAGCCTCTCCCAATTCCATTACCATTCCACAAACCATTGCCATCAACCAAAATAGCCATATCATTGACATTCCATCTCCCATAAGTGTTGATTGGGATCTATAGAATCACACTTTATTGAACTGCATCCATGGTGACATAGTAGTTGAAGAAGAGCAAGGAGGCCAAGACCACATTCATATAATAGAAGAACACTCTCCTAGTGAAAACATTTTGGAGGTGTTAGGGGATAATCAAAGTTAGAACTCAGCATCTTCTAGTGAAACTTTTTCAAAAGTGCTAGAAGAAAATCAAATTCAAAAGCCAATGTTCATTAGTGAAACCTTCTCAAAGGCACTACGAGACAATCAAGACAACTTCAATCGTGAAAACCTCTTTGAGGCACCAATAGTTGAGCATGAGAGTTCTTCACTACTTGACGAAGACAAAATCAAAGATCAAATCAAAATAGCTTCCTATCTATAGCCCAATCAGATGGTAGTTACTCTCAAGATCAAACAATAGAAAAATTTGGTGGTCCTATTGAGAGAACAAGTCTTCAGCCCTACCACAACCAAAATTATGTCAAATTTGGCATCAACAACATTAAGTGTGACTAAAATTCTTGATCTTCATTTGTTTCCCCACCATTATACATTCCATTATCATCTACCATTCTATTTCACAAAAAAACCTACCATCAATTATTTGTCTTTGTTTACAATCCATGGTTACACTTTCCTTTGTAGAGGCTACAAGGATACCTTGTCTCGACATTTGAAGGAATCAGAATCAATGACCAATGAAGATCACAAAAGCATTCTTGGCAACCAAATCTGTAGCCAATTTTTAATAGAGAAACTAGTCAGATGAGGCATGGGCTAGTAATTAACATGATAGAGTATTCTTTTTATATCATTTGTTGATTAGGACATGCATCTCCCCATCAATAGGAATAATATAATCAAAAACCACACCTAGGCCAAAAACATGTACCATACCGTTTCACATTGCCATGCCATTGCTGTTGTTACATATTCTTTTGCCATTATCACATATCCTTCCATTTACCCCATCACTTGGGTGCATCCTTACTACCATTTTATCCAATCTATCTAACCAATCATTATCCTAAAGTAATGCCATTTCATCCTATCATTCCATTCCTATTTAGACCAAAGCTTGTTTTTAGGCATCCTACCCAATCCCATTTTGATCTTGGTTCATTTGGTTCTCCCCACACCTTTTGTGAAAGGATTATGATCAAGTTTCAATAATCAATTAAATTTGTGTTTCAATGATAGTCTATGAAATTAGTGTGACAATTGATCTGGCAAGATATCTTTCATCCTATCCATATTTGTTTATGTGAGCTTGATTATAATTGTCTATGGGCAAATCAGTGTTTCACTAGTCTTGCTACTAATTATAATAGCCTATGGGAAAATTAGTATCATTGACCTATGCCATTGTATCTTAGTTATAACTACCTATGGGAAAACTAGGGGAAACACTTGTTTATCATGCATTGCCGCATCACCTTGCCATTACTATTTTTATTTAACTGACCATTTTCTAGATTTGATAACTTGTTAGAACCTAGTTGTTTTTTCCTCACCTTTCATGTGGATGGAATTACTATGACTTGAGGTCATTTTGGGACTTTTTAGGTCATGCTTAATTCATGTTGAGGTCACCTCAGTCCCCTTTTCCATATGCTCTCACCATTTTATGAGCAACCTAAGCTAAATTCTCTCACCATTTTATGAGCAGGTATCTTATCATTCTCTAACAAGTTAAGATACCTCAAAATGCCAAAAACATTCATAAAATTTCAAAAATCCAAAAATATTTGTCCTATCTAAGCCTAGTCAGTTATCCTTAATCTGCCTTATTGGGGCATGATCATTGTTAAGATGTTTTATTTTACTTTTGTTTTCAAGTTTTTTGTTTGTTTGTTTATTTCAGTTTGTTTATTTGTTTGTTTATTTTTCTATTTATTTGTTTGCTTGCCTATTTGTTTGCTTTCATCACTGTTGCCTTGACTCGACCTATATGCATTCGTTGGGTGATTCCTTGAGCACATTATTCTTGAGTCTATCCATATTCATACATCAACATTATCATCATGGTTTTTATCATTGGTGCATTGTTTTTGAGTGTTTATTGGATCGAGAGTCAGTCCTTATGCATATTTTGGGATAGTCTTCATGATGTTCTATCATAAAGCCTACCATCACATGTTATAGCAAAAATTAGCTTCATAAAGGTATATAATCAATGGAGCCATAGAAGTTTCTCCTTAGCACCTTGGCAAATCCTTCCATCCCACCCTTGATAAAATCAACTCATTAACCATCTATTTATATCATTGCTAATCAATATGAACATCTCCTCATTAGTAGGTACAACTGAATCATTCACACTGATCAATCATATTCTTATATTCATCTATTTCATCACTTTGCACTCATTCATCTTTTAATCTATATTATAGGTTATATCCTTGAGTTATGCTTGCTAATCATCCCTAACTAGGGCACCATCAATTTTAGCCAATCTAAGTTTGCTTAATGATTATAATTGTCTATGGGCAAATCATTATTTTGACTTTTATTCTTGATTATTACCACCTTTGGGTAAATCAGCATCCTTTTTATATGAATGCATGCAAGAATTTTCTCATTTGGATTACTATTAACCATGGGTTAATTCCACCTTTATTCTTGCTTCTTTTTGAGGGACCATCCATCAAAAATTGTGATGGCCACTCCCTTGAGGGGGCATCATCATGGGCTTCCCAAAAACCATTTGGAACTTTGTTCTTCAATCATCATCTTCTTTTTGGCATACAGGACATTTCTCATTCTTTGGAAATACATTACTTTGCCTATAGTTTTCAATGCCTTCCCAAAGAGGAGCAAACTATAAACACCTAAATCTAGCCATTGATAACCTTCAATCAGGCTTTTGGCCAATTTCCACCCAAAATACACAATTTGGCTTAAAAACACTAAAACATGCTAAATGATGTGAAACTGACATATTCAAGTGCTAATTTTAGTTAAAGTATCATTAAATGGGGTAATACAATTTATGGGCTAGCTAACTTTGATCAGATCATTCTGAGTCAGAATGCCAATTTTACACCTAGGTGCTCTAGATTGATCATTCCTATCAAATTTCTTGCACAAGACATGTGCCTTTGTTATTTATCATTAGTAATATCCTAAATGGGAATATGGTTCCAATGCATTTGACATCACCTTTCAATTCTAATCCAGTTGAATTTTAGACCAATAACAAGGCATTCTGATCAATTTGAGTAATTTGTGCCCAAAGTGCTTAATCATGCTTAAAAGCTAATTAATCTAAATCAAGGCCTAATTAATAATTCTATGGAAACTTGTTGAATATATTATTTTGGAAATGAATTTTGAATATCTACATCATCAGGTGACTTCATTTCTTGGGAAGACATTCCTAGGCCATAAATGTCAAAAAAATATCAGGTTTCATACCCTCTATGCCTCATCAATGCCTTCCATCATGCCCTCCATGTCTCTTAATTGCCCCTTCTTCCAATGCCATAATTATTTATGACTATGAAGAACTCCTAGCCACATAAATATTAGGCCAACAAATGAAGTATGTATCTCATCTCAAGAAGTCTATATGCATGAAAATTAAAATAGACCTACCATCCCACCATGTGTTCCCTATTCCTCAGGACCTCTTACAGATTCATTGATCTACTATGAAGATTGGGTACTTATGTGAGAAAGTAGGTAGCACCATAGAGTTTGTTGAATTTTTCTATTTCAATCTACTAGCTTACTACATCTCAATAGACCTTGGCTCTAACATGAGGCCAATTGTGGAGTTTGAGCCTTAATTAGATATAGGAGATGTGATTTGAATCATATCTTTTGGTGTGATTTTAACTTTTAACTTTGAATGTTTCCTTTTGTATCATTGATTTTGTTTCAAATGATTTTGATTTTAACTTTCTTAATGGCTTTTTTAATTCCTCCTCCATACAGATTTGGAAAACCAAAATGGGTAGTAAAGATGAATTGTATTTGAAAACTTTGGACTTGGTTGCTAAAAAAGAGAACTTAGAGAGCATGGTGTCTAAGAGTCTCATTAATTCAGGTGAAATAAGAGTGTTATCTTGACTTCGACCTTGGTTTATCCAATGTAGAGTGAAAGGAAAGGAAATCAAGATGAATGAAACATGAAACAATTTGAATTACTTCAAATTGTAAAAAATGTGATAAAGGGTGAAAAAGGGATACAATGATAGTAAAGTGTGATTCCTTATCATAAAAATGAGGGAAGTCTAGGGAAAAATTCTAACACAATTTTTTGTCAAAATTTTATCTACAAAAGAAGCAAAAGCCAACGTTGAGAACAAAGGATAAAAAATGTGTAACCATTGCTAGACACATTCTAGATAAGGAATACTAAATTAGATATGGTTATTTTATGAGGAAGGCCTAGTCTTATCCATGGTCTTACACTGTAACTCACAAAAAAGAAACCCAAGGGGTGCCAAAAAATATTAGAAAGTAAGGAAACAAGGAAAACAAAAATAAAATCATGTGTATGAATAAGTCTTATCCACGGTTTTACAATGCAACTCATTAGAAAAGAGAAACCTGAGGACTAAAAAGAAAGGACTAAGGTTTATGAAAAGAGAGACTACTATAGAGGGTGAGATCCATGTAAGTATTTGACAAAAAGTGTTAGAAGGATAACATATATAAATCATGATAAGAAGGGAAAGATCTATGCTAATATCTATATCAAGGGTGAGCATGTGAAATACAAGTCTATATGTATTAGAAGGTTTATTGGAGTTAAATTAGTTTGGTATCATGCAATGTAGAATAAGAGTGGGCATTGTGAGATGACCCAATGGGTAATTAGATGTAGGGATGGGCATTGTAATATGAATCAAAGGCTAAATTAACATGTGGATGGGCATCGTAAAATGCCTAAAAGGTTAAAATAGGAATAATAGATAAGAAGAAACAGACACCCCATATAGTATGTAAATGGATTTAGGTATCTAAGAAGATTATGATAAGGGATTTCATGATGCTTGATGAAGGAAATAGAATTTTTAGAAAATAAGAAGGAGAATCAAGGTTAGAGTCAGTCAAATAGAGAATAGAGTTAGACAATAGGTATGTAATTGACTAGGTTGACAGGGTACTACTAAGATACAAGCTAAAATGAATACACAGTCATATGGGTTGACTGTGTACTATTAGAGAAGGGATAGAATAGAGAGAGGAATACATAGTCATTCAGGTCGACTGTGTATTATAGATAAGAAGGTGAGAAACAGTTGGTAAGAGACTGTATCGAGAAAGATGATAGTTTTTTGAAACATGGGAAGAATTTTGCAAGATAGTTTGAAGCAATAATGAAATAAAACACATAAACAATTGGATCAATGTGATTGGTCCAATTGGGGCACATGACACAAAATTTTCACCAACATTAGCCAATCTAAGTTTCTCAATACAACACATAATGTTCAAAGATCAAGCTATCAACTAAAAAGTAAATGCTTAACTAATTGGTCACCTTAAGTGTTGTAAAATTATTAGAATATTTTGATTTAAATGTGACAGGAAAGTTGGGTGAAATAGGGAACTAAAAAGTAGCCTAAAGTTGGTTTCAAGACATTTGGGTTGAAAGGGATCTATATTGACAATGGTACTAGCTTAGTATTTAGGCCTACCCCCTCACTTCACAATCATTCAGTGATAAGGGTATTAGGTGCTTTTCCAATATGTACCATTAACCACGTATTTATATTTGGCCAGAAAACTAAGTAAACTTCCCCCTTGGTGTTGAAATCCAAGTAGGTAGGCCTTAGGAAGTCAAATGTTTAAATGTGTTTTGAATGTTAAGTGATTTTCTAGTGTGTGCAAAAGAGTAAAATAGTGTAACTAAAATGGTAATTTTAAAAACTACCTATTTAGACTATATGAGTTACTTTAAGCATGCAAATAGCTAAAAAGGAAATGTGAATTAATTACTAGTAAATAGATGTTAATTCCTTGATTAAGAATAGTATAGAGTTGATTAAGGTGACACTATATGCAAATTCTATATAATAGAGTCGAATGGGTCACTACTATTCTACAAAATCAAGGTCTTTAATAACAAATATGAACAGGTTGATTATGCTTCTCATACAAAAGATAGACTTCAAAACTAAGTTAACCAGGTCAACCTAGTTAGTTGTAGGTTTGTAGTTTAAAGATTGTTAACTTGTGAAAAATAAAACTGAAGGAAGAACTAAAATGATAGAGAGAGATGAAAAAGGAACCTTGGTGGACTTGAAGATGATTTAGATTGTAAATTTTCATGCTCTAGTGCTTAGTTATTGCTTTCAAATTCTATAAATTGGGTTAAATGGTTTGACCAAGTTATGTAAAAACCTATGTGATAAAGAAGAATAATGAATAGAGTCAACTTGTTTGACAATATTTGTTGACCTGTATGTTGATAGAATAAAATAGTAGATAGAGTTAACCTATTCAATGATGTATGCTAATCTAGAACTGAAGAAAAATATTATGTCAAATTGCCTGATCTAGTAACCTGTAGTTGATGAAGACCTGCACAGATAGAATAGAGTCATTTTGAAGTGACTGTGTCTTAAACCTACCCATAAAAAGTTAGAACCATATCTACTAGTTCAATACAGTACTAAAAATATGAAAAATATAATAAAATGATAAAAATGATGGTGTGAAAGAAAACCTACAAGGCTTAGATTCACGTCGGATTTACCAAAATGTATGCAAAAGGAAATACAACTAATCTATAAATCAATCCTAGCTCAGAGAAGATAAATCCCACTTACACTTCTAATTGTCGATACATTAGATATTCAGGGTCATGACCAAGATGAATCCACTAGACCTAGACAAGGGATATCTTACCATAATAATATTACTAGGGGGGGTTAAAGCCTCTAGTCAAGCAAAATTATACAATAACTCCGACTAGATCTTATGTTTTAATATTCACTAAACTAATAACAAGTAAAGTAAAGTCTAATCTAGTGCTCACTAAAGCTTGTGGCACAAAATGGGATTAGTAAACATTAAAATTAACCATGTGTAAGAGAATCCTTTTAAAGCTATGTATAAATAAGACCCTAATGCATGGAGAGAATAATATATTTAAAAGCTATTACTTATGCTACTTCTATCTACTAAAGAGAGGATCAAAATTAGATATACTTACCTTGAAAATAAACCTATCAAGACTCAATATCTCTCTTGACTAAAGCTGCTTCACAAGACGTTGTTGTGATTTGTAAGGATCACTAAGAAAGGCCAAAGCATCCAAGACTTTTCCACAAGACAATTTTCTTCTCCAAGTATAAACCCTAAGCTAAGACCCATCAAGTAGAATGGCAGAAGAGTTGATTGTAAATAAGTGTAAATGAATAATTAACTCTTGTCATCTCTCAAAAATGATGAAATTGATGTGTTTATATAGATGAATCTCATCTTAGTCCTTATGAAAGTTTAGTTGATAGGGTCAACCCAATAAACTCTATATTGTTATTGATAAAAATAAATTAGGCCTTAGTTTAGGTCATCCAGGGACCGACCTAGACCTTAAATGAGTTTTGTCAATTAGAGTATAGGTTCGATGGGGTTAACAGTGTATCTTAAACCATCAAAAAGGATTTTAGGCTAGGGAAGGTCTAATGAAGGCATAAAATGACTAGAGGAGGGTGAAAAATAAGAGGCCAAGCTTAGGGGAAAGTTTTTAGGAGATGGTTGGATTGATAAAAAGTGGTAGTAAAGGGACAACAATCCTTTGAAGCACCAATGGTCTACCTAAACCTTTTTTAATGCACTCCTTAAGGCATACACTCAAAGAGATTAAGACTCGACTGGTTCCTACAAGATAGAAAGTATCAGTAATTGATAAAGTTTGAAAATATTATGTGCATACAATAAGCATGCTAGACAAACCAAATACTTTATGTCCAAAATTAAAAAATGACATCCATCATGATAATCATGATTATAAGCTACAAATAAAAAATTGAGTATATTCTAGAAATAAGAAGGGAAACCCTAATGATACACTAGGGTTTTGAAATAATGTGCTTGAAGTAAGTTGGGTTCATCAAAATGTTTTAACCTCTTAGGACTTAGTAGATGTAAATATTAGGTTGTTAAAGGTCTGAATATAGTAAATTAGGGTAGAAATATACAATAAATACATCCACTAATTTTTAATAGAATTGACTTAGTTTGGCCTTTCTAAAAATAGAACTAAATAATCTAAACAAGTACTTGGGTGGAAAATGATTGAAACAAGAGATGTGGAGGCTACAAACTAAGACAGATAGATCTGAGTAAGACAAACAGGATCTAGGTTTCAAAACTCTTCATGTATAGTAGCACCCTAATTATAAATTAGCACCATGTGGCACTAGTGTCCCTATTTTGGCACTAGTATCCTCTATGCAAAATTATTCTGAGCTTTTAGGTGCACTTGTGTCTAGGTCTACCAAGCCTGTTGTCATGTGCATGAGTTCTAGATCTCTATAAATGACCTATTATGACTTATTTTATATGCAAACCCTAAACCTCCATGTTGTTAGGGCATCCATTTGGCACAAGTAGTAAAGTGTGTTTGTTAGTGGGGTAGGTTGGACATCCTTAACACCCCATTGTGATGAGAGTTGCCTACAAACCAATACTCTGAAGAGGGATCAAGCTTGATGTAGTTTTCCCCACCTAGATTTTAGTGCAAGTGCATGTAAAGCTAGTACAAATGATGGATTGATTTCTTTAAATGTGATTGAGACTAGAAACATGAGTAATCTGAGCTTAGTAATGTTGTAGATGGTTGTATGCAAAACTAGGGTAGAATAGGGATTGATAACCTTGATTGTGCACAACTTGTTCTGAATTTGTTTATGTAATTTACATCTAATTTCTATCGATTGGTTAGAGGGATAAAAGTCATGTATGTATGTATGTATATATAGACACACACACACACACACACACACACACACACACACACACACACTTAGTGCTTGTACATGTTTTAAAATATGTCTAGGCCGACCCTAGGAGGTTGCTTATTTAAAAAGATATCTATTGGTAACAAAAAGAGAGAAAAAGACAATAGTGTCAAAATTGGGACACTAATGCATGGGGTGCTATTGTTCCTATTATGGTGTTAGTGTATAGATGGCAGAACCTAAGGCACTAAGGGCCAAGATGCTGAAGTGAGGGTCTAGGACTAATTTAGGGATGTGTGTGGCCCACACAAAGGCTAGATAAGTGTCTAAATAGACCCTAAGATAGGTTTATGGCTAAGCTAGGGATGGGTGGTCTCAAGTAACACTCTTAGCACTCAAGTGTCATTTTTAGGTGATTACAACTATCTACACATACTTTAGCTTTAATTTGAGCTTACATGATCACATATTCTTGCTTATATATATATTACATGAACAAACATTGATTCTTTTTCATTTTAGGCATTCATATTCTTATCTTATCATATAATATTAAGTCACATTGTTGCGATACACATATTTAGTGGGGGGGATATTGTTTCCTTTCACTTTCTTCACATTGACATGTTATCACACCTAGTGCACACTTTGCCTTGAAAAATGTTTTGAATTTTTTGGATCCCTCCTTTTCTTCTATTTTTAAATACTTTCTCATTACCCTTGAATTTTTTTTCAAAAAATAAAAAATATCAAAAAACACACAAATATTTGAATACATCAAAACTATATGTGTGTGTGTGTGTGTGTGTGTGTGTGTATCAAAATACACACACACACACACACACACACACACACACACACATATTTAAAAAATACAAAAACATTCAAAATATTCTCAAAAAATAGAAAATCAGGCCTTGAGTATTACATGAGTTACTAGTTTACTTCATTTACGAATGTTATTAATCACATGTTTTTATATATAACATATTATTTTAAAACACATATGCATTTTATAAGGTATATGAGTGCAATTCAAGACACATATTATGCATATATTATTTAGATGTTGTATTCCCTTTTACCCAATGGTCATACCTATGCTAGGGGCATCTTATTCTATAGGTTATATCTATCTATGACCTTATTACCATGTTGAGTTACACATATTACAAGTGTCTTGATAATTACTCATATTTTACATGTGTTACATGGATTTCTATTTTTCATGATGTGAGATTGATAGATATGGATAGTGTAAACTAGTTTTCACTTGTTATATGACCATTTGATATTTTTTATTTCTTACATGATATATTATACATTGATTTATTATGTGTGGTCCTTGGTTGTATGTGTGGTCCTTGGTTGGTTGGTTGGTTGTGGTCCTTAGCCTTATGTTTATTTGGTAAGTGTGACATTTTAACATGTTTATTTACTTGTGGCCCTTGGCCCTATGTTTTCTAATGTGTGCCACATTTGAATATGTCTCTTGTATGTGGTTCTTGGCCTCATATGTGACATTGCTTGACATTATGTTATGTTTTTTGTATTTTTTGAGTTTGATTACTAGTTCCATGATCCATATCATGCACTTTTACTACATAGTCTCAATTCAAAAATGGCCACTTTGCAGTAGACATGTCTTAGAGATATAAGCCTCCACGAATAGAGAGATTTAGATTTAAGAAAAAATAAAGATTTCACATATTCAAAATACAAATTTCAAAGATTCAAATAAATTCAAATATCATATTATATGATAGAGTACAAGTTTTATAAATTCAAATTAATTCAAAAATTAAACACATGACAAATATTGGCTTGATACAGATTATGGGGGAACATGGCATGCATATGCACTCACTTTACAAACACTTGAGTACAAAATCATACATACTTTAATGCATATGCATGGGCATGTGAAAAATAGTTACAGGAATAAAAGTTAAGGGTTTCAAAAACTTTCACAATTGACCATATAGAGGTATGGCATTATATATCATTTGGCATAGATTCAGGTGGAATGATATTGATTTGTGATCATATATACATTTTTAAATGATCAAAAGGCATGATACTAGTTCATACACATATCTACCACAATAAAGTTTACAATTCAAAAGCAAATGGTTGTTTCAATTCAAATATTTTGGCATTGAGGTAATGATAGGTGAATGAATATCATTCATTCTCTTTTGTTCATGCAAATAAAAACTATATATGTCTATAGTAGTATAATCTATTATGTTATAGGTAATGTACAATTGATTTTATTAATATGTAATAACATTGGCATTACTTATGTTGAACCTATTCTGCAGTTCCATAATTTTATTACAGATGATGTACATTTGAGTCTAATGACACTTAATAGCCTTGACATCACTTTCATTAAACCCATCATGGTTCCACATTTTTTGGATTAGTACATTGGTGTTTTTCTCCAGTCATGATAGTTAGAGTAGGAATATTTCCAACTCAAGGGATTGATTAGTTATTTCAAAATTGAGGCTTGATCACTCTCAATTCGTCATTGGTTCAACAGAAAAAACCATCTCTCCATGTGCTTCAATGTGGGGGCACATTTCCCCAATGATTCATCATATTTTTACAAATTACAAAGAAATATGGTTTCATCTATTTATAGGTGTACTCATTCCTTACTCTCTTTTCAATTTTTATAATTTCAAAGTTCAAATTTTATAAATTTCAAATATAGACAAATGACTACTTCATATGTTATTTCATGATTTGCTAAAATGAGCGCCCTCCACAATTGGAGCATCCTATCAAATAAAAAGTGTATTGTACACATTCTAGTTTAATTATTTTCCCTTTACTCTATAAAATTCAATACTAAAATAAAGGAGGAAAAATATAGACACCTAAATATGGTCACAAGTACTTGACAATGTTAATTCTTGGCATATTCTAAACCACTCAATTTGTACCTAAATACATGAATTTTTTGGTCAAAGTATAATATTGCGTCCCACTTTTTGGCATAAATAGGTCACATACACTTCCAGTATCCCCTAAAAATAAATTGAGTTTGGGTGGAAAATATTTATACAACAAATGTGTATTAGCTTATATATACAAAGACATATATGGCATATATATTTTTTCATTTTTTTAAATTATTAATTAATTTTTAGGATTTATTTTTGAATTGATTTTTAAATGGATTTGTTCATTGAGTGGACATAGTATTATGCTTTTACTCAACTCTTATTCTTCACTCCTCTAATATATTTATCTATATACGGGTTTGACCCTCTGTTTATCAGCATTACTACATATAACTTTCCAAATTAATGATCCAACCTCTATTACACCACTTTCAAATTGTCTCTAACTTAGGCCAACTATCCCTGATTCTTTGAGATAAGTCTACTCTAGTGGATAGGTCCATTGTCATAAAACTGTACACCTAGAGCAGGCTTATCTATGCACTAAATAATGGCTAGCTTCCAAATTCTAAATATTCTTTTTGGTCTTCTCACCTGTTTCATTGGATCATCTAAAATAAATTATCAAAATGTTTCACTATAAATATAAATCAAATGTCATTCATTATTCCTAGTTTGTCACTATCTATTGAGCACTTACACATAATTACATATTAAGTAAATCTACCCTATTCTTCTTTAATTCAAGATCATTCACTAAGAGTAGTCACAAGTCAAGTCTAACACATCTCAAAGTAAGTTAAAATTTATCATTGTCAAGTATCAAAGACATATTTTTAACTACATACATATAGTCAAGAAGCACAATTACAAAATTAATCTAGGTGGGATAACTATGTATGGCTTGATCCCTTCTTCAGGTTATCTGTATACGTAGGCAATGGTCATCATCAAGGGGGTGATTGGGGTGAACTTATCCCATTACACTCCTCTATTTTTATTTATAGGTTTCTCACTATCACACTAGAGTTTCTAAAGCAAAGAGAAGGACATTAGTGATCTTTACATGAAAAAAATAGAATCATAACATCTCATGCCAATCAGTAGAGTTGGTGCAAAAGGTAGAATGATCATTATATTATCATGGTTAGTATGGATAATTTCACAATTAAAGGACACGGTTGACTTGTGTTGTTGTCTAAGTAGAGTAGTCATATCTAATAATATTCATAAACTTTATCTTTGATCTTATAATGTCACAGTCCTAGCTTTATTTTCTCTTTACTATCGCACATCGGTCACAATTAACTCAAATAAATTCACAGTTAATAGACATAACTAAGCTATGTTTTTGTCTAGGGATGGCAGACTTGTCCTAAAATTTCTTCAAAGTATGTTCTTGATTCTAAGCATTCATTATCCTATCTTTTGTTGATTTCCACTATCAGATAGCCAAAATAGTTAATCAAAATCTTGAGCTTGAGTAAATTCAATTTATTTATAGTGTTTTCCAAAAATAACATGTTTATGTATTTAACTAGTTGAAATAAAAATTTGTAGGTTGTGAAGAATCTAGTTTTGGTTCTGACTAGGAAGATGACTTGGATGATGGCATTAAGGAGGATGTACAACAGCAAATTCAAGAAGAAAATGTGCATATGTAGGCATTAGAAAGTGAAATACAGTCTCAGACATTAACAAAAACAACCTCCATTCAAAGCCTTATCAGCACAAAGTGGAGTTATATTTGACCAATCTGCTTAGAGGTTTTATAAATCCTGCCCAAAATTTATCGTTTTCCAAATGCATTGGTTCTAGTTTGTGGTACTTGGTAAAGGATGTTGTCTATTAACTTGTTGAGTTGACTCCCCCTGTGTAGGCTTCCATTAGTAAATGGATCCCTAGACATAGAGATCTGACTGAGTCAAGAAAGGGCAGTATTGAGCTTTGGTTTGGTTCTATTAGGTTTTTTTGTGCCCCCCAGATGAGTATGATCCCCAATAGAGGCTAGTAAATGTTGATTGCTCAAACATGGCAAACCCTTATCATGAGTGTACTATATTTTGCAAAACTAGACTGGCCCTTAATAGCATGACTCTTTTGGTGAGGCTTGAAGTAGGTTCCAGCGCTTCTCCTTCTCCTATTTCAGATTTTTCCTTTCCTTCCTTCTTATTGGGTGACCTTCTTGTGTCCTTCTCATATGAAGTACCTGAATTGGAGTTTTTTTATCAGGTCATATTAGATATGAAATGGAGTTTGGCAACCACTATTTATTTGGTAAATGTATGGGTTCTCAACTCTATATTCTAGACATAGAGCATTAGGCCAAGGCTATGTGGATCTCCTTGCAAGCTCCTTCCTTCACCTTGCTTAGCCATGGATTCTTTCAAGTGGCCTTCAACTACTCTTTGGATCATGAGTTCATTTGGTCATCAAAGCCCTAGTTTGTTGGCAAATTTAGTGTTTTCCTCTCTCCATGGATTTCATTATTTATCCTATAAAGGTTCTAGTGACTGTATCACCCCTTTGGATTAGGCTCTACAATATCCCCACCATTTTGAAAAAGGAGGAACAATTGTGATGTTGATCAATTAGGTGGGATAATTTATGAAGTTGGATGAGAATTTACTGGATAAGAGATTCATAAGAGTTTGCATGATTTTGGATATCTCCAAACCTTTTTAGTATTCCATTCACATTTATTATTCATAGGGCTCATGAATCTAATTTCTTGACTTTGGAGGCGTTCCATTCATATAATTTTGATGTAATCTCATCAGGCACCAAATTATGAGGTGCTCTTCTAAGGGCATAGAGAGTGCTCCTCACTCTCACTTGGTTTAGAGGAGGAAATAAAGATCCCCTAATCAAGACCTTTTATATCATAATCATGGCATCTTCTATTGGTCATTGGGCTCTCCTCCTCCTCCTCCCCCCCTGAAAGGGGATCCTCCTCTAAATAATTGTATCTCTTCTTGGAGTGATGTTGATTCATGGGACCCCTTTCCCTTCTCAGCCCACTGGCCTACTTAGCTTCCCCCCTTGTTCCCCTCAAACTAAGCTTAAATCCTTTTGGACACAATAGGAAAAAGCAAAGGACAAAGGATAGAAGTAGAAAGGTTGAGGTTTGATGCTAAAGGCCTAGTGTAATAAGGGAATCAATGGACTATGGAAGGTATTCTCTCATATCACAAAAGAAGACTGACTCTAGCTATTGGTTGATTTGTTGTTGATTAATTTTGGGTGTTTTACCAGTTGGCACTTAGCAGTTTTGATTGGTTTTACTAAAGACACCTTGCCTATTCCTGGCTTCCCCTCTACATAATTTTGGTTGATGATTGGTTGTTGGCAGTGGCATTACTATCCTCTTGGTTGTTTTTTCATGGGCATTTTGTTTGTTGTCTTTCTGGTTGGTTGTATACACTTTGTTTTTATGGGTTTTGTCTATTGTGTCTTTAGTTTTCTAGTTGTGTGATAGGCCAACTAATCTTATTTGAAATGCACATGAAATTCTATTTCACAATTAAAATAAAAATGAGAGCAAACATTACATTTAATAGACTAAGAAAGACTATTCATTTCACATTCCCAATGACTATGCTTATTCCTACGACAATGGTAATCTTATTGAATAAGATAAAATACTAGACACCTAAGCTAGACACCTAGGATTAATAACTAATATGTAAACTATTGTTACATCCCCATTAATCTATAAGGGTCTTTGCTAGACTAAGCATTCCTCTAAAATTTTCAAAATTTTCTCATCCAAGCACTTTTATCAAGATGTTTGTTAGTTGCTCTGCTATCAGGCAATGTTACAACTTGATACTGTCATCTTTCACATACTATTAAATCAAATGAAATTTGGTAGTGATGTGCTTGGTTCAATCATGAAAGACTAGATTTATTTCTATCTAGATTACAGAAGTGTTGTTAACCATGAGAGGTGTTGATGAAACTTGTTGCTCCTATATATCTGAAAGAACCCTTCTGAGCCACAAGATCTCTCTAGTTACCTCTGAATCAGCCATATATTCTACTTATATTTACTAAATTGTTGGCATTGATTGCTTCTTGTATTTCCAACTGATAACTATTGTTTCCAAATTCATTAGAAAACCTGAGGTGGACTTTCCATCTTCATGATCGCCAACATAGTCAGAATATAAATACCCAACTAGTTTGAAGTCTCTTACCATGGGGTATTTGAGCCCAAAATGATGGGTGCCTTTGAGATATCTAAGGACCCTTTTTACTACTATCTAATGACTCTCCCTAATTTATTGCATGAATCTTAAGAGGACACCAACTATAAATGATATATCTAGTCGAGTGGCAGTCACATAAATTAGACTTCCAATGAGTTGTTTGTATTTCATGGCATCAACCAAATCTATTGAATCTTCAAATGTCAATTTGAGATTCTATTCCATGGGCATGCTGAGAGGTTTACAATATTCCATTTTGAACTTACTCAGCATGTCACCAATGTACTTCTACTAAGTGATGAAGAAATACTTTAGTTTTTGAATTACTTCAATATCCAAATAGTAATGAATAACCCAAATCAGTCATTTCAAATCTTTTCATCAACTATGATTTAAATTTTATAGTGTACCATTCATTGTTCCCTATGATAAGTAAATCATCAACACACACCACTACAAATACAATTATTTTGTCAACTATTTTGATTAAAAGAGTTGCATCTTCAAATTCAAAACATTTGAAGTTCATGTTCATGAGGTGTTCAAATAGTTTTTTGCACCATACTGGAGGGGCTTGTTTCAAACCATACAATGGTTTTTATAGTTTGCACACCTTTTGCTCTTATCTTTTTACTATAAAATCATCAGGTTGTGCCATGTACATAATTTTCTTGAGGTCTCCATTGTAGTTTTGACATCTATATGGTGAACTTTCCATTTGTTGTGAGCTGTTAGAGCCAACATGATCCGAATGGTAGTCCATTTTGTTGTAGGTGTAAAGGTTTCATTACAGTCAATTCCTTCCTTTTGAGCATGCCTCTCTGTGACAAGCCCTGATTTGTGCTTGTCGAGTGAGTCGTATGCCTTATATTTGTTGTGATAGACCTACTTGCAGCCAATCAGTTTGAAACCATATGGTGGATCAACCAGATTCCAAGTCCCATTTTTCACTAGTGAATTATACTCATATTTCATTGCATGTGTACTTTGAGTGCTTGTTTTCCCAGTTTCACCAAGCCTCATAGATTTTAGTGTTTGAGTGGCCTACTTAGACATCTATTTCTATGTTGTAGGCACTTCAGGTTTATCCTCTAAAGTTAAGTCATTGTCTACCTTATATTCTGCTAGCCCTTGTTCAATATCTGATGAAGTTTCATGCTCTCCTTTAGGAAGAGTTTCAATCTCATGTATAAGAGACAATATAAAATAAATATATTCCCAACTTTTTATCCCCCACTCATTATCTAGAACATTCAAATCACTCCCTTTGTAGACATCAAACTTTGCATATTTGTCTAGTCAACTCAATTGCCAATCAATATGTCCTTTGTCCTTTGTAGTCTCATAAAAGATAACTTATCTTGTGACAAGAAACTTCTCTTTCTCATTGTATAACCAGTATGCCTTGGAGGAACTAGAATATCCCAAGTGGGTGCATTTTTGACTCCTGAGGTCTAATTTAATTCTCTTCTCCTCTGGAATCAATGCGTAATAAGCGGATCTAAAAATTCAAAGATGTTGCACTGAAGGGAGGTGACCACACCACATCTCATACAGAGTCTTTGATTCAATAGCTATTGATGGTGATCTGTTATGAAGGTATATTGTTTTTTTAGCTACTTTGGCCTAAAATTGCAGATTTACCCTTTTGAAATACAACATTACACAAACCATATTCATCATAGTTTTGTTCATTCTTTCAACTACTCCATTTTATTGTGGAGTATGAGGAACTGTGAGATGGTGTTTGATCTCATTTTGCTCAACATAATATTCAAACCATGTTGACTTGAATTCACCACCATTATCTATCCTGAGTGTCTCGATGTAGGTTTGTGCTTCATTTTCAATCATTGTTTGAAACTTTTTGAAAGTATCAAAGGCTTCTAATTTATTTTTCAAAAAGTATATCCATGTCATCATGTTGTAGTGATTAATGAATATCATGAAATAATTATGACCACAAATAGATAGGATTGGAAGAGAACACAAGTTTGAATGAATAAGCTACAATTTTCTATCTGCTTTCCACTATGACTTCAAAAACATTTCTCTTGTGTGTTTAGCCAAGATGCAGGCTTCACACTTCTCATCTGAGTTTATGGGAAATATAGGTATGCCAATAACACCATTCTTTTGAAATACATGAATTTTATTATAGTGAGTGTGCCCAAATTGAGCATGCCATAACATGTTTGGAGACATTTTGTCTTCCATAAGATGAGCATTATTCCTTGAATTTGATGGCTTACCCTTTAGTTTGAGTAGTTTCCCTTCTTTATATCCAATCAAAATGACTGATTATCACTTTTTCTCCTAATTGTGACATCATAATTATCCAACAGAATTGAATGGACTTGTTTCCTTATGAGCACTAGGGATAAAAAGTTTCATTTCAATTGAGGAAGGTAGAAAACATTCTCAATTTTGTAGTCTAGAAACCCTAAATACTTGAGTCAAATTGTACCTCTTCCCTATGGTTGCATATTTGATCTATTTGTTAGGTATATTAAGCCATAAATTTCTTTATTTTACTCCTCAAAGAAGTCTTTTTGAAAAGTCATATGTTGAGTGGCGCTAGTATCAAGAACCCAAGCATCAAACCATGAGGAATTGATTGAGACACTATTTACTTCATCATTTATGCTGGAAAACACACATTCACTAGTGAATTGGGCTGGTTTTGACTCTTTTGATTTTTTTTTTTGATTTTCCCTCTTTCTTTTTATGGTATACTTCATTTTTCTCCCATGGAATCTTGTATTCATGAGTCTCATGGCTATATTTTCTATCACACTATTCATAATAGAGGTTTTGTTTATCATTCTATTTTTTATTTTGACCACCATGATTTTCCTTTTTGCTACTTTTTCCCTTGTACTTGTTCTTTTACTTGTTATTGCCTTCATTTTTGGAAGACATGGCCTTGTTTTATGGTTTGTAAGAATTTGTTTTGACATAGTAAACACTTTCACCTATTGTGGTTTCAATTTTCCTTCCAAAGGTCTTTTCTCTTTCTACTATCTTTCCAACCAACTGGTCAAATGTGAGAGTCTTCAATTCATTGCTTGCTTGTAGAGACTCCAAATATGTTGAATAGTTAAGAAGAAGGGATTTTATGAATGTGGTCATGTATATGTTAGTTTTGACATCTTTTGCTTCAACATCATGTTTGATAGCACGTATCTCTGAAGCCAATCTCATCACATCACCATCTTTCAAATCTAGGTTGAATAGATTTAACTGTAACTAAATGAATTCCAACTCTGAATAGGAGTCATATAGGTCCTTTAGTTTATGATATACTTCCCATGGTGTATTGTATCCCTATATATGATGAAATATATTTCCATCCACTTATGCCTTCATCAAGTCCAAAGCCTTTTGGTTTTTTTGCTTTCATGTTTGAGTGTCCTATGCATTCCCTGTTGGTTCAGTTGGTTGTTTTGCCCCATCACAGCTATCAAACCATAGATCATTGAAGATGAGTGTGTTTTCCACTTATCGAGACCATTCTAGATAAATGTCTTTGCTAGTCAAGGTAGTGCCAACAATAGATTTGATGGAATGCATGGTTTTGAGTTTTTGGAGGTTTTAAGTTTTTGTTTAACCCCAATTGGTTCCTTATCACTCCAAAATGGTCCCCTTTTCTATATACACAAAGGTACTAAAAAAGATTCACTTTGTCATTAACACCAACTTAAAAATAAAACCTCATACATCAATATACTTGGTTTTTATTGATTTTTGGATTTACATTTTTCAACATACACAAATAGGTAAAAGAGTAGCTCTCCTTATTTTTCCTTGAATGATTTGGTTTTTTTTTTTTTTGCCCAAATCCACTTAGAGTACCTTACTCAAGGCAATTTAAAATTGCTCAAATTTTTAAATGCTTTCAAATCTTAATTTTTTTCCAAATTTTGAAACTAAGCACTTAAAAGAAAATGAATGATTGCTTTTTAAATGAAAAAGCATAAAAATTTGTACCTCTCCTCTCCAAATTATTTGACTTGATTTCCAATATTGGAAATATATACAACCTCCTCTATGTAGTAGTGTATTGGAAATATAAATGATGAAATCTCAAAAGAAATTAAACTTTTGTGCTACTTAATACCATCTATCATAGGGAAGTCAAAGCACCACCCAAATAGGAGGTATGCAGTCCAAAACTTCGCTTGGTGTCTTTTGATCGATGCACTTCAACTATTATCTGATCTCTACACCTCAAAAAAAACATGATCCTCCACATAGGAGAGAAGTGGAAAACACCTCTGATAGAGTGAAATGCAACCACATGGATTCTCACGGTTTCACCAGTTGAATGTAGGTCTGAGAAAATGTCTAGCACATGTTTATGGCCAAAAATACTCAAAATAGAATATTGTATAGGCCACATAGGTCCACCATCATGCAACAAATGCCCCAGACTGTATGCTATCAAAATATATGTTCAAATAGATTATACCCTCCAAAATTATCATGCACTCTATTGATAGCCCAATGTAGGTCCAAAAGAGGAATGCCACACCGCCACATTATCAGAATGCACAAGAAAATAGTGCCAAAATGGCTTTTACCCTGCCAAATAATATTGAATACAAATAGAATGCTCTTCTTGCATTATAAACAAATAAAATTACAAAATAAAAATAGGCCAAATATAGAGCAAAAAACTAAATCAAATACTAAGATCTGATACCAATGACAGGTCAAATAATCTTATTCATAATGCACATGAAATTCTATTTCATGATTCAAATCAAAATGAGAGAAAACATTACATTTAATAGACTAATAAATACTACTCATTTCACATTCCTAATAACTCTTCCTATTCCTATGGGAATGGAAAGCTTATTGAATAAGATAAAATACTAGACACCTAAATTTAATAACCATTATCTACAATATTGTTACATGGTTTGGTAGACTTTGTATCAGATTGAGTGGTCCCATCAAAACCCTCTTTTTTACCCAATCAAATTTTTAAAAAATGATAATTGTATATCTTTTGCACTGTAAGCTCTCAAATTTATAT
This sequence comes from Torreya grandis, assembly GCA_037957365.1. Classification (NCBI taxonomy): domain Eukaryota; kingdom Viridiplantae; phylum Streptophyta; class Pinopsida; order Cupressales; family Taxaceae; genus Torreya; species Torreya grandis. Next base: position 1,824,570 of record JARHVA010000580.1, on the reverse strand, counting down.
GCATAGTAAAAAAACATTTTAATTTTTAAATAAAAATAGGGTAAAACAATAATCAATAGTAGTAACAATTTATTCACCAAATCACCCAAAGCTAAAAATGAAGCCACAACAGTAAAACAACAAATATTTAATGTCATTAAAACTTGGAAAAGAACCCAATCTATAGAAAGTGGGAAACTAGCTCATTATAAACTATGTAAAAAGACCCATTAGAAACCTATTGAGATAAATTTATTTTCCAATGACACCCAAACTAGGTTATTAAAATTAAAAACCTTGAAGAATAGCCTATACATTAAGAAGCAAAGTTGAAAGAGGAATAGAAAGAACCTCCAACATAATAAAATTACAAATCTAAAGAAGCATTGGGAAAGTAAACAAAAGATGATTTTACTACCTCTCTCTCCTTGTGCACCAGAAAAAAATATCCACAAAATAGAAGATTTTAGAATCTCTAAGTTAAAAAAAATAACCCTATGAATGGAAAATCAATACATCTGAGTTACATATGCATGTATATTTGAATATTTGAATATTCCTATTATAGACCTTGAAAATAGAAAAATATATAATATGTTGATTTTTTAAATAACTTTGAGTTGTTACCTTACTTATAAATTGACTAAAAGATCTGATGCTAAAATTAGTGGCGTTTATGTTATTTTTGGCAAGATTTACGTGTTTTTTGTTATTAAAGTTTGAGATGAAAAAGAATGTTTTTTTTAAATTATGATCTAAAGAATTGTTGAACTAGTAATGTATTGCGGGCATCCTAATCTTGATCTCATTAGCTTCCACTTTTATACCTCATTATTAGTCCTAAAAGGTGGACTATTGCTTCCATTTTGCTTTAACATGTTATTACTCTCTTAACAAATTAGATTGTATCATTTTGTGTGTTAGGAAATATGAAAGCATTTTTTAAAGGTAAGGTGCAAGTTTCTTAAATGGTTGAATATAATAATATTATTTTTTATATATTGATTGGCTATGAGGATTTTATGTTATGTACAACTTTCACTTCATTCAAGGTGCACAACAAGTCAGAATCACCATTTTAAGGATGACCATAATCACTCTATTTTAATGCATTAGTATCTTTTTGTCCTACCTGTGCTTCTGATCCCCACCTAGCAGTGCTGCTCATATTAAATGCATTGGTACTTGGGTTTATTGTGAGACAACATTGGACACATAAACCAAGGATAAAGTTACATTGCTCTTTATTTTTTTAAAGGTGAGAAGCTTTATAAAAATTCATGGGCAGAGTCGACTCCATTATCAATGACCATTTCTCATGGTATTGGGTTGGATAAAGCACATCACGGCACAACCATCAGGTCTTCTAGGGAATAATCAAAATCATCTGCACTATATTTGAGCCTTATTGGGACTGAATCCAGGCATTTGGGGCTTAATTTTGTTGTTCACGTGTCTTCCACAAAATAATTTAAGATATTTTGATTGGGACAAAGGTGTCAAATACTTATTTTCTGATTTATAATCTATTTAACATTTTTCATATGTTTTATTTTGTATTTTTTGATATGCTAATAGAGTAAGAGGTGCGGTTCATTTTCCTATTAGACACTCGCTATAGATTTGAACCCCTACTTTCTTGGGCTATTATGGCAATGCAATCAGCTTTGCCTACACAAAGACTAAAGCCAAATTATTGGCTTATAAGCCCATGTCATATGCAATGGTGTTAATCAAAAGAGCCAAAATATTTGTTAACAATTAATACATACGGTCTGTGATAGACCTAAAGGAGCTAAAGGGGTAGCCACATTTTACTATGGTGGGTTCTTTCTTGGTGTTTGATGTTAATAGGATTGGGTTTAGAGATGCAAAGTTGGGAGCAGAGGAAGAAGCCAATTCTAAATAGGCATGTATTCTCTGAACAAATAGTAGATTCTGGCACGTTTCCCCTTTTCAACCACATTTATTAATTTACTCAAAAATAAGGTTTTATCTTATTCTTTGCTCAATTTATGCAACAATGGCCTTGTGGGATTTGCTTTTGATTTTTTGGTTTTTACCTATTGTGGATGCAGTTATATTGGATGCATTTACAAGATGGATAGTTAAAAAAGGATAAGTTTAACAAATTTTCCATAGCTAGAGGTGGTTGTTATCACATAGATTTTGTACCCATTCTTGATGTCATAGCTTGTTGTGCAAAAATTTAATGATACAATGGGATCACCTCCAAGTTGTAGGACCTTGGAGAATTGAGGTGAACCTCCAGAGAAGGCCGACTTCCTTTCACTAAATTTGGTGCAACTGGTAAATTATCAACCTATGGAGAAATTTTGCTTCTATAGTGATCTTGTTCCTAAACTAGGGTTTGACTGGAAAAAGAGTTTTGAGAATGAAATTATAAAACTAAAAATGGTGATTGCACCAAATATTTTATAGTTAATTTTAATGCTTGCTTGAATGAACACAATATAATAGAAAATATATTGAAATTTGTAGGAGCACAAACTCATGCAAATGTGAAATTAGAGGTAATTTTTGGTATTTTTCATACAAGGGACAAGATTCTTTATTTTTTATCAAACAATCTTCCAAAAGGGTAGAAAATACCACAAATGAAATTTTGTGACTGAAATAAGAATTAAAACATCCACAAATATTTAAATAACCTTACATACATAGATATTTCTCAGACAAGAAAGGCAAATCTTCAATTTATTCTTATTATCCAGGTTACAACATGTAGAAGAGTTATTCAAAATGTAGAATAATATTTATAGAAGAAAAAATATAGATGGGCAATGCCATACTACCTATATTTATACAAAAAATCTAATACAAGAGATGTAGTTAACAAGGAAATCCAATGCCTAGTAGAAGAACATGCAAATCTGGAAGTTCCATGCAAAAAGGGGAGTGATCTTCAGCTAGTGGCATCTTTGGTGAAGTGAACAAGTTGGAAAAGAAACATGCAAGAGATGGGCATGATCCAGTTTGATAGAGGCATGGTGGAAATTTCATGCAACACCTTTCTTCTTCTCTAGTTGAGTTGTAATGGCTCTTCATGCAATGGGGAGCACCAAAGTGAAACTCAGTGTTTTGAATAAAAGATAACTATTACTTTTTTGCAAAACCCTAATTTATGATTTTTAATTAGGACTTTTACAACTTTTAAGTCACTAAAATTTTCAAAACTAGAATTGCATTTTATAATATGTGTTTTTACAACTTAAGCAAATCAAAACTTGTCAAAATGAAAAGTGTAATTTGCAAGTCTACTTTTTACAAATTTCAATCTGTCAAAATGGAAAGAGAAAATTACACATGGCTCTTTCTCAAAAAGTGATATCAAAATGATAGATGCAATTTATAATTTGTGTTTTTTCAACTTTACAATACTTTTACAATAATGAAAATACAATATACAAGAATGTTTTTGATAGAAAGAATTAATCTATATCCAACACTTCTATAGACTCTTTATCATTCTCAACTTGTACTTTTTGAATATATGCATCAAAACCCTTGAAAATCTCCAAGATTATGTATTCATCAAGACCAAAAGAGTATAGGTTGGTTATCTCACAGTCTACTATTATATCAAAAATATCCCTTCTGAAGGCCCTGTATTATTGAGTCTCTTTACCCATCTGATCCAATGTGTTATGATACTTGATGAAATGGTGGATAGAGGCCAAGGTGAAAATTGTATCTCGTGCATATTATTTTTTGACCACTTCTTTGAATTTATTCTGAACTTCCTCTACTAAGAGGACCTGATCTTGATAATCTATTGGTCGACATGATAATTTATTCAACAAATCTTCAATGTCATATAACATGTCAATGGCTTTGTCATGTGCAAATTTAGCCTTATGGGTAGTATCTGTGAGTATATTTATTCAAAATTGAGCTGCTCTATATAATTCCTCTTAATCGCCATCATGTTTTAGTATCTTTTCCACAAGGAGGATGTCCATATCAATTGAGTCCACATCTATCAATTTTGGATAGAAAAGACTCAATCTTTTTATCTCTCCCTCATACTTGTTGATCTGCTCTCTCAACATGGCCCTTCTCTCTTTCAGAGTGGTATAATGGTCCATTATTATATTAATAACTCTATTACCTTTTGAGATGAGCTCCTCTGACCATTCCTTGGTGGCTCTTCCCATACTACCAATTTTAGTCACTGCATCAAGTGTTTCCTGATCTATGATCTGAGTGACAGATTGTGCTGGTTGAATAGTGGGTTTGATGAATTTCTTCAATGCAGTCATTAGCTATTCTAACTTGTTCTTTATCTCATCCTTAGTGACTTTGTCACTGTCCATTTTATTAAATAGGGAGTTAATGCTAGTTTGAATGTCATGTTTCAACCCCTCCCTCGTAGGACATCCAAGGTGAACTTTTGAGACTTGGTAATCCCCCACCACTAGATCTTCTTTCTATTTTCTTAGTGGGGGGACTGCAATCTCTACATACCTTTCCCCTACAAAGTCATACAATATTCTTGAAATGGTATTGAGAGTTGTCTTGGATTTCTTGTATACATCTGAGCAGCCAAAATTTGATGTACTTGGGTACATTATGATTACATTTCTACCCCATCATTTGTGCTAACCAACTTGGGGTAGCATCATATTGTGTTGACACTGAAACTTGAGAATCTATAGCTAAAGATGTTGAACTAGTGGAAATAATGACAAGTGTTATATCTTATACTAATATTATCATTGATTGTTTAACAGATGTCTTTGCCACCTCTTTCCCATCTATGGGTTGAGGGTCCATATTTTTATCAATATCTCACTCCTCTTTTTCCTCTAGAGGGGTTGGGTTTACTATGGAAGTGGAAGAGGTTGGGGCAATGGAAATGGATGTGTCTACTAGGGATGTGGGAGATGGAAGTGATATTAATGGAGGAGTAGATATAGGGATTTGGAATTGAGGGACATATAGAAGTTTAGAGTCCACAGCCTTAAATGAGTCAATCAACTTAGTCAGGACACTTAGGGTTGGTAAAGTGGTAAAGATGAAGGGGGATGAAAATGGAATAGTAATTATCCCAGAGTTTGAGATGGCCAATGAGATTATAGTCAAAATGACTGAATCCATAGCTATATATTGTTGGGTAACATTGGTTATTAATGGAATGAAAGGAATTGTAGATGAGACATAGGGAATTATGGAAGGGAGGAGTGAAATGATGGAAGAAGAAGGTGGAATGGAAACTTCAGTGTCCATTTGAGGGGAGACCTAAGTGTCTAATTGACTTGATTGCATTGTTGGCAATAGACTTATTATCATAGGTAAACTGGTGGGAATGGAGGGCGTAATCGCTTGAGGTGAAGGAGGAGTGGAGATAAGAGGAAGAGGTGTTGGAGATGATGAATAACATAGATAGTTGGGGGATGTATTATAGAAATGGGAGTTGTAACTATAATTATGATGGGGGTTGAAGCTATGGTTACTTCAACTGTAGCTATGTCCTTAGATGAAATGATTATCAGTTAGTCTGTTATTATTCCTTGACTACTTGATTGTCCCTTCTTGGCCTTTGATTTCTTCATTCACTTGTGAGAGATCACTGGCCTATCTGGTTGATTTTCTACTATTCCACCACTAGAACCCTCTATTGATGGTGGAATTCCTTTTTCCTTGAGTTTTAGTAGTTGCTCACTGGTACTTATTGTCTCTTTGGTCACTTAGACCCCTTTACTCTTGAGCCAATTGAGTGTTTTATTTATCATGTGGGAAGTTCTATCTATTAGAGAGAAAGATTCAAGAATAGACCACCTTACTACTAGAAGGGGTTACAAGTAGATCTTACTATCATGGTAGACCATTTCTACTAGGGATTCATTATCCACCAAGTCCTCAGGGATTGGTGCCAAGTCAAAAGCTTTGACATTATCCAAGGCCATTTTGGAGTAGTCTTTTAGTCTTACTTCCTCCTCATCATCTAAGTCTTCCCAGGAATCTTCAAAGTAGGGGACATGGGAATATATGGAGATTCCCAGTGTGCTAGTGATGTTTCCATAAACATCATAGAATGGCCTTGCCTCCAAATCCCTCAAGGTCATTTGTGTCATTTATTTTTTTACACACTTATCTTTGGTTAAGGAGGGGAATGTGTATCTACCTATATTGATGGGGAAATGAATTTCTAACTTATGTTTGATGGATAATAGCTTGTGAGTCTCAACTAGTTGACTCACTAGCTCCATCAAAGCCCATTTATCACTCACATGTCTCAGAAAGGTGTAAGGGTAACTACTGAATCTGTATACCTTGATGTAGGATTAAGTGGAAAATTGGATGAAATAGGAACCCCAACTGGTAATCTCTGAAGTGGAAACATCAGAGAATATCTTCCTCTTTAGTTCCTTGTCAAACATTACTATGATGCAGTAGATAAATGCATCATTGACTCTCCTAAAGTGTTGCATGTTTGCCTCAAGAGTGAAGTTAGGCTAATAGTTGAACACTTTATTTATCTCACTAGCTATTGTGTTAAGCCCTGGGAAAGCTCTTCCTTTTACCAATATATATACTAAGTAGGAGGTCATATATAATTTCCCTATGATTTGGACCTCCATCAACTACTTATGGAGGGAGTCATTGATGAGTTGTGGCCAATAGATGTACAGTTTGTTCTTGTGGATAACCCATATATATTGATACATCCAATCTTGGAAGCTCTTTACATCAGGGCTACTAGTGATCCTCTACATTAATATAATTATATCTCTTACCTCATCCTTAAAATCAAACCTTGCTAATGTCTTAGGCAATCTAGTGGATGCAGCCCTAGGGATCCTTAGCCACTACTTGTTCATTACTCTCTAGCATCCTATGTTTTTATCTTGATTTAAAAAAATGGATGATTTTGGAGTTATATCTAGATAACTCTCAAATTCTAATATCACAAATATAGATTCAATGAAGTCTGGGTCCAAATTTAGAATCCTTTCCCCTTTATCATTTTGCACCTCTCTCTTATCAGCATCATAATGTTGTGCTAGCATGAGTACCAACTCAGGGCTTTGCATAGTCATGAGGAAAGATGCTACTTGGGGTTATTTGGAGTCATAGATATTCTGGATCTAGTCATTCTTGAATTCAACATCAATCCTAGTCTAGAAGTCACCTAGGTCAATGTGACCTAAGTTTATGTATGCAATCTTAGTTGTGTTAGATTCTAGACTGAGAGTGATACTGGGTCCTTTAGACTTGAACTTTATCTCTTTCCCAAACATGGATTCTAGAGAGAATGTTGAGGGAAAACCAACTGCCAAGTTGTCATGTCCCCTTTTTCGTGGACATTGACAGACTTGATGGTTAGCCTATTATACGACCTACGTAGGCTAATTAGGATGGATAGAGGGTCATAATGGAGCTTGGCTTGACTTTGATTCACAGAATTTCTACATTTGGTTTTCATTCAAGTTATTTCAGATGCATTGGGCCTGAGCTCCTACTTTTTAGGGATATTTGATATGCAGTGGAGCACCTTTATTTTGGTATGGTCATGTGCGGAATCACTCCCTGATTCACCTGCTTCGATCGGTTTGAGGATCCGACGTATATTGAGGGAGATATTAATATTTGATTGATTTAATCAAATATTAATTATTTGGTCTCATTAATAATTAATTATTAGTTATTAATTATTTGCTCTAATTTTAAATTAGAAACCCTAATGCTAATTTAAGAAAACCCTAATTAGGGCAAGCATATCTTTTGAGGGTATAAGGGTTCCTCATGGAGGCCATTATGGATTAGCCATTGATTATTGATTATTGATTTTGAAGAATTTCTTCTGTGAAGACTGAGCCTAGGGTTCCAGGATTCCATTTGCATTGGAGAACGTTCCCTCTTCAGTGTGTGCAATTAAGAGGCTATGGAATATCAGCTGATCTATTGCCAAATAGAGAGATAGCTTCATCCAGAAGTTATAACACAATTTACAGAGTTGAGAGATAACTTCACACAGAAGTTATTACAGATATTCCAGGTATTTCTTTATTCTTGTTTTGATCCAATAAATTATACAGCTAGAGATCTTCTGTGCTAGAAACGTATATTTTCAGATCAGGGGTTGAAAATAGGGAAGTGTGCTTAATTGGCGGCCGTACAAAGTCCGTACAGGTCCGTACAGATCAACTCAGGAATCGACCTCGGCAGATAGAGGGTTTCCAGTGACCGACATCGGTCGACTGAAGACTGACGTCGGTAGACAGCTGACCTGCAGTGACCGACGTCGGCAGTTTATCGACTGACGTCGGCGACTGTGTGTTCGACACAGCAGGCTGAGACCTTCCAGTTTCCAGTTTTTGCTTCCAGTTTTGCTAAGTCAGGGTTTTTAAGACTGTATTTGATATTTATATGCATAAGAAAGGACTACAATTGTAATAGTTTATAAGGACAAGTGATACAATCTGTAATTTGTTATTAAGAGACTATATTATTGTGATCATTCTGAATTTATTCAACAGAAGTTATATCTTGTTCAGAGTTTTTTTATGTTGCTATATTTCCTATTTGGAGGGGATATTATAGTGGTATCAGAGCTTTTTGTGCGGATAAGAGAGCCCCTAAGTAAGGGACATTACAGTGGTATCAGAGCTTTAGAGTATATATATTCCCAATTGGTTGGGGATATTACAATGGTATCAGAGCCAACTTCCTGCCATCCTGTTGGGCACATCAGAACTAATGTCTTGCCATTCTGTTGGGTAGCTTGGGTATCGGTATGGCTTTAACAGATGTCAAAGATTTGGAAGGAAGAATGCACAATGCGAAGAAGAAGCTAGATAATCCATTCCAGCAAGCAGATGACATTCTAAAAACATTGGAGGAGTTAGAAACTTATTTGAGCAAGGTGGAGCAATCAAATACTTATGATATGCAAAGAGCGTTATCTCCAGCATTTAATTCATTGGTGAAGCCCCGATTATTGAGACATCATGATGAGGTGGTAAGACTTGCAACTCTCTCTTGTATTAGTGAAATCATGAGGATCATAGCTGGCTTTGATTTTAATGATGATCAGATTATGAGAGAGGTACTTTATGCCATGGTAAAAAGCTTCAAAAAGTTGGATAACATTAGAGACCCTCAGTTCTCAAGGAGGGCAAGGTTACTTGAAACATTTGCAAGGTATGGGTTTGAAAACATTATGATGTTAGTAGGTTGTATTGGTGAAATTCGCATGATGTTTAAAATATTTTGGAATATTTTAGATGAGTTTCATTCTAGCAATATATTGGCATCAATGCACTCTATTATGTTCACAATCTTGTTTGAGGAGGAGGATAAAATTTCTAAACTTTTGGCAGAAGATTTATGGTATGTCTGGACAAAAGGGAAAAATGTCTCACCTAGAGCTTGTATGTGGTTAAAGAATTTAATTAATAGGCCCAAGGATCGTAGTGCTTTCCCTATGACATGCAGCCACTTGCATGATGAGTTAGACAGTCATGCTGATCTAGTACAGGGAGATATTAACACATCTACAGGTAATGATTTATCTGCATTATCTTCACAGGTAGGAGTAGTTGAGGATGTTGTGGATGAGCTTTGTCTTAAGGTGAGTTTAACTCAGGAGTTAGACAGTGAGGATGAGTCTGATGCTTGCATTCAGAGTGTGGAGGTGTACTCAGATGTTAGTAAACTGAGTGTGGGTGATGAGTATGTTTCTATAGCTGCTTATGAGGAGCATGTGGTTGAGGCTCACACACATATTCAAGACTTGCGAGTACCTGATTCTGAGGAGTTTGGGATACCAGTGGAGTCGAGTCTCCAGATTGATTCTTCTCACACATTTGACAGTATGGTACAGTTGGTTGTGCCACTGTTACGGAGGGATCAGTTATGGGATGGATTAACACCATCTTTTGTAGATGGAATTTGCAGTTGCCAATTACACAGCCTACAGTATCGACACATCCAGGGCAGTTGTGATTTCAGAGATTGGTTGAGTTGTGTTCGCCAATTTGATTATGGGTTCCTCTTTGTTTTACTTTCGATGATATTACAGGTACTCACATTGATTCACAGCAGTGCAGAGCATAACTACATTTGGGATCCAGGTGGATCGAGTAGTTCATTGTTCTGAGATTGCTTGGGGACAAGCAATTTCTGGAGGGGCGGATTGTCATGTCCCCTTTTTCATGGACATTGACAGACTTGATGGTTAGCCTATTATACGACCTTCGTAGGCTAATTAGGATGGATAGAGGGTCATAATGGAGCTTGGCTTGACTTTGATTCACAGAATTTCTACATTTGGTTTTCATTCAGGTTATTTCAGATGCATTGGGCCTGAGCTCCTACTTTTAAGGGATATTTTATATGCAGTGGAGCACCTTTATTTTGGTATGGTCATGTGCGGAATCACTCCCTGATTCACCTGCTTCGATCGGTTTGAGGATCCGACGTATATTGAGGGAGATATTAATATTTGATTGATTTAATCAAATATTAATTATTTGGTCTCATTAATAATTAATTATTAGTTATTAATTATTTGATATAATTTTAAATCTTAATTAGGGCAAGCATATCTTTTGAGAAGAAAACCCTAATTAGGGCAAGCATATCTTTTGAGGGTATAAGGGTTCCTCATGGAGGCCATTGTGGATTAGCCATTGATTATTGATTATTGATTTTGAAGAATTTCTTCTGTGAAGACTAAGCCTAGGGTTCCAGGATTCCATTTGCATTGGAGAACGTTCCCTCTTCAGTGTGTGCAATTAAGAGGCTGTGGAATATCAGCTGATCTATTGCCAAATAGAGAGATAGCTTCATCCAGAAGTTATCACAGAATTTACAGAGTTGAGAGATAACTTCACACAGAAGTTATTACAGATATTCCAAGTATTTCTTTATTCTTGTTTTGATTCAATAAATTATACAGCTAGAGATCTTCTGTGCTAGAAACGTATATTTTCAGATCAGGGGTTGAAAACAGGGAAGCGTGCTTAATTAGCAGCCGTACAAAGTCCGTACAGGTCCGTACAGATCAACTCAGGAACCGACCTCGGCAGATAGAGGGTTTCCAGTGACCGACATCAGTCGACTGAAGATCGACATCGGCAGAAAGCTGACCTGCAGTGACCGACGTCGGCAGTTTATCGACCGACGCCGGCGACTGTGTGTTCGACACAGCAGGCCGAGACCTTCCAGTTTCCAGTTTTCGCTTTCAGTTTTGCTAAGTCAGGGTTTTTAAGACTGTATTTGATATTTATATGCATAAGAAAGGACTACAATTGTAATAGTTTATAAGGACAAGTGATACAATCTGTAATTTGTTATTAAGAGACTATATTATTGTGATCATTCTGAATTTAGTCAACAGAAGTTATATCTTGTTCAGAGTTTTTTTGTGTTGCTATATTTCCTGTTTGGAGGGGATATTACAGTGGTATCAGAGCTTTTTGTGCAGATAAGAGAGCCCCTAAGTAAGGGACATTACACAAGTTGGTAGGATTTGTAGGTGCTAGATGCAGGTCAAAACTCTGGCAAAACTTGGATTTGTTCCATGTAGGTGAAAAGTTCACAGTAAAGTGGAGTTGAAAGGTCTGCAAGAAAGTGGAGTTGCAAAAACAAGTTGAAATCTCTGACAAAGATTGGAGGTGCAAATTGCATATGGAAACTCTGGAGGAACTTGGGATTGTTTAAATCACTATAAAACTCTGTAGAAATATGGGGTTGCAACTGTAGGTATAAATTCTTGATGGAGATGGGAGGTGTAAATTATAGGTTGAAAGTCTACAAAGACTATGGAGGAATTTTTCAAGGGAATATTCATTAGTATATGTTTGAAAATCCTATATTTTCACTATGCAAAGAAAAACTTTGGAAAACATGACCTCACGAGAAAATAAAAAAATAAACAAACCTCTACAATACCACTTAAAACCTTAATGATGCCTAAGCAATGAAACCCTAGAAAATGCAATAAAAACTACCAAGAGCATTTACAAGAAACGTAAATAACCTAAGCAAGATAAAAATGTGGGAAATGATAGCTTTAAATAACATAGGAGGTGGAATGAAGTACTATGCAGGGGATTAATGGTGACATGACATGGCATTCATAGCGTGGCTTGAGGTCATGGCTTGAAGGCATGGCTTGCAGGGTTGAAGGCAGGTTCATAATTTGAGGCACAGAGCTCCAAATGTGATTACCAAGTTTAAATAATGACTTAACAAAAATCCTTAATTTCATTATATAGACCCATGCAATAAATGCTTTAATGGCAGTGTTTGGTAGAGATTCAAAACCTACAAGCAATTTTACAATTTGTTAATTGTACATTGACCTTCAAATTTTATGAGCTAGGCTAAGTTGACCCTTTGAAAATAGGAAGGCATAACTCAGAGAACAAATTACAATTTGCACTTGAAGTTCTGGATGTCAAAGGGGAGGTGGTCAGAAGGAAGTGGAACTTGGATTGTAATTTGTAATTTTGTAAATTGCAAATTACTCCCTGAGTTTTGGTTTCCAGTTGCAGTGTTATGTGGGAAGCAGAACTCTAACTGCAATTTACAATTTGCAAAATTACAAATTGTAATCCAAGTGCTGGTTTTCATGGGGTACTTGATTTGTGGGAAGTGGAACTCTACTTGTAATTGCAAATTATGAGCGGGGTTCTAGTTTCCATTGACTAGTGTTTAGCAGGAAGTGGAGGTCTGACTACAATTTATAATTTTTCAAATTATAAATTGCAGTCAAATCTCTAGTTTTTGTTGGCTTAATGTATTGTGGGATCTAGAGTCTGGGAAGTAATTTACAATTTTATAAACTATAGATTGTAGTCTAATCTTTGGTTTTTGAAAGCTTAGGGAAATGGGTGTTTGGGTCAATTTAAGGCATTTTTCCAAAAAATTAAGGGGTCTCCCTTAGGGTTCTTGACATTTTGATAATTTTGAGACAAAAATATCAACAATGTTAATTTTCTAATCTTAGATCTTCGCATATTTGCTCATGTGCTCTATGGATTTTTAAAGGGAGTGGTGTCAGTCTTTTGGTGCTCATGATAAATCAGTAAATTGATTCCTTAAATTTTTTTTTGTGCATCATTTGAAAGTTGCATTTAAATCAAAGTTCATGGTAATTTTTGGCATGATTATAGTTTGCAAAACTACAATTTTAGAGATTATGCATTCTGTGGAGAAAATCCTAGAGAGCCTTCACTCCCATTACAAGGTTTATTTCATTAAACAATCATAGATTTGGACCTACATTTCAGTAGGGGGAAGCTCTTCCATGTAGTGCTTTTTAAATCCAAGATAAATCATTGTTTTTTTTTGGAAATATGGTGTGTGAATTGTTAAATTCCATCATTGATGTGAAGGCCAATTTTATGACCCTCTAAAAGGGATTTCTTAGAAACATGTCTGCAAAATAGTTTACACTAGCATCGAAGGCTTCAAGATGTAGAATGTTTCTGTAAATCTATAGAACTATTAGATGGTTAAAGATAATTTTATATAAATTATTTTCCTTGTAATTAACTAAGGTTTTTAGATAATTTCTCATGTTTTTTAAATTTTATAAACAAATCCATATAATTTTGATTGAATTTTATATTATATTAAAATGCACATAATTTATCAAAAATTTATTTTGCTTTAACTAGTTGATATTTTTCTATTTTTCCATTGTTTTTACATATTAGTTCTTCCATGAAACTTCTGATTTACTGATTGCTCTATTGACTTCACATGCCATAGGTTCCCATCCTTATCCTTTTGGATCAGGGGTGCAAAATAATTAGTGATGATGTATTGGAGATTATGTTGCCAAGCATATCCATTTAGCAAAGAGAGGCATGATAAGCTTAAATCCGAGGAGGAAGCCATTAGGCTTTGACAGTCCATGAAATCTCTCCTTGTCTCTCCTGACAAAGATTTTGTCATTGCCAATGATGGCGAAATTGTGAGTGAATTTTGTTTATGATGATCTGAGTTGAGGCTTATGTTTTTGTTATGGTAATTATGTATTATGATTATGGTATTGAGGTTTACCTTGTTTTTTTATGATTCATGAATATGAATATAATATGTCTTTTTATTTTTTTAAAGTAGTCTAAAATCCAAGAATGATTTCCATGTGAATGCATGCAAATTGCTTAAATTTGTCTCTTTCTTCGTGAATATAAATAGATGCCTCCATCCGAGCTAGTGGGAAAGACTGTTTATCTCTATTTCTCAACTCACTGGTGCCCTTTAACCTTAGGCAAAAATGTCAAAAACCCCAACCCAAAGAGATATATATGTTTTAGTTGTGTTTAGAAGCAAATTTTCCTATAGAAGGGATCAAGTCCCACTAAGTTTATGAATATGAGTTAAGAATTTCTCTAAAGGGTGGATGTCCAATTAGCTATTAGCACATTCTAATTGTGATCTTGATATATATTAAGGCATTCCAAAAAAAATTCCTTGATCCTTAAGTTAATTTTGAAGTGTGAAGTGGGAAAAGTGAGTGAACAAGAAAGCAGTGTTGGTCCTGATTCTTTGAGCTATTTGCATTTTTAGCTTGATCCTTGTCCACTTCTCATGTCATTTTATACTCATTGTTTTATATTCACTAGACACTTTATCTCAAGGGATATTGTGTTCGTATTCCTATGTGATGTTAAGAGATGGCCTTGATTGTGTCAATGCATGACAGTGTGTTTTAGACACTAGTAGCTTCTATTCCATGTTAGTTTGTAGTGGAATGGTATATTCCAATTCTTATCCAAATGGCAATCTCGCCTACTTGTTAAGTCATATTTCTACAAATCTCAAGTGTTATATTATTACCACGACAACCAAGGCTTTGACAAGACCAAATATTGAAAGAGGATGTAGGTTTTATTCTCAAATGTGCAAGTACTTATTTTCTTCCATATTTGCCATATTAAAAATCCTAGGTTCATCTTGTGCATTTTCTATAATATTTTCACATCAAATTTCAATCCTTTCTGTATGATAACTTGTAATGTGGTTGTTATAGATGTTAGGTGTTTTTTAATTGAAAAACTGATCCATTTACTTCCCTATATTTTGGGCTAAAGAGCAATGAAAAAAAAGGTGGATGATGATTTCCTTTGAGTTGGAAGAGCCATAACTAAGTCCACTTTTAATGTTGACGAGGATTTTTTAGTTGGAGTTTTTGCTAGGCTGGCTTAGCTATACATTACACATTTACTTCTGATCGACCCCTTAAGAGACATTATAAAACAAATCAAATTTAAGTCCCTTTTTCATAAAAAGAGAAAAGAAGCAATCACCATTTAAAACATATTTAGTAATGGGTTTTCCTAAATGAAAAAAGTATGGCACTATTTCCCCTATCTTGTTGAAAGAAAAAATCGTGTCTTGAAAGGAAAAACAAATTTTGAATCTAGCAAGTGAGAAAGAACCCAAACACCACACTAAGTACAATTAATGCACTAGGATCTGACCACGTATGGGTTAGTCTTAGACTAATAAAGATAGATATAAACTTCTGAAATGAATGGACTAGGATTTAAAAACCTATCTATTTACTTCTGAAATGAATGGACTAGTATTTAAAAACCTATTTATTTAGCACTTTTGCCTGCAAATGAGTGTTAAAACACAGTAACTAGTCTGGCAGTGCATTATGCAAGTGCCTTTTATATAATATTTTAGACCTGTTTTACATCTTTTGTTAGCAAATTGTCATATAATTACATTTGTGAGTGTTTGTTTGCTTTATTTTTTTTTTTTACTACCCTAAACTTATATCACTGTTTGTTGTACACATAGTTAACCCCTACATACAAATCATCAAATCTACTCTTGCTTCCCGCAGTGACTTGACGCTTTACGTCCTTCTATTTTTTTTATTTTTTTAACTGAAAATCTATGCTCTCTGAAAAAATCAATGCAAAAAGATATGTTCTATGTCGAATTTTCCCACCGTCGTTGTCACGAAGCCTATCTTTACATTTATTACACTTGCGTAATTCTGTTGTGTCAGCTTAATTTTGATATGTTATTGTCGTGGGCTTCCGTTTCAGGGTACAGGCAGGCTAACCAACAAAATCCAAAAACTGGAATTGAAACTTCAATCCTACATAATGGATGGTTCGAAGTGGCAGAGAATGAAGTCTCCTGGCCATTCTATGATGATGGTCTTAGTTCCAGATTGCCTTCCCAAAAGGCTTAAAAGCAGTAGCAGCAACGAAGGAGCACCGACCAAAAGTGCTGAACCAAATGTAAAAATAAAATAAATAAGGGGATTGACTGTGAGAGAGATAACTACAAGCATGAGCTTGGAGCTGGGCATAGCGATTCAAATTTTTCCTTTAACCAACATCCTCGCCTCCTGAATAGGAATTACAAGCTAGAATATGAGCAGGCAATTTAATATTTTGATGAATGACAAGGAGATTGTTTTTACCAAGTTTATTGAGGAGTTTAGCAGCGTAAATGTGGTTGTAAAAGATCGCCTTATTTGTATGGAGGCCTATACTAAATCAACAGAACATAACTTTTGGTGTGTTGGGAGTATTGTACAATCATTTTTTTTGTAGTTTCTTTTTTCTGGCTGCTGGCCCATTTAAATGCTAATAATGAGTTGATGTCATGTTCTTCTGTGAATTGCCAAATTCATTTCATAAGATGTTCCTTGTGAAATTAAGGAGAAGTAATGAAAATTTTTAATCTCTGAACCAACCTCAATCATAATTTTAAATGGGTTCAGAGTAAAAATCTTATAACTCTTATAATATAAATGTCAAAATCCAGCTCTCTTGCCTGCGGCCACTTTTTTGGTAGCTCATGCATAATCAAATGGATTCAATAAACTGGTACTGGTTTTTTTAATGTAAGATAATTTCAGTTGGATTTGTTAAACTCAGATGGATGGTATTCACTAATTAAACTACTAATTTTATTTTCTCTCATATTCATTGATTAAACTACTAATTTTATTTTGTGAAAAAAAGTCAACAGTGCCCAATATGTTAGAAAAGGGCAACGCTAATTGACATTAGAAATCACTGTGTAACAGAATATTGGGGAGGGAGAGATTCAGCATGTAGATTACATTTTCCACTTGGAATATCATAATATTTATTACAATTTGTTAAACTATAAATGTTCTTCCTATTTACACAACTAGTGTAAAATCATCTCCTTTTTTTCCATGGTTGAGATAATTAAATCGGAGCTCATATGCTTTCTAGCCTACATGTACTTTGATGGTTCCATTGACCTACCATCTTCTCTAAACATTAGATTTTTTACTCCCAGCAAGATACTCTTGGAACCATTTGGCTTTATCTTGGAATTATTGTTAAATCTGCTAGTCAATTAGATTTCATTGATTAGCACACAAAAAATATATAATCTTTTTACAAAATGGAATAACAGAGTTTTTAATGGGGTAGATAAAACAATAATATTTGATGCAAGTTGATTCGCTGAATTTTATGTTATGGACCATTTCACTTGAATCGAGGCAAAACATTTATTTGGCTGCAATCACTGTACACGTATGAATATTACAGATGATATGGATTTGATTTACCTTTGAATATAGCTCGATGGAATTTGATTTTGTGACGATCATGTTCAGTGTGCATTCATTGTTTTCAAGTTGTCTGTCCCTGAAAGTTATGGAATGGTGATAAATACCTGTAATATATGATGTTAGTGGCTACCAACATATATATTGTGCCTTAAACGTAAGAATTACAATCGAAAAATAAGACAAGATATTCACTGCATTTTAAACACAACACTCCCTCCCTTAGTTACAACATTACAACAAACCATGAAGTGACTTGGGAGCACAGTTGCTATCTTTTTAGTTGTTATAGTTAAACAATCACCATAATCCACCCATATATGTGTCAAGTTAAAACTCACATTCTCTGGTTGAATGTGTTCAATCTGTGTCCTCCACAAAATCATTGTTAGGGTTTACAAGCAACCATGACTTTTATGGCATAAAATAATAATGATATTAGTGTTTTTCCATTCACAATCAATTAGATGTGAGAAACATCAGGTCACTCGCATATTTAATTAAGGATGGTGGGTGAAGGGAAAAAAGTGTTATGTACCACTCAAGCATTGGACCAACCATATAGTTAGAGGAGATAATCTAACTTCTAATTCCTCAAATTAGCAGGTGCAACCCCCAATGGTAGAGATAATACAATATAGCATTTATTTCTGTTGGGAGGAGATAAACCGGAAGCACACAATTTGATTACCAAACCAAGCAACTTAATATGCGGAAATTAACCAGATTCACCAAGTAACTAGAATTCAGAATAACACATGATATGAGAGACAATACACAAATTGTATTAACACTTTATACAGAAAAGAATACAATAAAGAAGATGCCACTTCTTCTCCACCACCTTACAGAGGTTTCCCACACCTCAAGTGAACAGTAATTCTTCTCCCCAAAGCTCTCCCTCTCACAGGTCCCAACACCCAACTCAAAATACAGAGTTGGTGTTCACCTCCCGTGCTCCACGCACACCACAAGTGCTCCACGCACTCCACAAGCACTCCACGTGCTCCACAAGTACTCAAGGTACTTCAAGTAGATCTCCCATGAATCTGCAACAACCTGCAATTCAACAGACCATACTTATGGAAGGAACTCCCTTGCCTTCCTCTTGCTCTATCCGAGTACACACCTGTACTCCAAGTAGATCATGCCTGATACTGCTCCCTGTTGTGTTGCTGTCTGTATGACCTTGCACACCTGCAAATCAAACAATGGTTCTATTCACCTGTGAACCTCGACCTTGCACACACATACACCTGCAGATCAACGATCTTACTTACCATGTAGATCTCCTATATAGGCCATGCAACTGTGACCAAGATCCTACACTCTTGAAGAACCCAGCTGGCTCTCCAATCCAGCACCAACACACCTGGTACTGTGGCACTAGGAGGAACGCACCATTGCTCTACCTCACGCACAGAAGGAGCTTATAATTATGCTCTCTTACTCCCTAGCACACTTTTCCAATACAACCATGAGTCTATTATATAGATCTCATCCAAACAATGATTAGACATCTAATTACAATAATTAGATCCGCAGCTCTCAGTCTAAAAATAGATCTCTTCATGCAAACACTTGGTTCATTAGCTAACTGCCCGTAATCAGCTCGCAGTCGAACCACACAGGCGACCGACGTCGGTCCCTGTCTGCCTGGAGGTGACCGACGTCGGCCGATATATGACCGACGTCGGTTGCTTCTCTATGCTATCCCGCCGACGTCGGCTGATCAGACCGACCCCAACTTCTTCTGCAACTCAGCAACCTTCAGCAACCTCCTCTCCTGTTTGCATCAGTGAAGCTTTTAGCTCCACAATCCTAACAATCTCCCACTTGGAGATAAACAGCTGCACTGTACCTGTACCTGTACTCCGTCTAATCTGTTTCCTGGTTTGTATCCCTCTTCAAGCTCCCACCTGAAGACAACCCACCACACAACCTGTGATGTACCACCTGTCATCCGAGTAACCTGCCACATCCGAACCTACAACACCTGTAGTGAAGTCCTGACCCTGCATAGCAACACCTGCTGCCGGTCCCTCTCAGAAAACCTGAGAATCCACTTCCCCGAATTGGCTCCTAACTCTCTGACAGCTCCCACTGCATGGGAATACTCAGGTCTATACCAGACCTCATGTGATTTCGGACATTGTCCCTGTCCAGCCCTTAGTGTGCTCCGGCTCTGCATCCCGAACCTCGCCAACACCTGATTCACATCAGCTCCCACTCGAGACAAAATCAACCTGTGATCTCCATGTCTCCCATGTCAAAGAATTCCGCTGCTCCAAACTCCCCCTGACATGCCACTGAACTAATCTTACCCTTAGCTCAGCAAAACCCTGTATGTACACCCCTGCTAGCTAGCATACTATCCACATACAGCAACAGAATGATGTCATGACTCATCATCCCCCTGGTAAGGCAAACCACAGTAGTTACCCTGACACTGACTGAAGCCATGCTTCGTCCTCCACCTGTCAAAACCTGTACCACTGTCCTGCAGCTCCACAAGACCATATACCTGATCTTCCGTCTCACGTATCCGTTCTCTCCATTCTTCTACTAAGGTATCCATTCGTCTCTGTGCTTTTCATACCTGCTGGCAACCCTACTGAAACACACCTGTCTGGTTCTCCTCCAAGGAATCACATCCTCATCCATGCCAAGCTCACACCTGTTTCCTGGATCCTTCCTGCTCTACAATCAGCAACATGTATAAAGAAGAGGAACAACGAATTTGAGGGCCTACTTACGCCTTCAGTCCTCCGTATGGGTGTTTGAGACTCCTTGACAGCGTGCTGTCCACCCAAAATCTGTTTACAGTGACCG
The DNA here is from genome assembly GCA_037957365.1 of Torreya grandis. Lineage (NCBI taxonomy): Eukaryota > Viridiplantae > Streptophyta > Pinopsida > Cupressales > Taxaceae > Torreya > Torreya grandis. The sequence continues at coordinate 1,804,196 of JARHVA010000580.1, read as the reverse complement.
ACCTCGGTCACTCCACAGTCTGCATCCGACCGATGTCGGTTCCATGCGTCTGTACCTGACTACTAACCTGCCTGCGCTGGTGTCCCTGCTGCCGACGTCGGTCCTCATAACCGACATCGGTCTTACATACTGCGAACGTCAGTTTTATGATCGACGTCGGTCTTACTCTGCCCGACATCGCCGGCTTCGGTCTGCACATGACCGACATCGGCACCTGTCTGTTCGACGCCGGTTCCTCCTGACCGACATCGGTACCTGTGTTCGCCTGTGAGTGATGACTTTTTACCCGCGAGCTTCTTTGAATCAAAACCCATGTCCAAACTGCCCTGCTCAGAAGTATCCAGCCACATCCACTGGGTTCTGTCCGCCATCTCCTTCATAAACACCAAGGCTTTCCAGTTCTTAAGCTTGTCAAATATATCTGTCTTCCGCTTAAGAACATGCATCTCCTTCCTGCTCATGTGACCAAGCCTACGAAGCCACGTCTCTGCAACAAAAGAAGAATCAGTAATATAAACAGGTAGATAAAGGATACCTGTTTTCTTACCACCAGCTAATTCAAGTGCATCCGCTGTGAGAGTTCTTGTGCATCTCTCATCACCCAATCTTTCTGAAGAAATTAGCCATATCTCCAAACCTGGGACCTGCATGACCTTCATCAACACCTGTGTGTTGGCCGCCTACAATTTCAGCTTCACTTCCCCTTTGCCAATTCTTTGTCAAGGCTCACTAGCTCCTCTACCTGGAACTGCATGGAAAGAGGCAACCGAATCTTTTATCCAAGATTCAACTTTATCCAAGAAACCTGCAAACACATCCTGTGCAACAACACCTGCTACATCTGTATCTTCAGTTTCTTCATGCTGATCTGCTACCAACCAACAATAATCTTTTACCTGCTCTTTCTTTCCATAGGACCGTGAGTGACCATCTGTGCTTTTCAACTCCTCCATTCTTAGCTTACTTTGATCTGCTGTTGCTCTACTCCCACTCGATCAGAAACCCCTGAGAGTGCCCTGTAACCAAACACAAAACCTGCTTCCTCCAACCTTAGCTCTGATACCACTTGTTGGTATCAAGCTCAAGAACCTACAACCAAGGCTCTGATACCACTTGTTGGGAGGAGATAAACCGGAAGCACACAATTTGATTACCAAACCAAGCAACTTAATATGCAGAAATTAACCAGATTCACCAAGTAACTAGAATTCAGAATAACACATGATATGAGAGACAATACACAAATTGTATTAACACTTTATACAGAAAAGAATACAATAAAGAAGATGCCACTTCTTCTCCACCACCTTACAGAGGTTTCCCACACCTCAAGTGAACAGTAATTCTTCTCCCCAAAGCTCTCCCTCTCACAGGTCCCAACACCCAACTCAAAATACAGAGTTGGTGTTCACCTCCCGTGCTCCACGCACACCACAAGTGCTCCACGCACTCCACAAGCACTCCACGTGCTCCACAAGTACTCAAGGTACTTCAAGTAGATCTCCCATGAATCTGCAACAACCTGCAATTCAACAGACCATACTTATGGAAGGAACTCCCTTGCCTTCCTCTTGCTCTATCCGAGTACACACCCGTACTCCAAGTAGATCATGCCTGATACTGCTCCCTGTTGTGTTGCTGTCTGTATGACCTTGCACACCTGCAAATCAAACAATGGTTCTATTCACCTGTGAACCTCGACCTTGCACACACATACACCTGCAGATCAACGATCTTACTTACCATGTAGATCTCCTATATAGGCCATGCAACTGTGACCAAGATCCTACACTCTTGAAGAACCCAGCTGGCTCTCCAATCCAGCACCAACACACCTGGTACTGTGGCACTAGGAGGAACGCACCATTGCTCTACCTCACGCACAGAAGGAGCTTATAATTATGCTCTCTTACTCCCTAGCACACTTTTCCAATACAACCATGAGTCTATTATATAGATCTCATCCAAACAATGATTAGACATCTAATTACAATAATTAGATCTGCAGCTCTCAGTCTAAAAATAGATCTCTTCATGCAAACACTTGGTTCGTTAGCTAACTGCCCGTAATCAGCTCGCAGTCGAACCACACAGGCGACCGACGTCGGTCCCTGTCTGCCTGGAGGTGACCGACGTCGGCCGATATATGACCGACGTCGGTTGCTTCTCTATGCTATCCCGCCGACATCGGCTGATCAGACCGACCCCAACTTCTTCTGCAACTCAGCAACCTTCAGCAACCTCCTCTCCTATTTGCATCAGTGAAGCTTTTAGCTCCACAATCCTAACAATTTCTTCCCATATCAGACCACTTTACTCTTAGATTGTGAGCTAGATTTTGATGATGTTATGAAATATTTTGTACATGTTTGGGTACATGATATATAAAGAAAAGTATTACCTTTAAGAATAGAGCTTTTTTCAAAAACCATATAATTATTTTTTAATTGAAAAATTATTATGTAATTTTATTTTATTTCTAGATTTAAAAAATATATATTATGATGTTGTGTATTTAGATTCAACATATACTTTTCAACAAAAATTTAAAGAGTTATTATTGTATCTAAAAGAGATGAAAAGTATAATGATACCCTAACATATAAAATGGTAAAACCCATAATTATCACTTTGCTCCTTGTACACACCCTTATTTGGTCAAGCAACCATAAGTATTGTCTTTTGTTGCTTTTTCACAAGAAGGTCTTAATGATAGATGTGACTCTTGTTTGCGTGATCATTTTGGATCTTTTGGTCTTTCTTATGTCTTATTTTCCCTATTTTCTACACCCCTAAGATCCTATTTCAACCTCTCCCAGTCATAGGGGCCCATAACTTATTTTGCCTAGTCTTTACTCAATTTTGTGACCTTTGAACATTAGTGTCATAAGTCAACACTAGCACCACAATGCTAGTATCCAACTTTGGTGCTAGTGTCTAACTATCATTTTCTCACCATGTTTTGGGTCCTAACTTTTCCTTGAGTCTTCTCTTATGATTTTATCTCTTTTTTGCATCTTGTCGGCCAATGAATAAGGGTCTTACATTCAAATCAAAGTTTTTTCTATATAAAGAGCCTCACAAGGCATTTTACATGTAACACTTACTATCTTGGCACATAATTACATAAAATCAGTCAATAGTACAGCTCAAAATATTGCATACTACTCAATTATCACACCTAGATTTGGATGTTTGATCAAAGAAGAGCCTAAGCAAAAGTCATTCTAGCATACGATGTTCATTGATTAGGCACATTCCATAAGGGAGAACTACATGTGATCTGAGACCCCTATCATCAGGGTTAATGTAGGCAGTGGTTAAGACAAGGTTCCATCTCACGTGATCGTAATATCCCATAATCGAGTTTTTTCCTTTTGCATTTTATCTTGTTGTTTTGTGTGTGCAAGTGTTCATTAGGTTTTGGAGAAGAATTATTCAAAATAGGTCAAAAATAGTGAATCAAGGTTTGTCTGTACAGGAATAAGCTTAGAAGACTCAAGCACAGTTGCTCTCAAAAGTGAAGATCAGTCCTTGTACATAGGACATTAGCATCAAAAGTGGACACTAGTGCCACTACACTATTTTCCAAGGTATTATGTTATTATTTAGGAGGGTTTATGATACCTATATATTGTTTATGACACTCAGATGAGCTCATGTACTAGTTTTTAGCTTCTAGATCCTTCGTCTCGGCAGTTTCCAACTAATTACTTATTTGTGTCATTCATTGTTATTTTTAAAAACATCAGATTAAGTCAATTCTTACATAAATTAGTGGTTGTATTTATTACATATTCTATACCCTGGTTTATTATACTCAACACTTTAACAACCTAGAATTTACATGTACTAAGTCTTAAACAATTAAAGCATTTGATGAAACCGACTTACTTCAAATATTGTTTAAAACCTTAATTTCATATTAGGGTTCGCCTTATACATTCTTGTGCACTAAATTAGGGTTATAGAATTCTGATTTTTGTACAACTTAACTAATCCAAATCAATCCTCTATTAGGGTTTCATTAATTTAATACAATTTAAATTTTTTGCCAATAAACCCTCCAAAACCCTAGATCTGTATACTAGGTCCTTATACATCCAAACACTAGCCTTTCGGGTTTCAAATAAAATTCTAATTTTTTTCTATACATTGGACTGAATATTTTCCACATTTGCACATACACCTATGTTAGATTACATTCTACCTATTGTGTGTTTTTTTATTCATTGTTGACATTATCTTATTTGGTAAGTTTAACATGACATCCAAGAAGCCTCTTGCCCCTCACCCTACTAATGAATTTCTAGCCTTTTCTCATAATTATAAGAATGAATGGACAAACTTTCAAGATTGCACATTATCACATGATAATGCTTTCATTTATAATGATGATGATTATTATTATTATTATTATTATTGTAATGATGGATATGATGATTACTATGAGCATGAAAATGAAAGTGTTGATGATAATAGATTAGATGCATTGTATTTTATTTCCTCTCCCTCTTCTCTTACTTTTGAAAATCAAATTAACAATATAATGCCAAAAGAACATCTTGTTGGTAGTGTTTTGTTCTGATGTGACCCTAGTTTTTCAACCATTTTTTCTACTTCTTTATTTAAATTAAAATAATATAATTGCAATAAATGAAATCTACTTTCACATGATTCAAGCAATATATAAAATAATAATTCATCTTTTTTACCTTTCCCAACTAAAATTGAAAATGCATGTATAAATGATATGACACATTTTACCAATACACAAACTAAAGTAGATGAAATTATTTTATCACCTTTTTTTACATTCCAAGCTCAACACAATGATTATTTACAAAATGTTGATAATTCAAATATCTGTAACTCTTCTCCTACATGTCATAATATGCCAAATAAAAACATGACTACTACTTCTTCTACCCTTGACTCCAAGATTGAAAATAATGATCATACATGTAATCCACTCATAGCTAGTTAAGACATGCATTGCATTACACCTACACATGATGATATATTACATAGTAGTAAAAAGTTAAAATCTTCTTCTACTATCTCTTAGTGAACATACAACTGAAAATTCTTCTACTCTTACCTTTACTAGTGAATTAAACTCTGATTTTGATGAACCATGGAATAATAATGATTATTATGATGTTAGTGAAGAATAAAATGAGTCTACTACTTCTAGTTCTCTCCCTGCTTCTCTCATTCCTTGTATTCAAATTGATTTTTTATCAAATGCTAATTCAAATGATAAAAAACACACATGCACTTGTTCTTATGTTTAGAGTTTACATAATTTACATTCACATGATAATAATGTATCTTTTAGTCCATTAGCATGTGATACTTATTTACAAATTAACAAAATAAGAGATACCAGTTAATCTCCCTCAACCCCCCTTACCAAAGTAGAACCTATTTTCTATCCTAACCTCCACAAGTGTGATAGCCCATTTCCCTCTCACTAACCCATTTCCCTCTCACTAAGTCCAAGCTATCACCCCTCCAAAGTTTACAGAGAGTAAACCATTTATCTCTAAAAAAAGTCCCCAATGCAATTTACCAATGGCTAAGATTAATAATAAGATTCAAGAGTTAAATGAATCCATTAATGATGTTAATATACCTTCATAAGAGGTAATCTCCTTGATGCATGATGTAGGTGCTTTACAACAACAAGTACACCATCTCACATTGGAAAGTAAAGCATACCACTCTTGTGTTGATTCCAATGCCATCCATGGCAATCCTATTCCACACAAAATCTCCACTACAAAGTTGCAACCCAACTTTTAGATACCAATGTTACCAAAATTTGATGGGCATGGAGACCCATACTTACACTTTCAAGCTTATGGGAAAGCCATGGCACATGTCACTAGTAGTTTGACCCTACTACAATTATTTCTAAAGTCTCTAAAGGGTGAGGCATTAAATTGGTTTCATCATGCACTCCTTAGTGGTTCACTACATACATATGATGAGTTAGAATTAGTCTTTTCTAAGCACTACATACAAAATAAGGGACCTCGAGTCACATATGAGAGTTTGCCTTCACTATAACATGGTAAGATACAAACAATAACTTAGTGCATTTTAAAATTCAAATCATGTATGCATCAATTAATTTACCATCAAATATATTTAGAGGTACAATACATCTTTGCTATAGGCCTCATTTTTCCTCTTAAGGATAAATTACTATACGAGACATCCAAATCATTTTGGCATCTATATAACACATCTATGGCATTAGAGAAAGAATTGGGACTAGTTGAGACACATTCAAAGGTAGATTTGGATGTAGATTTCCTAGAACCATAGTCATATAATATGGTATAGGAACCTATTCCACTTATGATTAATAAATAAGTAGAATAGAAACAATCAATCAAGCTACTCAATAAGGGAAAATAGCCACTTCACAGAGCATCTCCTATAGTGAGTAGAGCATAGGACACTAGTAGAGAGGCTATACAATTTTTAGACAGAGATAGGCCTCATGATATCTTATGTACATTATTAGATAAGGAGATGATCACACTTCCTTCTACTCATCACCATCCAAAACACCATCTACATATGATATAAAATAAACATATTATAATTTTATCAAATAAATGGGCCTTTAGACAACAACTACTAAGCACTCTGAGATCGTATTGACCAGTATGTTGATAGAGGAATTATAACACTTACATAGGGGGCATCAAGATATCAATCTCCACACTCTCCTAGATCACACTCCTCTATGACTGAGTTATCCTAGGATGTTCCTTTTAAGGATCCATTAGTTAATCATCGTACAAGCCATGTGATTTGTAGGACACCTACTTATGAGAGATATCATGCACCACATATTCACCAGAGATGGAAACTAGTTCATTGAGATCCACCTAGTAGAAACATGGTTAAAATTTGGAAAGTAACTAAATCACCACATATATTTCAACAATTGATTAATATATTTGGTATAAATCACAAATATCAAAGCACCGTTCAACAACTGATTAGGATATTTGGCAGAGATCACAAAAATAAAAGTACAATTCAATAGTCGATTAAGAAATTTGGTAGATATCACATAAATTAGAGAAAAGTTCAACAATTGATTAATATATTTGGTAGAGATCACAAAAATCAGAGCATAGTTCAACAGTCAATTAAGATATTCAGTAGAGATCATAGAAATCAAAACACATTTCAACAATTCATTAAGATATTTGGTAGAGATCATAGATATCAGAGCATAATTCAACAACTAATTAAGATATTTGGTAGAGATTAGAACACAGCTTTAGTATGACAGTGGATTACTCTATTTACTACAGAGTCTACACATCTAGCTACTCGTATTGTACCATAAATAGTATCAGTTCTAGAGTCTATTTCTATGCCAACATAGCATGAGTAGTATGGTCACTTGTTCACCATGCCATCTAAGTTCAGATAGTGCATACTGCAGTTACATGATCCACACTCAGATATCCTATGATACTCTTATAGCACCTATACTAACAACTAACATTCCTTATCTAATATACATATCTACTTAAACATTTATAAACACATAAATAACCAATTACTGTTACTTAGACACATAACATATTTCCATAGCAACATCTAAATAATGAATATAACCAAACACATATGTAAATACATGATGCCATAAATCAGGATGCCAATGTACATGATACCCATATAACAACAAAAATCCACACACATATAACTTGATACATAGTTTTAGTATAATGGTACAAGTCACTCGATAATCATAGCTTGGTCACCAGGGATGCCCCCATCACTCTCACTCTCTGATACATCCATACTAGAGCTATAAGCTCCACCATCCCCCATAGATCTAGTTTGAGATTGATGTCTTTACGCTCTATCCCGTAATACCACTACCTCAACCACATGTGGCTCAGAATCAAGTTGCATGTGGACATTAAGTAATTATCCAATGTCTAAGATAAAATATTTGTTTAATTGGAGCACCACTATCTTATATTTGTTTGGGGTTAAGTTTAATTTCTTAAATATTTCATTAAGCATCACATTTTTTGAAAGTTAGCTAGAAAATTTGGACTTCTCATTTGTATTTATAGATGACCATATTGGCATGTGCAACCTTTAAATTTTTAAAATATATTTTACCAATCAAAGACTTAAATAAAAATTATATTTCTTCTATAATCTAAGAAACTCATGGAGGGTGATGTTTTATTTAATCTTCTTCAAGTTCTCCACTATATTGTATCCACTTTTATTAAATAGGTCAACATCAGGTGTAAGCATAACTCATCTTTGTAGCTCTTCATGTGCCTCATCCCTATCAGCAATTGCTCATCTATATGCCACAATAATAATGGCTATTCGATCAATCAGGTGGGCATGAATGCCAGCAACATCTATGGCCCTCTTTACTAGTCCATCATCCATGGAATCATCAGGGATATGTTATGTCAATACTCATAGCATAAACTCAATAGTAGTCTCCCAATACTCATCATCACCTAAACCTATACATACTAACATAATACATCAGATACTTACCCAAATTAATAGGTAACAAAGTAAACAAAACATATAGATAAATGATAATAACCTACATTTAACTACCCTAATGGGCTCAACATCCACCACATCCTCCATGATAACCTTACCTCTTAGAAATAATGGTTCCCATATACATTACACCCACCATGCTCTATAAGTATTGATTGCTCCTACATCATCCACATCTAGTATATCCAGCACTAGATCTTGTTATATCAATGGAATTAGAGATAGCTCTAGTACCAATGGTTTGGGTTTGCTCCTTGGCCTTATTGGAGCTCGATAACTCTTTGTCCATGCCTATAGTGTTGTTGGAACATTTTGAGCCATACCAAACTACCATGTCACTCACTCATACTGAAATCTCATGAACACATTGACCCAAAAATCATGCAACTAACAACTCACTCGAACCCATCTCATTTTGAACACCATCATCAAGCCACCCCTCAAATCCCCTATAGGGTCTCCAAATAACATCTCCATCCATCAACCTATCCAACATTCATCGATATCATGTCATGCTCCTCCTAGGCACACAAATTATACCAGTCCATTTCTCTACAAACATTTATAGGTGAGCCCAATCCCCTCATGAAAACCCCTCTAGTCTAGCTATTATAATATGCTTTTAAACCTAATAGTATAATAATGTCGAAGATCCAATGCAACCCACGCATGACTCTTGAGTAAAATGATATAAAACCTAGTACAAGTGGGATAGCATAATGTGACCCCACGAGTATATGATCATGCATTCCTCTATATCTTGCATTATACCATGCATTATGTATGAGATAGACATCTTACTCTCGTCCATAGTAATGAAGGAAGCTAATATCACCACCAAAAACTTCTACAACCATAGAACATTGGCCATGACAATCAAAGATAATAACACATCACTACTACTCCTTACCTAATGAGTCCCTTTGAGCTTTACTACAAAGTACCTCATGGACTGCTCTATAGATTGATCTCCAGTGGCCTCTTGTAACATTTCCCTCTGACCAGTAATGGGTAATCTCACGATCCTATACACATCCTCTAGCATCATAGTAATCTCCCCAATGGGCAACCAAAATGTACTTTTTATTTTGACAGCACTATAAACAAGATTCCTCGATCAAACTTGGAAATCTATTGGAAGGCTAACTTTAAGCTACAACCATGTTACTCTTGTAGGCACCTAAATCTGGCCACCAATGACCTCCAACCAGGATTTTGACCAATTTCCACCAAAATGCACAATTTGGCCTAAAAACACTAAAGCACATTAAATGAGTTGAAATTGACATATTCAAGTGCCAATTTTGGCCAGGGTATCACTGAATGGGGCAATGTAATCTATGGGCCAACTAACTTTGATCAGAGCATTTTGAGTCAAAATGCAAATTTTGCACTTGGGTGATTTAGATTGCTCTTTTCTATCAAATTTCTTGTATGAGATGTGTGTCTTTGTTATTTTATGTTGACAACATCCTAAATGGAAATATGGTTCCAATGCATCTAACATTGACTTCCAATTCTAATCTAGTCAAATTTTGGATCAATAACAAGGTATTCTGATCAATTTGAGTAATTTGTGCACAAAGTACTTAATCATGCTTAAGAGCTAATTAAACCAAATTAGAGCCTAATTAATAATTCCATGGAAACTTGTTGAATACTTATTTTTGAAAATGAATATTGAATATATACATCATCAGGTGACCTCATTTCTTGGGAAGACATCCCTAGGCCATAAATGCCACAAATATCAGGATTCATGCCTCCCATGCCTCATCAATGCCCACCATGTCTCTTAATTTCTCCTTTATCTTAAATATTGATGAGCCTATTTATCAATTTTAATTACATAATTGGATTAATCTTTAGCCACACATCTCAATCTTAAGATGGATGGTTCAAGTTGATTCTAATCAATCTCAAAAATCTATAAATAGAGAGGCCATGAACATCATTTCTAAGTTATTTTGGTGCAAAGTTATAATGCACAAATATCTTCAAGAAGCCATTGCAATTAGTGTTATGATGCCAAATTGATTTCAAGCCAAGCCAAATCCACAAGGTGCCAAGGTGAAGAGGAGATAGCCAAGCCTCCTTTGATAAAGACTTCATGAGCACAAAATGAGCAAGCCACTACAACAAGCATTTTGGAGCATCCAAAGAAGGTAAAAGAATATTTTGTTTGAATTTTAGTTGTGTATTTTATTCGTATTTGTTAACAAAGCTCTCCCTAATATCTAGGCCTAGATATGTTATGTTAGTGTGTTTCTTTCATTTTGTTTTTATTTTAAAACTAACACGATACTAACCATCCTCTTTTGAGTCAAATTCCTATCTCACATAATGTCCCACTGGGCATGCCATTATGTGATGCTAAGAATTTGACTCAAGAGATGATGGTTAGTATCGTGTTATTTTCAAAATGAAAACAAAATAAAAGAAACACACTAACTAGCATAACATCTCTAGGCCTAGACACTAGGGAAATCTTAGTTAACAAATATGATTAAAACACATAACTAAAATGTAAAATAAAATTTATTTTACCTTCTTTGGATGCTCCAAAATACTTCTTGTAGTGGCTTGCTTGGCTTGTGCTCATGAAGTCTTCATCAAATGAGGCTTGGTTATCTCCTCTTCTCCTTAGCACCTTGTGGTTTTAACTTAGCTTGGAATCAATTTGGCATGGTAGCACTAACTGCAATGGCTTCTTGAATATATTTGTGCATTATAACTTTGCACCAAAATAGCTTAGAAATGATGTTTATGGCCTCTCTATTTATAAATTTTTGAGATTGATTAGAATCAACCTGAACCATCCATCTCAGGATTGAGATGTGTGGCTAAGGATTAATCCAATTATGTAATTAAAATTAATAAATAGGCTCATCAATATTTTAGATAAAAGATAAATTAAGAGGAATAGAGGGTATTGATGAGGAATGGGAGGTATGAATCTTGATATTTATGGCATTTATGGCCTAGGGATGTCTTCCCAAGAAATGAGGTCACCTAATGATGCAGATATTCAATATTTATTTCCAAAAATAAGTATTCAACAAATTTCCATATAATTATTAATTAGGCTCTAATTTGGTTTAATTATCTCTTAAGCATGATTAAGCACTTTGTGCACAAATTACTCAAATTGATCAAGATGCCTTGTTATTGGTCCAAAATTTGACTAGATTGAAAATGAAATTTAATGTCAGATGTGTTAGAACTGTATTCCCATTTAGGATGTTTCCAACACAAAATAACAAAGACATGCATCTCGTACAATAAATTTGATAGAAAAGAGTAATTCAGAGCACTTAGGTGCAAAATTGGTAGTTTGACTCGAAATGATCTGATCAAAGTTAGTTGGCCCATAAATTGCATTTCCCCATTTAGTGATACCTTGGCCAAAATTGGCACTTGAATATGTTAATTTCAACTCATTTAATGTGCTTTAGTGTTTTTAGGCCAAATTGTGCATTTTTTTGGAAATTGGTCAAAAGCATAGTTGGAGGTCATTGGTGCCCAGATTTAGGTGTCTTGATTGGGGCAGGTCCATCTTCTCAATAATTATAACTGCCTTTGGGCAAATCATTATGTTATCATACCACATTGCCATTATCGAGGTACAATGCTTATAACTGCCTTTGGGCAAACCATTGTACACCATCCCACTTGCATTATAAATGATTTTGACTATTTTTTCAAAATCATTGTGTTTTCACCCCATCATATTTCCTTTTTTTGGTCCCCTCATTTCGCTTCTTATCGAGGGACTATTTATTGACCTACTTGTACCAATCATTCTCTCGAGAGGGCATCATACAGTTAGTTTATCATCATTATAGTTGTAGGCATACAAGTCCTTTTCATTCTTTGAGAATATGTTACTGTGCTTATAGCTTGCAATGCCTTCTTAAATAGGAGCAAACTGCAGACACCTAAATCTGGCCACCAATGACTTCTAACCAAGATTTTGACCAATTTCTACCAAAATGCACAATTTGGCCTAAAAATAATAAAGCACATTAAATGAGTTAAAATTGAAATATTTAAGTGCCAATTTTGGCTAGGGTATCACTAAGTGGGGCAATGCAATTTATGAGCCAGCTAACTTTGATCAGATCATTTTGAGTCAAAATGCTAATTTTGCACTTAGGTACTCTGGATTGCTCTTTTCTATCAAATTTATTATACAAGATGAGTGTCTTTGTTATTTTATGTTAGAAACATCCTAAATGGGAATATGGTTCCAATGCATCTGACATTGATTTCTAATTCCAATCCAGTCAAATTTTGGACCAATAACAAGGCATTATGATCAATTTGAGTAATTTGTGCACAAAGTGCTTAATCATGTTTAAGAGCTAATTTAAAAAAATAGAGCCTAATTAATTATTCCATGGAAACTTTTTGAATACTTATGTTTGGAAATGAATATTGAATATTTGCATCATCAGGTGACCTCATTTCTTGAGAAGACATCCCTAGGCCATAAATGCTACAAATATCAAGATTCATGCCTCTCATACCTCAATGCCATCCATGCCTCTTAATTTCTCCTTTATCTCAAATACTAATGATCCTATTTATCAATTATAATTGAATAATAGATTAATCCTTAGCCACACATTTCAATCTTGAGATGGATGATTTAGGTTGATTCTAATCAATCTCAAAAATCTATAAATAGAGAGGCCATGAACATCATTTCTAAGCTATTTTGGTGCAAAGTTATAATGCAAAAATATCTTTAAGAAGCCATTACAATTAGTGTTACCATGTCAAATTGATTCCAAGCCAAGCCAAAGCCACAAGGTGCCAAGGAGAAGAGGAGATAGCCAAGCCTCCTTTGATGAAGACTTCATGAGCACAAGCTAAGCAAGCCACTACAACAAACATTTTGGAGCATCCAAGGAAGGTAAAAGAAGGTTTATTTTGCATTTTATTTATGTGTTTTATTAATTTTTTTAAACTAATCTCTCCCTAGTGTCTAGGATTAGAGATTTTATGCTAGTTAGTGTGTTTCTTTCATTTTGTTTTCATTTTGAAACTAACACGATACTAACCATCCTCTCTTGAGTCAAATTCCTAGCTCACAACTCTAAGTTTAGTAGATTATGGTTGAGTAGAACCTATATGGAGACTTGAATATATAAATAATAAGGTGGTTGATTTAATTCTGCATGGAGACTTTGAAGCAATTAACATGAAGATAGATAAGAGTCATTATCCTGCTCTAAGATGGTCACATGATCATCAATATAGTGGATAATCTATTGGAGGCACACTATGAGGATGTTATCATCATGCTATTGAATAAATTTGAGAATAAGCCATACACGATGCCAAAAGCACCTTCTTTTCCATATGCATACAGGGATGATAGTTGGTTTACAGTAAATACAAAGACAAAACCATAAGATCTGTGAAGTATAAATCATATTACTTTTCACAGCTTATGCAAGTTATAATAATACAGTTAAAAAAATAGAGCAAGCTTGGAGCTAACCAATCTAAATGCTTGGGACATATCCACAGTTTCAAATGGAAGAATGTCGGTCTCCTTTTTTATATTCTCTTAAAAGGTTAGAGATCGATCAACTCTATCAACTAACTCTTACTGATAGAGATTATATTGAACATACAAATGAAGGAAATTTACCACAAAAATCAATTTCCTCAATAAGTGGGGATTAAGATACTCGTATGATAAATTGGGTGTGTGGGGATCATGAAGTAAGACCCATGTAAGTGGTGTTCATTATATGAAGCAGTTACCATAATACTTTGTTACGAAATATCTAATATAATTTCTTCACAAGATGGAAAATCACATCCCAAGTATACATGTGCAAGTCAGTGCATTGAATTATGCATTTAAAGGGGTTGGTATGAGTTGGTGGGCTATTCATAGATCTAACAAACTTCACTGGGAAAAAATGTGGGAAATATTGAGATAAAGGTTTCAATTTGCAAATTCTATCTCAAAAAAGTGGCCATTATTTCAGGAAGACCAATCTCCTAAAATGCATGTTCATAAATGTGTCGAAGTATGGACATCACAGTAAATTGAACCAATATAATGGGTACATGTTTTTCAAAGTACCTTGGATCCTATGCCTAAGGCTTTGGACATATATAAGGAGACAGGAGACAAAACTAACCACAAATTTAACAAAACTTCATTTTAACTTTTGTATTTGAAGATGAAAATTTGATGATTCACCAAGCTCTACAAAAACTATAAATTTTCTTGTGTCATGGGCAAGAAGAAGATATACCTACTATATAGAAATAAAAATCATAGGGTGAGACAATCATAAGTCTTCACATAGCTATAAAGGAGTACCATGATAATGAGAAAGAGTAATTTCTACCAAAATCTTATGATAGAATCTGGAATAGTGCAGAGGACTCTAATCATAGTGAAAGTGAGGAAGATTTGGATTTTAAAGGATTTTTCAAACTTGAAAGGAACATAAATATACCTAGGATGAAGAACATAGAGAAAATAGAAGAAGATCAACTACAAAATCTCAATATTTTAGAGCAAACACAAAGGAAAATGATGAATTATATTCACACAGAATCAAGAAAAATTCACTAAGAACCAATATAAAAAAGTGATAAAAATATTGGCGCATACACAGTACCAATGTTATCAACCATTGGTGACTATTGGACACAATAACAAAACTCATAGTTGTTTCGATTATTGTGAGATTCTGAAGATGTGTTTCCCACCAAGTTATCAGAAGTTAAGGGCGTAGACCCTTCCCTAGGTGAGATGCATATTGAGTTAAAGAAGTGTGTATGCCCAATCAAAATGTGACCTTATAGGTTGAATCCTAATATGAAAATGAAAGTAAAAGTAGAAATAGATCAAATGGAAGAAATTATAATCATATATATGGTTGGGAAATTAGAATAGGTCAGTCTCATAGTGGTACAACCTAAAAAGACATGGGAAATAAGAGCCTATGGGGATTACCAATCATTGAAAAATGCTTACTTCAATGATCCATTTCCAAATCCTTTCACAGATGAAGTACTTGAATTTGTTATAGGTCATAAAATCTACTCATTTACAGACAGGTTCAATGGATACCATCAGATGCCTATCGTAATTGAAGATCAAACAAAAACAACATTCACAACATAATGGGGATCATTTACTTATTAGGTAATGTTGTCTACCCTAAAGAATACACCTGTAGTTTTCTCTAGAGTAGTCGTTATTTCATTTAGAGACTTCATTCATGACTTTATATAAGTTTATCTAGATGATTGAAAAAAATTCTCACTATTCAAGGGATAATATCAAAGTTGTGATTAATGTTAAAAAGATGTCGAGCACTGCGAATCACACTAAATCTAAAGAAATACTTGTTCTTCACACCATTTGGTGTATTTTAGAGACATGTTATCTATAGTAATGGAATTCTAGTAGACCAAGCAAAGTATAGTCATTGTGGGTCTCAAACCACCTATCAGCCCAATGAAAGTGTGATCATTCCTAGGTCACACTAGGTATTATCATAAGTTCATCCATGAGTATGCAAACATTTCAGCACCACTGGTTAAGTTATTGCATAAATGCCACAAATTTGAATGGAATTTTGAATGCCAAATAGCCTTTATAGATTTGAAACAAAATTTGGTTACAACACCCATTTTGGTCTTCTCAGACTAGAACAAACCATTCCATGTTCATGTTAATGCATCAGGGACAACAGTGGGAGAAATGTTACCAAAACCAAGGGATGGAGGTCTGGATCATTTGATTCACTTTTCAAGTCATAAGTTATCAACTGTTGAGAAAAAATATACTACCATAGAGCAAAAATTTCTAGTAATAGTTTTTACGCTACAAAAGTTTCAACACTATTTGTTGGCTACCCCATTTGAGTTCTTCACTGATCACCAAGCATTGTGATACTTGGTTAATAAACCAATATTAGGAGGAAGGATATTTAGGTGGTTAATGCTTTTCCAAGAGTTCTAGTTCAAAATCAATGTGAAACACAACATGGTAAATGTCAGACCAGACCACCGTAGCTGTATTCAAACAAGGGAGGAACCTAAAGAATTGCATGATATATCTCCAAACATAATCTATTTAGAGTTACTGTAGTCCCAAAATAATTAGAGGATAAAGCAAACTTTCTAGAGCATGTTATATTCCCTATGCATTATGAAAGAAATAACTAGTAACATGAACTTTACCATTTAGCATTATACTGGGTTTCTTCATAAGCTCAGGAAGGATGATGTTTTGCATAGAGTGGCCCAAAAACATGATAGACCACAAGTCTTGGAAGAAACACATCAAGTAGTAGTTGGAGGGAATTTTTTAGGGGAATTGATTACGAGAAAAATACTACAAATTCATCTTGGTGGCCAACTTTATTTCAAGTGGCACACAAGGTATCCAAAAACTATGATGTTTTTTATAGGATAGGAAAACTGAACTAAAGGGATGAGATGTCATTGAATCTAGTTATGATTGCCCAACCATTTGAACAATGGGGTATTGACTTTTTGGGGCCTATCAATCCTGCATCTAAATGTTCCAATTCTAGATATATTATCACTATAATAGATTACTTCACGAAATGGGTTGAAGCAGGTGTGACTCTGATTTGTAGTGCAAAGGATGCTGCAAAATTTTTGTTTGAAAATATCATAACAAGATTTGGATGTCCTCAAAAATTGATAAGTGATAGGGGTACCCACTTTTTGAATAACACTATCAAAACCTTAAAATAGGAGTTTATGATTTCACATCATAAAATCACAACATACCATCCTCAAGTAAATGGCTAAGTAAAAACATCTAAAAAGGTTTTGGAGAAGATGCTAACTAAGGTTTGTAACATTTAGAGAGACAACTGGGAAGATCGCATACCAAGGATCTTATGGGCATACAAAATAAATTGTAAGTGTGAGACTAGGTACACACCCTTCTAATTGATATATGGAATGAAATTTTTGATGACCATGGAGTACATAGTTCCAAGCATGTGAATCTCGATGATAATATGGTTAGGATATAATAACTCACTACAAGAACAATTATTAAAATTGACTAGCATAGAAGAAAAAAGGTAGTTGGAAAATTGGACTTAGGAGGTCCATAAGAAAATTCAAAAGGCATAACATGATCGCAACCTATGATTTAAATAATTTTAATGAGAATAAATGGCTCTTCTATATGATAGTAGATTCAAAACACACCCAAGAAAGTTGTGCATCAGATGAAAAGCCTCTTACACATTTATCAAGTGTCAAAACAAGGTAGTATAATACTCAAGGATCTCCAAGGAACTATCATTCCAAGAAGAATAAATGGTTGTAGGCTCAAACATTATCACTGATGATCTCAAAGCATCATGCACTCTATAAAATAAGTACCACATTGTACAAAATAGGTTAATATATTTATTTTATAGCTTGCATCTTTTTGCAAGTTTTGTAACTGTAGGTGTAATCATGATAATGTATTATGATCTCTATCGCAGGAAAATATCATAAGATAGAAAAATAAAGTTTTATATAGAATTATTTGAAGTGAAACAAGATTAATTCAATGAAAAATATTTGTACTAGTTTTTCAAATGTTCTAAGTCCAGGAACAAGATGTCAATAAATAATGAAAAAGCGACAAGGGGTGGATAACTACCAGAGTCACATAATAGTTAATGTCAAAATAAAAAGAATATCGTGACATTCCTAAAAATGATAGATCTTCTTAAATGTAGTTAATGTTCAAAAGAGGAAATATTGGGGATATAAAATGACAACATGTCACATCATCAAAGTCAAATAAAGAAACGTTGCATATAACCATGAAACGACCAAGGGTTAAATCAAAATGGCTATTTGAGTTTAAGGCAAACATGTCGAGGTGTGAAAGGTAGATCGATAAATTAATGCAAGTAAGGGTAATGATTTGGGGTTGGATTTATATATAAGGCAAGATAATAATGCAATTCATACTTTACAAACTATAATGAACAATAAAGCTATTGTGATCTTACCAAAATTTTGTGCATTTGTACAAAAAATGTTCAAAAATAATCACAACACATTCCACAGAAGATAAAATGGCCGTGCATCAAATTCTTGTTTTGTTGTTAGAGGCTCAAAAGGAAGAGATGGGCATTAGATTGGCCTTATATCAAGTTAAATGGAGTGATTTTGAGCCATTTGATTTCATCAATGCAGCAAACAAATAGTCATTCTCAACCATAAGTAATTACTTCAAAGTAGGGAGTGTTTTTACTTCTAGATAGGCTACAAGGGTCTAACACCGAATGGCTGGTAATACCACCTATTTTTGGCCAACACAAAGAACCGATGATGACCCTAATCAACATAAACAATGATAAATCCATCCATTTATCCAAATAAATAACAATTCATATCAATGCCAACACTATTATGTAGGCTACATGACAACCAACAAGGGGGAAGTCTTTACAGGCCTACAAGATAAAGAACCCTCTCATTCACTCATATTTGAAAGAGTGTTACACTCAGATAACCAAAGGGATTCTCATAGATCAAGTCACTAATGCATTATTTTGTGTCCCTATAGAATGCATCATGCATTATTTTGGTAGACAACCAAAGGAACGAGCTAGGTCACAAAGGGTGTAATAGACATTTTGCATAAAAAGGTGAGGATCAGGGAGGATATCAACTGGCTTGAATTCCTCATGGTAGAGCTTATAAAAAATATATAGAAACTCCTTGCAAGAACAACTCAATCATTCCAATACCAATTTTTGGTACCCCTACTCTACTTCACCCAATGGTCATCCTTAGAAGGAAAAATTGCATCTAATATAAATTATTAGCCAGCCAATGCCTTTCCTAACTTGATATAGACAATACCTTCTCCATATGGGCAAGTTCATAGCATGATGGGTGAAAACCCAAAACATGTTCACCATGCACCCCTGCAGACCTATGAAGGTTCTCAAGTATCTCGAGGCAATTGCCACTATCACTAAAATATACAATGGAGTCCAAATTAGGATCCATGAGTTTTAGAAACCATATGTACTTCCTCTTCCATTATTCATCAATATCCATAAGGATCAAGAAGAAGTAGCAAGGCATAAAAACTTGGTTTTCAAGAGTGTCTAGCCATTGTGATCCATGCCCCCTGAAGTAGAGCAACCATAACCTCAATCCCAAGCAAAAATGCAAGCACAACCACAAAAAAAAAAGTGAACAAGCACAAGCTGACCCACAAGATCAACTATCATCCTCATCATCATAAGCATCTCCATCCAAATGTAAGCCATCGGCTCCTCAACCTTCACCACCTGCCATATGAATCTAGAGAAAAACTCTATGGTTCAACGACACATGCATTCCAAAAATCATAGTAGAGTATGATATGCATCCATTAATAATTACACCTAAAGAGGTGTATAGGGTGATTCTCAAGGATATTGAGAATGATATCTATGATGAGGAAGAGGAGTTTTTCTTCTAGTAAGCAGTTTACACATGTTAGGTACAAAATGATGACCCATCCATTTTCATTGTGTAAATTCCTCCACCTTGAGAGTCCATTGTCGTGGATAAAGTTGGGAAAGAAGAGGAGGCCAAGCACAAAGTGCAAGATATATTTCAATAAAGGGCATTGGGTTATGCAATAATAACATAAGAAGCCAAAGCCACACAAAGACTAAGTGTAATGGAACAATGGGTAAAAAAGGCCCCATTAAAATAAGTAGTCTCAGGTGAATCTCTTTTGGTGGAAAACAACACAAAAGAGGATAGTTACTTAAAAGCTTTGGTTCAGAAACCTCACACACTTGGAATTACTCGACCATACCCAACCACCTTAGAGAGGATGGAAACATTTGTAAGTCTAGAAGGAAGAGTAGGGGAGGCACAATCATAAGTGATAAGAGCTGAGACCCACACAATGAAATGCTAAAATAAAATTTTAGTACCTCCCTCTACATGCCCAAAGTTTATCATGCACAAGCACCAAATGACACCATCATCTTCTTCACCAATTTTGCCCCCAATCTCACTATATTCTCCCACATAAGTGCAAAGATCTCCTAATTTTGTCACTATTTAGTCCTTAGATCAAGGTGCGTAACAAGAACAAAATCCACCAGATCAACCTTCTAGGCAGGAGCATCCTAATCAACCTAAGGCACATGATTAAATAAAGTAATAATAAGCTTATCAATTATTGATGTTTTCTCTTTTGCAGGAACCTGTCTAGTTTCAATCTCTCTGAGTTCACGTCTAAAAGGTGCACCAGGAAAGGAGTGGGTAGACCATTGGTGCTTCGTAGGATTGTTATCCCTTATACCACCACTTGCTATCTATAAAATCATCTTCTATATACTTCTATAATCTTTTCCTCGTTTCTTACACACTCATCCAAGCAATTCACTACCTTACTTAGCCCCTACCTAAGCCTAAAACCCTTTTTGACATTTACCGTACACTGTCGACCTAGGATGACTATGTATTTAAATTGATATTTAAACGTTATGGGTCTAGGTTGACCTTGACTGACCTAGACTAAGACCTGACTTACTTTTGTCAATTAATAATAAAGAGTTGAATTGGGCTAACCCTGTCGGCTAAACTTTTGAAAAGGTTTAGCATTAGATTTAACTATATACACACATTCATTTCATCATTTATTATAGAGGAAGAGAAGAAGAAAAATATTTGGAGATATGAATCTTGTCTTATAAAGAAATATTTTAGATACATAAAGAATTTGTGTAGCCTAAAGTTGACTTATCCTTATTATTCTTACATACCATGACAACCTCTTGCGAAACACCTTAGCCAAGGGAAATATTGAGGCTCGACGGGTTCATCTTCAAAGGTAAGTATTCCTAACTTTGTTCCTCCTTTGTTAAAGTAGACAGATTTGCATTTTTACTATTCTCCCATGCATTAGGATTTCATATACATTGTCTTGAGTATAGATCTTCTATTCATGTTTATTTTTTACGTTTATTACCCCAACTTTGTGCCACAAGCTTTGGTGAGCACTAGATTAGATTTTACTTTATTTTGCATTTACTTAGTGAATATGAAAACATTAGACCTAACTAGGGTTATTGCAATGTTGCTTGACTAGAGGCTTTGGAACCCTCTATAGTGATGTTATTGTGGTAAGAGATCCCTTAGTTAGATCTAGCATGTCCATCTTGGTCATGACCCCGAATATCTAATGTATCAATAAATGGAAATATAAGTAGGATTTATCTTCTCTGAGTTATGATCGATTAATAAGTCAACTGCATTTTCTTTTGTTTACATTCTAAAGAACCCAATGTGAACCAAACCCTTGTAGGTTTTCTTTTACAAGTTCATTTTTATCATCATATTATACATTTTTCATTTTTTCAGTACTATATTGAACCTATCGATATAGTTCTAATAGTCTGTATGTAGGTTTAACACACAGTCACCCCAAAATGACTTTGTTTTGTCTGTGCAGGTATTCTCCAAATACAGGTGATTGGATCAATCAGCTTGACACAGTCTTCTTCTTTAGTTACATGTTTACAAACATAGTCGAGCCTATTACATCCTAATTTTCTCACTAAACTTAATTATCTCATTAAATTGATATTAATGTGGTAATGATGGTTAATTTACTATTGTAGCGAATTGATTTCATTTATGCTAATGTATGGGCAATCATATAATGATTATTGTATGATTCGTCGCTTATTGGTTAGTTTTACATGAGTTTCATATGTATATTGATCTTGCTTATTTAGTCTTATTATGCTTTAGCAACATTTTATTGGTTATTGTTGATGCAAGCTAACTACCATTTGTGTTTGTTGATGTGGGTGTAAGAGATAGTCCACCATCCAGACTAATATGAAGTGGATGATTATGTTCAGAGTAGAGAGATTTGATAGGAACCCTGAACACACCATGTAGTATAGTTAAAAATGCATGCTACTTATGTGTTGATGGTTACATGTTTGCTCTAATCTCAATTTCATTTAGTTGTTTCATGTTTGATAATCTTGATTGGTTTTGATCCATGATTAGATGCTAATATAACATGCTTGCAGTTGTGGGTTTTCTTTATGATTGTGATATTTTAACTTGTTACAGAATACATAGAAATTTATAGTTATAATTGTCTCTTAGATGACTTTATTGTGTGACTTGTTGACTGCGTGATTGACTTTTCCATGGCGAACTCCTTACTTTGTCAAGTACCTGTAAACAATCAACAAAAAAAAAACTTTTTGTCCATATCAACAAAAAAAACTTTTTGTCCATAAAAGATTTATGATTTGCAAGGATATGGATTACTATTCAAAGTTTATTAAATGAAGTTAATTATTTAAACATTGAAAACCTAAATCATGAGTGAATTGGGTTTAAGGGGTATCCTTGGTGATATTTTTTTAACACCAAAAAGGGGTTAAAATGAACCTTTGATTTATTTAATAATCATTGTGTCAATATGATTCTAATTATTAATGAATTATTGCACTGTTTTGACATTCGAATGTCAACCTTAAACTGGGGTAAGCTATCATTGTGTTATTTTGATGAGTCGAACCATGTAAATGGAGAACTAGGGTATGATTGAGGAAATATTATTGTGGTTACATGTTTGACTATGTTGTTAAGGCTTATTAGATGTCGGCCATGCTGGGAAATTTTGGTGTTTATGGCAAGTCTTTCTTGATTTAAACCTATTGAATCATGGAGGAAGGTTCGCCACGAAAAAGGGGTTTCTGGTGGCATGCAAATGGTGAAGGATATGAGAAAATAAGGATGGGTATTTGAGAGAAAAAAATTAGTCGTTGATAGGGAAGAATAAAAGAAAAGGGGAATGAATTTGACAAAGGCAGAGTAGATAGTTTTCACCTGAAGTGCATTTTTGAGGTAGGGTTTTATTATTTGATTACCCTACATAGCTATGTTAATGATGGTTGAATGCTTAATGTTTAATATCGGTTATTAAATTTGGTTGTATTTTAATTAGGGATTTGACCCTGTGGATGGATTTCATGGATGGATAAATCCATCCACAGGATCGAATCATTGATACAAAGTTTATTATAGCATAAATGTAGCTAATTTGGGTAATAGAAATGAACATTGTTGTAGGTGTTATTTTATTTACCGAGTTATGTTGGTTTATTTTTTTAAGCCTTGGGTTAATGGATTGGCCGTAGAACTTTAGTAAATGATTGTAGGTATCCACTTTGATCTCAAAGAGTATACAATAGTCTTAAAATATAAACAAGGATTTTGATGTTAAACTTACCCTAGTTTATGAATACATACTAGTTATTGGGGTTACTAAGACTCTAGAACCATTCTTAACATTGTTGTAGATTCATACCTTGTCTCAGTTGATTTATGATAATTTCAATTAATTATCTATGGCTTAAAATTCAAAATAAGACAACATGGATGTATATCCATGAAGATAGCTTCATGTTGGTGGACCAATATTAACCTCGGGCATACTTTTAATATGATTATATAAACAATATGTTGGTAGGTTGTTGGTATTGTAACACCATAGAGCCAAATAGATATTCAAGAATTTAAGTATACCATATTGTATACTTCGGGGTAGTCGCATTTGAGTGACTCTATGCCTTAATGCATTCTTTGTTTTGGTCACTTGATTCATTGTAAATAGAAGTGTATATTGTATATCCAACTCAATATACAGATCTTTGTCAAAATTATTACTCCTTTAATAGAGTTGTTAGTCGGTTGTACCTTTTATAAGAAGTGTTGTTTTGGTGTATACTCTTAGTAATGTTGTTTTATTTTAAGCCTATTGGAAAAATAACTATTGTGGGTATATTATTACCCCAAATTAAACCTTATACAATTTGATTATATCTCCTTGAATAAATAAAAGAAAACATTATTTTTCTTTTGTTGGGAAATATTTATTATCATTTTACACATATGAATTTATGCTTGGTCAAAAATAATTCAACTATACATATAATTTATGTGGAGGGTAACCATGTGATTAATAGTTTTTAATACTCTCTGAGCCATATAATTAAGGTACAATAGTTTTATTGTTGTATGTTGAGATGTAAGGTCTATATAAGTTAATTGTTGAGCATAACTCTTGTTGTGGCTAAGACCAAAGTTAATATTGAATTATTTTGCAAATCTGAGTATGTATTTTGTACCCTATTTTGAATATATATGAAGTTGTCAGTCTCATAGGATAAGAACTCAGTTTAAATGATAAACCTGAAAAATATAGTTTACATGAATTACACATATAGACATATATGTATGACCGTTTATATGTATTTTTCCACTGAGAATTAATTAGTTGTGAGCCTTATTATCTGTATATAAATGGACATATGTGGTATATATTTGTACATGTGTGTAAACCCAGTATGGGTAATGGGATAGAACAACAGTGTTTAATTACCTTAGGTTTTATTCATTTGTTCATGTGATCAGAATATTCAAGGTGGTTGGGAGCTCCTAGTATGAACATAGATGATTGTGTAGGGAAAACAAATGCAATCATATATGATCTATTATGTAATTCATTATAATGAAATGTGGTTATTACATCCATATTTATTGAATGGAAAGTAAATGATTTTCAGTATATTAGTTGTGCAAATGAAATCTGTATAAACCTAGAATAGTGTGTTGAATTCCTTATTTTGCTTATTTTCATTGTTTTTCATGAAATGGGGTTTATACATGAACTTTGCAGCATCTTTGATTATCTTAAAAAATTACTTGATGAGTATATTTCTAAGAGTAGAGCCTTATTATGTTAAGGGATATTATGTTGTCATTGAAACTTATGGAATATGAACAGTGTTGTTTCCAAAATCAGCTTAGCTTGTTTTTTAGAACAACCCCCTACGAAACTTGTCCGTTTCATTTTTTCGTCTCTCTAAGTTCATTTTTCGAGACGGATTTCGAATTCGTTCTCATCTTGGCCTCGAAACGTGAAAGTGGTTACAATCTCATCCCGGCCAAGTTTTCCCTCCCCCAGACTCTCCTTTCGGAGTTAGTCTTTTCTTTCATTTTCCCCGCAGGGGCGATAATTTTTGCCGCCTCTGCATTTCCCTTGTTTTTATGCAAAGGCGGCAAATTTTTTCGCCCCTATACTTTTCCAACAAGGGCGGCAAATTTTTCCGCCCCTGCTCTTTGGCACGTCTCAATTTCTGTGTGCGGCATTAATGGCCGCGCACGGCAGGTGGTTGGGGTCGATTTTCACCCCATTTAAATTGATTTGAGCCTCATTATCCTCATTGCTTCCTCCTCTCCTCTTGCTCTTTGCATTTGGATCATTTGGTGATCGACTCAAAGCACGCTTTTGCAGATTCAACCTTGTGGCGTGCACGGTTTCTCAGGTAGGCCTCATTTTTGGCATTTATTTTCTTTTACTTTCTATGTTTTGCTTAGTGTTAGGTTGTTATATGTTGTCTTGTTTATTTTTTCTTCTTTCTCCTCCTTGACTGCGTCCTTTTGCCTGCGTCCCTCCTCTCCTCACCGCGGATGTTTCTTTTTTTCTCCTCTACCTGCGGGTTTCCTTCAGAAACTCACGCAGGCGGCATTTTTTTCTGCCCACGTTTCTTCTTCCCCCTACGTGTAAGGGCGGAAAATTTTGCCGCCCCTACACGTTTCTTCCCTCCACGTGTAAGGGTGGCGAATTTTACCACCCCTACACGATTTTCTAACTAAAAATATAGGGGCGGCAAATTTTGCCGCCCCTGCCTTTTCTTCTGTGCCTGCAAGGGCGGCGAAAATCGCAGCCCTTGCATTTTTTTATTCCAACTTCAAGGGCGGTGATTTTCATCGCCCTTACCCTTTTTCCAACTTTTGCAAGGGCGGCAAAAATTACTGCCCCTACATTTTTTCCTCCGATTTTTCTTAACTTTAAGGATTTTTTCCGAGTTGTCCCTTTCTTTCCTTTTCTTCCTCATTTTTTGCTCCTTTTCTGGACCTAGCCTATATAAGTGACCTCCAGTAACCAATATCACTTAAATTTTGCTCTCCCTCTCTCGCCCACTCTCCTCTCATCTGTGATCATGACTGCAGCATCTTCAGTGAACTCTTGCACACTTGCTCCCATCCAGTCAAGATCATTCCCAATGACGAAAGCATCTCCCAAGAAGGCGAAAAGCATGAAATACAAATACCAGGGCGTCTTCCTGCCTACATCAGTCTCCTCGAATGTTGATGACATTCGAGATACCAAGATCGACCACGTGGACATGGCCGAGTTCCTGGCGCAAATAAAGGTGACAAATCCCAGCACTGGGATAAAAAGGATCATTGAGAGCAACATCCACCTAGTGGCCACCTTTTCGGTAGTAGCACATCATGCTGAGTTCGTCCTCCAATGTGCACATTTTTACAACAAAGAGACCAGATCAGTTTCAGATGCCAATGGCAACATGATAATTCGGTTGGACCTTGAATTCATCGACAAAGTTTTTATGTGCCCTCCAGCCACCGAAGTAACCCAAATCGACTTCAGAAACGCACAGAAGAAGTATATAAAGACCCTGAGAGGGCAAATAAAGTTATAAACTACAAGTGGCTGAAGACCCCCAGGACCAGCCTCTCCAAATGGTTTAAGAACTTTATGAGGAGTGATTTTGTCAAGGAAGTTGGTGACTTGATCACCCTTCTCAACAGGGTACGGGGCCTCCCTTCTTCTTCACAATTCTATGAATGGATGTACCCATTCATTAAGATCATCCTCTAGGGTAAGCAAACCATCTTTTGGGGAGAGCAAATCAGCAATGCTCTTCATGAATAGTTAACCAGGGTACAGACTTCCTTCAAGTTCTACATGACTTCATACCTGGTTTACATAGCTGCTGCCATGCGGTCTTTCTCGGGATTAACTACAGCAGGAGATAGAAAGACCACCCCGGTCTACTCATATTATCCTCAGCTAACACTTCAGGGGTCAACACGTCATTTTAAATGAGTAAATGACGCGTTCTTTGCCATGTTCTTGTGTCTCTTCGATCCTCAGATCGAGCAAAAGAGAATATCAAACGAGGCCTGGGTAGTGGTAAATGATTATGGCTGCATGTTCCTCCAGTTCCCCACTTTCTGCTATCTTCAGGTTGGTTTTTACCAAGGCTACCCCTATATGCTCCCTAGGTTCCCTTCAGACAAATTAGTTCTAATAGAACTTTGTCAACAACTGGCTGTCATGCATACTAAACAGATGGAACTTAAGAGACCCAGTTTTAAGTTTCCAATCTAGATTGGCAGGTTTTCAGTTGCTACATCAACCAAAGCCAAGGTCATGGAAACAAAAATGCAGATGGTTACTATCAATCCATTCAAGAGACGGGAGAAATTTGACTACAAGGGAGTCAAGAAAAAGATCAGAAGAAAAACTCAGTCCCACAAGCCAATGATTGAGGATATATGGGTGGACCTGAGGACGGCCAAGAGATAAGGAAAATGGACTATTACCATCTAACACTGGAGCAGATAGAATATCTCGGACTTGCAGAGATCCCATCTAGTCTAATTGATGATGGGAATGTCATAAATAATAGGTATCTAACAGAAAAAGTTGTTGGTTCCCCTCTCCTTCCAATTCAGTGGTCTTAGAAGGAGCTGACTTCTCTGAGAAAAAGATTTGAACCAATATTGGCTAACACCAATGATTGGTTAGTAGCCAAAGGGATCACCCTAAAAGAATTCGTTACGGGATCAGAGGCTGACTACCAGGCAAAATTGAAGAGGAAAGTGGAGAATATAACTAAAAATAAAGGTGACATCCCTTCTCCTTCTAAGCCTCACAAGCCTAGAATCATCTTCGTATCTAAAAAGCCTAAGACCACCCAAGGGCCTAAAACAGCAGCCGAAGAAACTAAAGAATAGAGTCCTTAGGCACAGGCAGCTCAGCCCATAGAAATAGAGAATCAGCTGTCAGGGCAACCAAGTGTTGGGTCTCCACTCTCACAGGAATAAGTGCAGCTGAGCAAGAGCCTGTCTCCTTCTCCCCCTCAGTCTCCTATGGTTCCCTCTTCTCCCATCTCTCCTATCAGTGTTCCCTCCTCCAGAGTCGCTTCTCCTTCTAGAGTTGTATTTGGCGATCCTCAGGGTCCTTTTAGAAGTTCCCCTCGCTCTTCTGGATCCATTCCAAGTCTATCATCTCCTTCCTTCAACTTGCCAGCAAGCCCTGCACCTGAGCCAGAATCAGTAGTTGGTGTAGTCTCGCCAATTACTCCAACTACAACTACTCTCACCACTAGCAGTGTGGAAGCTACTGCAGTAACACCAGTAGAGACAACCATTGCCACAACAGGTACTTCTCTCCTGCCTTGGATGTCTGCTTTCACGCCAAAAAGAAAGAAGATGGCCATCTCCCTGGATGAGTTCGACTTTGGCAACATAGTGCCAGTGAAAGCAAAGGCTCTGAAGAGGCCAAGAATCCTCTCCAAATTAGTCAAAGAAAAAGGGAATAAATTTTTGGAAATGGCCAGGCCTCCACAAGATGCAACCCTTAAGGGTTTCGAGATGAGTAGCTATTCCATCTCTCGTGTTGAACTTGGCAAAGTTACTCACGAAGGTGCGAAAAGCGATCTTCAGGATGCCATGGACATTATGGTCCAGAAATTTGACAGAGAAAAAGAGATGAAGGATCATTACAAAGCCAGAATAGAACAGCTGACGGCAGTGATCAAAAGGTTCACTCTTCCTCCTGAAGCAGCAACTCCAGAGGCCTTTTCAGTGGATGACTCAGTCATTCAAAAAGCAGAAAAGACTTATTTAAAGGAAAAAGTTCTGGAGGACTATATCGAAAGGATGCATATCCAGGGAGTTTCTTTGCTGTCAGAGGTTACAGAAAGGATAGGTAAAATGAAGAAAGTGAAAGCACAGGTAGATGATTTTGTCTCCCTTATCTCTCAGGAAATTGATAGCTTGGAGAAAGATCTCAGTAGATGGAAAGAAATGAAAGATCTCAAGAAGCGCACCCTGATATCTATCGGTGTCATCTCCAACAAGGACTCCTATGTTGAGATCAAGGAGTCACTGGTCTTCAGAATCCAGGTACTCAAAGACTTAATTGATGATCTTAAAGCTTTCAAGGAAGCTAGTGAGAAGAGTGACCTGAGCCTGCTAAATAAATTAGAAGAGCTGCCATGCGACTTAACCTCTAAGGACCATCAGTTCCTTCTGGCAGAGGAGATAATTTAGAATTTCAAGGAGATGATTCGAAAAGATTTTGAAGAAAAATCATTCTCAATGTCTTCAGTGGACAGCATTCTAGATGCTCAGTTAACTTTGGAGAATCTAAAATCTAGGTTAACTGGTCACACTAAAGCCATCACAGCATTGAAGGACGCATTGATCAGAGCGAGAATCATCTCCAAGAATGCAATGGCCCCAGACTACATAGGAATTCAAGCATCTATCGCAATGTACGATGCTCCTCTGAAGAGACCTGGCGGCCTGAATTGAATCTCTCTCTCCTTCTTTCTTCTTCTATCCTTATGCACTTCTATTTTATGCAAAGTGCATGCAGTTTTGAAAAATGTAATTACATGTAAAAAGTTCAATAAAATATCTAAAAGTCAAAGATGAGTCATCTTTGACTAAGATATTTTGTATATTTTATTATTTTCTCTTTTTGAGGATTTTCTCCCTATATATAGTGGAGGCCTCATTTATAAATGATCTTGGAAAAATTAATAGCAAATACTCTGCTGAAATTGAAGCAAATTTTGAGACTTTGTGCTCAAATTTGTAAATCATATTTTGTTGAATGAATAAGAAACAGGTTGTTTCAGACTTTGTGCTGAGATTGTCTGTGTTATTTTGGAAATAGTTCTTATGTCCTTTTTCTTAGTAATATCTTATTCATTTGATTTAATAAGTAAAGTGGGTGTGTTTATATTATCTAAGGGTGCTTCTAGAGGGTAGAAGGTAGACTTTGTGTTGCTTTTATCTTTGAGATTCAGTTATCTTTTGTAGTTTCAGGTGAAGACTTTGTGCTTCACTTTACTCTACGGTCGTACTTGTTTCAAATTGGTAAAAGAAGCTACGGAAGACTTTGTGCTTGTGTGAGCGTTCTTATGGACTTTGTTACTTCAGGTGATTTCTTGTTCTCTGTTTAATATCATTTCTGAATGAAGAGGAGTGTTAGCTTAAGGCCCATATTTTTCCTCTTTTGTTCTTTGTACATTACCTCTGAAAAAAGAGAGGTAGATGTTGTTATACCGCCCCTATGTGTTATTTTCTGCTTAATTATATAAATCTAGCGTATGAGTATTTAATAGGGAACCTCCCCTTGATGAGAGGAGAGATTTACCTCATCTAGAACTGGTAAACCCATACTATTCGTGGTGTAAATCTCCCTATGATGTGGCTAATATACCCATTTTTTCATCAGTTAGTTGACGACAAAATATTCACCCAACAAACAATGGGTTATTTTTCTATATTTATTATGAAACATATGATGGATTGTATGTTTGATTTCCTTGTATTTAAATGTTGTGGTATTTGTGTAGAAATATGTATTGGAATTCATGGATTCTTACATTTAATTTGTATAATAAATTATGGTATTAATGACACTAAAAAAAAGTAGGTGAGATGAACTTCACATACTTACTTAGTGTCACCAATATGTAAATTGAATGTAATCTGAATGAGTTGTGCGTGTGAATATGACTAATCTGAGTGATCTTAAATCTATACAAATTTTTTGGCCAAAGTAATGTTTATATTTAAACATTATCATTTCACCTATTTGATTTAGTTTTTATGTATGCACGATATCATGTTAGAATGGATTTTTTTATGATATGCTACATGTGATGGTTATCTTACAACACATGGGTTCTAGTTGACTTCTCAATACTCACACCATTATCATCTACCCATTCATGAAGGGAGGGACATTCCTTAATTGGGAGATTGTTTGGAGGATATATGGTATGTGGTTGGTGTGGAAAATCACTTTGATGATGCTCTTCTTCCCTTCCAACAGCCAACCGATAGAGACTTTTACTCATGATTACTTATTGGATATTGGTGAGTTTGTAGATACTCATATATTTTGTGGAACATTGTATAACTGTAAATTGATATCCAAATGTATAGAATTATATAGTTGTACTTTTATGATATTTTATCATTCAACAATAGGTTGATCTTATTGTATAAATTATGATGTAAACTTTTAATAATTGGCTGAGTTGTATTCTACAGAATAATGATATATAATGATTTGGTTTTGAAGCCCAGATTAATATTAATTATTGAACATTAACTAAATAAATCAAATCATATGTATGTTTTATATTGATTCATTTAGTTAAAGATCAGGCATCTTAACTCTAGTTAAAAATAATCTAATTTGAGTTAGCGAAGT
Organism: Torreya grandis; assembly: GCA_037957365.1. NCBI lineage: Eukaryota > Viridiplantae > Streptophyta > Pinopsida > Cupressales > Taxaceae > Torreya > Torreya grandis. Next base: position 1,772,206 of record JARHVA010000580.1, on the reverse strand, counting down.
TAATTTTTTTTTAAATATACCTAATCCTAGTTAAACTCGGTGAGGTTTTAACATTGTGGTATTAGAGCCAGGTTCAAACTTCTAGACTTAATGAGTTCACTAACATATTTTTATCTTTCTATTAAATAGAAAGGATAATGGTGCATGGTAGACCAGCTAGTGAGGGTACTTCAAATGCTAACCCTCAAGTGGATCTAAATAAGTTTACTACAAAAAAAGTTACGAAATTGGATCAGATTTTCACAACCATGTATGAAATTAGGGACTGAATTATGACCCTAATGTCAGGGAATCCAAGAACAAACACACCTGTTCTGATCCCACTTGTTAGGATCTTGCTCCTCAGAAAGAGCACAATATGATTATCAAATACAAGCAATTAAACATGCGGAAATTATACCAGAAGTACAAGTAACTAAAATTCACAAATAACACAGAATATGAGAGACAATACACTATCTTGTATTAATACTCGTACAGAAAAGAATACAATAAAGAGACGCCACTCTCTTCCACCTTACAGAGGCTTCCCACACCTCAAGTGTACATTAATTCTTCTTCAAAAGTTCACTCTCCTACCAAAAATGGTCCCAACACACAACTCACACACAGAATTGGTGTTCACCTCTCCAACCAGTCAGTAATAACCCTGCCAGTACACCAAGCACTCTAAAGTACTTCAAGTAGATCTCCCATGAACCTGCAACCTAAAATTAAACAGAGCATACTTACACATGTAGATCTCCTATGAGCTTGCAACAACCTGCAACTCAATGATCTTACAATGGAAGGATCTTCCTTGCCTTCCTTTTCAGCTCATAATTACAATACATGCCAATGGGTCTATAAATAGATCCCAAACTTAAACAATAACTTAGACTCTTAGTTTACTAATAATAGACACATAGCTCAAGACTCAAAATAGCCTTTACATGCAAACACTTAGTTCAACTAACTAACTGTCCGTGCAATGAACAGTTCTGGAACACACAGGCGACCGACGTCGATCCCTATCTAACTGGTGCTGACCGACGTCGGCCGACTCCCTGCCAATGCCGATTGCCTTCTGCATTGATCATGACCGATGTTGATCATATTGTCGATGCCGGTGCTTCTGTAACTTCAGCAACCTCTTTTTCGTCTGCATAGTTGAAGCTTTTAGCTCCACAACCTAACAATCTCCCACTTGGAGATAAATAGCTGCAACTATACTTGTACCTATACATCATCTAGTTTGTTCCCTTGGCTTTGTATCCCTCTTCAAGATCACTCTTGAAGACCAACCACCACAAATCTTGTGGTGCAACACCTGTCATCTAAATCACCTGCCACATCCACATCTACAAACCATGTAGAAAATAAATTGACCCTGCATAGCATGTGCACCTACTGATGGTCCCTCTAAGAATCCACTAAACTGCCCTCCAATGCTTCTTTCCTAGATTGGCTCCTAACTTTCTGACAACTCCCACTGCTTGGGAAAACTCAGGTTTAGTACATACCATGCACTTAACCTCATTATGTGAATCAAGACACTATTCTGTGAACTGTCCAACCATCGGTGTGCTAACCGGTCTCACACAATCATCCTAAAACAAAGTCAACCTATGACCTTCCATGTCTCTAGAACACACTCATGCCAAAGAATCTTGCTGCTCCCAGATTCCTCATGACATGCTTCTGAACTAGCTTTACCTTTAGTTCAGCAACTCCCTGTATATGTAACCCTACAACAAGCACATCATACAGTAATAGGATAATGTAGCTAATATTATCCAACCTGGTAAAGAGAAACACAATGATCAAACCTCCATTGTCCTGCAGCTTACTCAAAACCATATACCTTGGCCTTCTGTCTCACGTATCCATTTTCGCTCTTCTTCATCATGAACATCTATTGGTCTCTCAATGCTTCCTTCCAGCTGGCAACTCTACCCAAAACTCCCGTTTGGTTCTCCTCCAAGGAATCACATCCTCCATCCATGCCAAGCTCCCATTGTTTCCTAGATCTACCTACTCTGCTTCTTCAATAACTTCCTGGTTCTTTACCATAAGTGAGCAACAAGTAGTGTAAAGAAGGGAAATGATGAATTTGAGGCTTACTTACCCTTTAAGTCCTCCATATGGGTGCTTGAGACTCCTTGACAGCTTGTTGTCCACCCAAAATTTGTCTCAGTAACCGATGCTGGTCACATCTTAGTCTGCACCTGACCGATGTCAGTTCCCTGCGACTGCCTCATCACCGACGTTGGTTCCCCCTTGCCGACGTCGATGTTTATCTGCCCTGAGTCACCGACGTTGGGCTACACATAGCCGACATCGGTCCCTGTCTGGATGCCGACATTGGTTTTCTAGCCGACGTCGGTCTCTATGTTTTTCTTGTGAGAACTGACCTTTTCCCGCGAGCTCCTTTTGGATCAAACCCTTGTCCAAATCAACCTTGCTCTGCTCAGAATTCTTATGCCCTTGTGCTAAACTCTATCTATCACCTTCTCCTTGAAAACCAAGGCTTTCCTATTCTTGTCACTAACATCAAATTCCTCAAGAAACGTCACCCTCTTCTTCTATATACAGAAATCTTGATTCATGCCTTTCAAATCTGAAAGCATACCCTTTGACTCAAGAACATGCATCTCTTTATTCATGTGACCAAGCCTATTAAGCCACATCTTTGAATCTACAGCTAAAGTAGATAACCCAAAAAGAGAATCAGTAATACAAGTAGATAGATAAAGTGTACCTACTTTATTACCTCTTGCTACAATAAGTGCACCCTTGGTAACCTTCCAAGAGTCCACTGTGAGAGTTACTGTGCAACCCTCATCACCCAAACTTCTAACAAAAATCAAATTCTGATCCAGAACTGGGACATGCATGACCTCCTTCAACACCCATGTGTTACCTATCTACAATTTCAGCTTCACTTTCCCTTTGCCAACCATCTGACAAGGCTTACCATCCCCTAAACAAATTTCTCCAAAGTCTCCCTGGACATACTCATGAAAAAATTCTCTATTTGGGGATGCATGAAAAGAGGCACCAGAATCTAAAACCCAAGATTCTACTTTATCCAAAGAACATACCAGAGCATCATGTGTAACATAATCTGCAACATCTACTTCTTTTTCATGTCCTTCATGCTGATCTTCACCCGACCTGCAATCTCTCTTTAAGTGCCCTTGCTTTTCACATTTCCAGCAAGTTATTCTGCCATACCTGGACTTGGATCTCCTGCCTATCTTTGACCTTGATCTCCCACACTCTATCTTCTCTCTTTGCCTTCCTCTGCCTTCAACTCTCAAAGCATTCCCTGATGATTCACCTGTGCTTTTTCTGCGTATCTCTTCATTCAAGATCACACTCACAATATCATCCACTTTTAATATTTTTGAAGCAGACGCAGTATTGCTAACTGTCATTACCAAACTCTCCCAACTTTCAGGTAATGAGCATAAGATTAAGAGAGCCTTAATTTCATCATAAAAAACAATATTGACTAAACTTAACTGGTTTACCAAACCATGGAAATCACTAAGATGACTATGTACAGATCCACCTTCCAACATTTGCAAATTAAATAATTGCTTCATAAGAAATACCTTATTCAAAGCTGAGGGTTTTTCATATAAATTTGCCAAAGATTCCATCAACTCTACCGTTGTCTTAGTGTGTGATAAGTTAGAAATCACAAACGATGTAAGACTCAACCTTATAGATCCCAGAGCCTTCCGATCAATAACCTCCCATTCTTCATCCTTCATATCCCAGGGCTTGCAATCAATCCCACCCAACAATAAGTACAAATCTTTCTGATACAGATAATCTTCAATCTGCATTCTCCATAATTGATAGTTCTTGCCATTAAAATTCTCCATTCGTAGCTTACTGTCTTCTACCATTGCTCTACTCCCACTCAAACAGAAACCCCTATGAGTAATCTGTAATCAACACACACTAACCAGATCTGATACAACCTGTTAGTATTCCAACCAAAAGCTCTGATACCAATTGTCAAGGAATCCAAGAACAAACACACATGTTCTGATCCCACTTGTTAGGATCTTGCTCCTCAGAAAGAGCACAATATGATTACCAAATACAAGCAATTAAACATGTGGAAATTATACCAGAAGTACAAGTAACTAGAATTCACAAATAGCACAGAATATGAGAGACAATACACTATCTTGTATTAATACTCATATAGAAAAAAATACAATAAAGAGACGCCACTCTCTTCCACCTTACAGAGGCTTCTCACACTTCAAGTGTATAGTAATTCTTCTTCAAAATTTCACTCTCCTACCAAAAATGGTCCCAACACACAACTCACACATAGAATTGGTGTTCACCTCTCCAACCAGTCAGTAATAACCCTGCCAGTACACCAAGCACTCTAAAGTACTTCAAGTAGACCTCCCATGAACCTGCAACCTACAATTCAACAGACCATACTTACACATGTAGATCTCCTATGAGCTTGCAACAACCTGCAACTCAATGATCTTACAATGGAAGGATCTTCCTTGCCTTCCTTTTCAGCTCATAATTACAATACATGCCAATGGGTCTATAAATAGATCCCAGACTTAAACAATAACTTAGACTCTTAGTTTACTAATAATAGACACGTAGCTCAAGACTCGAAATAGCCTTTACATGCAAACACTCAGTTCAACTAACTAACTGTCCATGCAACGAACAGTTCTGGAACACACAGGCGACCAACGTCGATCCTTGTCTAACTGGTGTTGACCGACGTCGGCCGACTCCCTGCTGATGTCGATTGCCTTCTGCATTGATCATGACCGACGTCGGTCATACTTTTGACGTCGGTGCTTCTGGAACTTCAGCAACCTCCTTTTCATCTGCATAGTTGAAGCTTTTAGCTCCACAACCTAACACCTAAAGTAGGAAGTTCATGGTCATGTTAAGAAAGATAATTAGGAAGAACTTGAAGAGCACCTTATTGAGCAAGAATATCCATAAGAGCATAGGCATGAAGAGGTGTCGCATGATGTGAGGGCTCGTGTAGATGCAAAACTCACATGAGACATGAAGAAATTTAATCCTCCCAAATTTGATGAAACCCTGGTTAGCAAAGATAGAGAAATAATTTTAGATCTATAATTACTCAAAAGTAACCAATGCAATTTTGTGATCATATCAGCTTGCTAGAGAAGCAACAACATGGTGGTCAAATAAGAAGCTTAAGATGAACCTCGACTCCACTAAAACCACTTGGGGCAATTTTTGGCTTTGTTTAGATCATGATGGTTATTGTGGGGAAGTAATCTAAGAGGAGAGATAAGTATTATGTTAGTTAAGAAATCAAAACAAAATAAACACACTAAAAACCAACACCTCTAGCCTAGACACTCAAGGAGCTAGAGAAATACACAATTAACTAACAAATTAAAAACAAAAAAAAAGAGTTTACCTTCCATGAGAGCAAGTGTTGTGAGTTGGCAATGGGTTGATGTGCTCAATTGTATGCTCAATAAATTTTTGTCATTGAAGCTCCATTGTTCTACCTCTTCTTAGTACCTTGGTAATGTTGGTTGGCTTTGGCTTGATTTGGCAAATGGGCATGGTAATACTAAAATAATGAATCTTTATGGAAGTATTTTGGCATAACAATATTAAAATAGAAAGCTTAAAGATCAATGAGTGAGGCCTTGTCTTTATAGCCTTCAAAGTTAACTCTAATCCAAGTGTAATTAGGTTAGAATTAACCATGGCTGAATTCAAACTAATCCTAGGTGAGTTAAGGCTAACCCTAGTTGAGTTAAGGAGGGGACATGTAATTAACATTTGAGATAGATATCCCATTAATTAGGCATGGCTCTCTATTTTTGAATTTATGCATTTAGGAATATATTTTAAATTCTTTGACTTCTAAGATGATGATATCATTATGACCTCATATTTATTGAAATTTTTTTTACAAAATTTATTTTCATTAATTGCACATGGAAAATTTACTCAAGCATTTAATCTAGTTGAATTAGTTGATTCATTGTACTTAGCATTTTATCACTCTAGGAATTGTTCAAGTACCTTGCATAATGGGTCCAAAGACCAAACTACTACTTGTTAGGTCGTAATGTGATTGTAGATGAATCTATAAGAGGTTACTATTATGTACACAATAATACTTCAAATATAGATGCCTCAAGATGACTTTGAGTAATGATATCTGATGTGTGAATGAAATTGGGATACTCAATGATTTCTAGGCTTAATCTGTATTGTTTGGTAGAAATCAATCTGAAGTATGATTGGAAGCTAGTTGTAATCATAATGGGGTGTTTACTATTTGCCCCTATTTGGGAAGGTGTTGAAAGCTATAGGCATAGTAACATCTTCTCAAATAATGAAAAATTCGTTAATGCCTAATGCCCCAAAAGGTGATGGATGAGCCTTGGATGCCCCCTCGAGGGAGCGTGCAATAAATAAGGTCAGTGATTTTTCCCTTGAAAAAGAAGAAAACAAAGGGACCTAAAGATAAAGGGGGTGGAGAATAGTGATTTGTCTAAAAGTGGTTATAATTAGTGGTACAATGAGGTACCCCAGTTGGATAGATAAAAAAGATGATTTATCCAAAGGTGGTTATATCGACATAGGGAGGTATAAAATAATGATTTTCTCAAAGGTGGTTATAATTATTAGCATAATGAAAAAGAGTCTGGTCGAGTGGATAGAGATAATAATTTGTGTAAAGGTATTTATAACCACTAGCACAATGAAAACATACCCTAGTAGGGCATCGAAATGATAATGATTTGCCTAAATATGGTTATAATCATTAACAACTAGATACATTAAAACATAATGATTTGCCCAAAGATGGTTATAATTATTGGCACGATGATCTGGGACAATGTGACAAATAAAAAAAGGAGGATTACGTACTAAATTTGTATGCATGGAGTAAGAGTAAGTCAGTATATAGGATAGACATGAATTCAGGGTTCTTGATAGTATGGAGACACACATCCTAACTAGCAAGGATTAAAATTCATTAGTGATTTAATTACTATGTATTTGGGTAATGTTTGTATATGTTGGGAATTTTTTAGGTGAATAAGGAGAAGTACCATGGCATGATTTCTTGTAAGATCAACCGAATTGATTTTTGTTGTAGCATGTGATGGTATGCATCATGATAGAAAACACCATGACGACCTAGTTGTAATATGCATAAAGACTAACATGATATCCAATATACAAATGAAAATAATGCACTAATGATAAAAACCTTGATGACAATGTTGTCATATGAATACATATGGACTTAAGTATAATATGTAAGGAATCATCCAATGAATGCATACATACTAAGTCAAGAAAAAATAATGAAAGTAAACAAATAGGCAAACAAATAAACAAACAAACATAAACACAAAATAAAACATTAATAAACAAAAATACAACAAAACACCAATAAAAAGTGAACAAAATAATCAAAATAAAATTAAACAAACACAAACAATGGTTAATCACAATGTTAGTGCAAACACAAAACAAAATGTTCGTGAATGTGTAATAAAGGTGTTACATTTGGTGATGGGGTAACCTCTAAGCTAGATAATAATGATGTGGGTATAATAATGCAAGAACAATTGGCACAAGGTTACCTCTAGGCTATAGGAAAATAATGATACAAACAAAATGACAAACATTGCCCCTAGGCTATAGGAGACAACAAAACAAATAAATAGAATGGGGGTATAAAAGAAAAGGAAGGGGTAGTCAAGCTGAATCTAAATGCACTAGGAAAGTGGACCTTGCCTACATAGTTCTATGGATACAAGATCCAACATGAACTTTAGGCCAAATATAGTTCTACCAAGATATGGGATAGAGGAAGAATTATGAGTAGAAAAATATGATTGGCTTGTAGAGAAATATAGGAATGGTCTCGTAAAATGGTGAGTGTGTGAGAAAAGAGGGGATGATGTTTCAAAATCATAAAAATGTTAACACAAAATAAATTTTAGAAGCATGAAAGTATGGTTTAGGCTAAAACCACACTAAAAGATAATAGACAAGCGCTCGCACATGAACTACGTTCATAATGCTTATTACGTCAAAGGTTGAGAATGAGAATGAACTCATAAAATGACAAGACATTCAAATAGAAATGGCTTGCAAAATGATGAGAGTGTAAGAAAATCTAATTGGTCATTAATGCATCAAATTTGGATGCACAATGGTAACAATATAATTGAAACGAACCCAATAAACCCACATACATTTTTTTTAGGAGACATCCCAAAATAAAATCCAGAATAACCTTAAAGGTTCATTAAAGATCAATATGATTTGTCATGCTGAAGATAATATATTTTAATTAACCTTCAAAAATTGATTGTATTCTAGCCTTTATATTCTCTCCTCTCATACTCTATTTTCTGCTTCAGGATACAACTAAAGGTATTATGCTGCAGGATGCAACTATAGGTGTTATGCTATAAGATGTAACTATTTGTTGTAGGTTGCTTATAATTTTTGTTGCCTGATTAAATATTTATAAAAATTTTCTTTCTCAGATGAAGCAACATTCTATTTTTTTATAGTAAATAACATAAGTAGAGCCTATATTGCATGTTACTACTCAATAAAAACTAGAATTGATAAATCAATAATAAATTGATCACAATGTTCATTAGACCATCCTTTACACATTCAACTTTATGCTTTGGTGGTAACATCCTGCTAAATTGAAAGGTAGCCAAAAAACTAGAGGCCCAAAATTGACACAAGACTACAAGGAATCAATCATCCCCATGCCCCACATAATAACACAATGAATAGTATTGGAGATTCATGCATTAACAACAAATCCATTATATACAACGATCATAAGAGCATAATAGCCAACCTAAAACATCAGATTTACACCAAATTCTTAATAACACCTAATAGAGTATAAATTGCATACTCTTGACATATTTCATATAGTACTCTATACTATACAAAGGAGTTTTAGAATACTTACAATTAATACATAAGGTCTGTATAGTAGCACTATGTACAGCAACAATAATCTTCATATCATAGAGTTTACAATGATATATAAATTCTACATTAGACACCATAACATCTTCAAGCAATCTAGTATAAGTACATCATCTAGATGAGATCATGTTGAAAAAGGAGAGTAACTCAGGGTGTCTTCTCCTACACTAAAAATCAATTCAATACAAATCACCTTATGGCTGGCAAGTCACCTTCCTCATACTAAACAGTTTGCTAAAATTTTAAACTATAATATGACAATTCATATTTTGAATCATTAAACATATATCAGTGTTATGATAGCAAAATCTTTTACAAGAATAATCAGTAGACATATTTATGCCAGTTGAATCCTTACTTACAAACTTAGCATGTAAAACATTACAATCCTCATGTACCATTTATTTACTAAATTTAGATGTAGTTGGTAGTAAACACTTTTAACCAAAAGTATTCACATAAAAAGATAGCATTTTTCAAATGTATAAGTGATTGTCATACTATTCATAGCAATGGCATGCAATGATTGATTATTTCATTCCAACTTGCATACTATAAGGATCCCAATAAGGCAAATGTTATTTCAAAATTTTATTCTTACCAACCAAAATCATGTCAATAATAAAATAGCAAAAACACTCTAACTTTGTTCAGTTAGATCAAGACAATTCTAAGCACCTCTGTAATTAATAGGCCAAATAAAGAAAAACTTTTATTGTAGGAGGCTCCTAGAAATGGGGTCCAAAAAATAAGACCAAAAAGGAGAAGGTTGATTCTAATTGATGGATTCAATTCTTGTGATGTTAATCTAGAAGTTTGGAGTATCATTAATAGATAACCAGGGGTTTAGATATTTTTAAAGCATTAACTTCTAGGCTATTATGAGATGATTGCATAAAAAAATAGTGTAAATGACTAAAAAAAATGTCTTACCAAAAATAATAAATGATATAATCATAGCAATAAAAGGGTCTCTCATCCAAGATAAATCTGGAGAGAATCTATACAGGTTTTAGTTTTGAGAAAATGAGATGAATGCTTGAAAAACTAAGTCTCTTTTGAGTTTATAATTTCCTTTCATAAATGGTACCACCAAAATTCAATCGAGTTAGGAATAATTAATCAGAGTGTTGCTTCTATTTCTCATATAATAAAATAATATGTTCTAACTCATATTAGTCATCAACTAAAATTTTAGGTATTTATTGAAGGTTGTTCTTCAGGTTGATCTGGGCTGATTTTCTAGCCTAGACCACATCAACTATAAAAATAAAATATAACTCAGCCCAAGGTTTATCAACCATCCAAGATGCCTCCAGCCACAAGTTACAACAATCAAACAAAGGGGAAGAATTTCAATTGAATTCCACATACTTCTTATTCTAATAATTCAAAAAACAATCATGCCAACATGATAAAATCAAGAAAGGACTTACCCCTCAGTATGTATTAGTAATAAAGTGTAATTTTATATGCATTCAAAATGAATGTACATATTATTAAATTTTATTTAAAACTTCAATACATAAAAAATAATTAATGCAACCCCAACCATTCCAATGTCTACCTATGATTGCATGATTCCTTGCATAAATGCAACCCACAATCATAACCAGTTATGCATAGTTTAAAACTGAAATGACTTCCCGAGACCTATAAGAAGGCTATAGATCCATCTTATCCAACCAAAAAAAGTATACACATCCCACAAGCTTGACATAATCAATTTATTTAAACTGATCATGCACAACTCATTCAAGTCAAAAGTTCCTTCAAAACCTCATTATAAATTCTGATTTTCACATCCCATTATGCAAAGAACAAGAATGTACAGCCCAAGAATAAAGAAAACAATCACATACAATCATAATGAATACTTCTAAACATAAGAGGATTTTAAAATCAACATAATAAAATATCCAACACTTCTAAAGTTCACTCACACATCTGCTCATTTGTTGTAACCTTGTAGCCAAATTCATCTCCTAAGTAACACAGTTGAGAGGACCAAATTGACCCAATGCCCTCTTCATAAGAGTCCAGATAAAATCAAATAAGATAGACCTTTGTTACAGCTAGGTCAAATTTAAAGAGGTAACCCAGAGTTTTATAAAAATCACCTAATTAGGGGCCACAATAAGAAAAAACAAAATAAAATTAGCATTTTATTTTTTAGTCAATGCTACAAGGGTCGAGCCCCAAATTATAAAAATGCAGATTTTTAACAAAATCCCAAAATAGGGAAAATAAAATAGCAACAATTAATTTTGCATGGGTTTATGAGTTTGTCTAATTTACTCACTAAGGCCATATTACTATATTTTAAAACTACTTTCTGCAATCCATAGTAAAATAATAAGACTCAGATTTTAATATGAAATAATTACTCACATAAACCTAATACAAAGGGCATATAAATTATGCTTGTAAAACCTCACTCCAAGTTTTTCCATTCAATGCTACAACTTTTCATTTTCTAAAAGAAAACCATGGCATCTAATAATGAAAAGTGAATTAACAGGCCCAATCAAGGCCAAATAATTTACTAGCAACCTCTATTCATTTTTATCAGGTAGGTATTAGAATTTATATAATTATAACCCAAATACCCTTGATACGCATTGAGTTAGAAACGCATATATGCATGCTTATACATGCTTATATGGGCCTATATCTCAACAAGAACATTTACAAGTTACCACAATACAGTTTATACCAGAATGCAAAATTATTTAGGAGGGTAACTTATATGAAATCATTTCCCTAGACTACCAACTGGAATCTTTCACCCATCTTCCTTCATTTCATATCACCATAAAAAAATTTCCTAAGAGCATCTTTTCATTTCCAAATTCTTCTCTTTGAAATGCAACTAAAAATTATGAGTTGTGTAGAAACATGCGTCTCTCAATGGCTTCACATGGTGTCCCTAAGAAGATTTATGATGCACCTAAAACTTTCCCATGGCTGCCACAAATTTTTACCATTTCTCTCTCTCAACACTTGGCGTGTCCACTATGCATCTTGGACTTCCAGATGCCATGGTGTCTCCCTCACTCCTCTTCTTCCAGAAGCTTTTTTCACAAGTTAAAAACCCTATTCAAGATTCTCCCAAATTGACCTTTTGGTCAATAATAAAAAATGATAATAGATATAATATTTACCATAATTTTTTGGCCTTTATAAAAAATCAATTTCTAATGATAGCAATAATTGGTTTAAATATAAACCTAGTCCATTCATGGACTATAGAAAAATCATAATATATATTAAATTAAAGCCTTTAATTTAAACCTTAGCAATAAATATTTTAATGATTTCTATAATTTCTTCTTCAATGCCTTTACGAGGCTCCAAATAACAATTTGAACAAAAAAAAAGGGCTTAACACATTAATCGTAGAAGATTTATTGACACAAAGCCTTCACCATAATAACTTGGGTCATGATAATAATCTCACAAAATAACGAGAGCATATAGTTAAGGCCAATAAGGATAGATAAATTAAAGGACAAGGGGTTACTTATGAAATAACTAGGAGTCTCAAAATCTTTAAGACAAATAAGTAATTGAAAAAGAAATGAAGGTGAGACCAAGCTAACCTAAGATACCCCATTTATCTAAGTGTTTCCTACATAGTTTGTGTAAACCTCAGGCCGATGTAGGTTCTCCCAAAAAATGAGAGAAAAAATACCAAGGTGGTCTAGAAATAAAACTAAATAGATAAAATGTCTCATCCCAAAAAAAATGATGGCTTTATATCGTAAAAATTCTAAGCCAATTTTCATGATTTTTAGGATTTTTTATATCTTTTACCAGTGTTTTTAGAATTTTATAAGCATCTCGACTCGATTGAGAATGACGAGAAACCAAATAGTTCAACTCAAAAAATGGTGATAATGTGGCTTAGATTACTCATAAAATGGCAAGAACATGGATAAAAGGGTGACTGAGCTGACCTCAACATAAATCGAGTGTTACCTACATAGTCCCAGAATGAAACCTTAAGTCACTTTAGTTTCGTATTACAGTGAAGGAATCCGATTAAGTAGCAGTAAGTTCATGAATTAGGCAAATGGCAAGGAGATGCAGAAAGGCATGGTAAATGTGTTATTCCTAATTTGATTATAGGGGGTTATAATTAGGAAATAATGACATAGTTCAATGATACTAATTTTCCCAAAGGTGATTAGAATTAGTAGTATGGGGTGGGACGTTGATTTGCCCAAAGATGGTTATAATCAGTAGCACTCATAATGAAATAAAATAACAAATGAAGTATGTAACTATCAAACCACTATCATATGGATCCAAGATATTGCCTCTATATAGAATACTGAATCAACTATTGAAACTTGATATGAGTCTTTTGGTTGAAGGTGCTTGAAGAACCAATAGATCATAACCAATGTCATAAAGGTGGGTTAGGAGTGTAAAACAACTTCAATAAATAGGGAAGGCATGGTATAAATGGTCTACGGTATGATATGAGGAAGATGATGGTATGGTACCAAAGGGGTAATAGGGTTGCCCCTAAGTGACAAGGTAAGTTAAATTGTAGGGTATGAAACAACTACAAAGCGAATAGGAAATGGAAAAAATATGGTATATGATAAGGCAAGGCAAATGGTAAGGTAAAGATATGGTTTTGTTATTCTTGCTGATGTGGAAATGCACATCCTGATCAACATATGACATAATCAGAATAGTCAATTATGTAAATTGCTAACCCACACCACTTCTGAATAGTTACTCTATAAAGAAAAAGTTATTGATTTCGGCTCCAATAATATTGTTGTGATCTTCACTGGTCATTGATTTTATTTTCTTTATACTTTGAGACAAGATGCCTTTTAGCCTCTATAAAAGAATGTTTGTCCAATGATGGTAAATAAGGATAAATGGTCTAATTTGACAATGTAAAGATAGATCATAATGGAATGTATAATGGTTGGGAAACAAATGAATATCATATTTTTAAGCACACACAATGTTATTGATTTTGGATTTGACATAATTTTGGTTGTGGTGGGATCGAAGACTTTTGAATATTCTCTCAATAGGACCACTAGATTTTTTTGTTGTTTGGACTTGAGAGATGTTGCCATATAATTATGTTGTAGAGTGGAAGTTGTACTGATGTTATCTATAATAATGTCTTCATCAAGCAGTGAAGAACTATTGTGCTCAGTGATTGGTATCTCGAAGAGGTCTTCACTAATAAAATTATCTTGATTATCCAATAGTGCCTCCGAGAAGGTTTCACTAAGGAACATTAACATTTGACTTTGATTGTCTTCTAGTGTCTCAAACAAGGTTTCACTAGAATATGTTGATTTTGGACTTTGATTGCCCCCTAGTACCTTCGAAAAGGTTTCACTAGGAGATTGTTCTTCTGTATGAATGTGTTTTTGTCTTCCCTGATATTCTAGAACTAATATGTCTCCATGGATATAGTTCAATAAGGTGTGATTCTATTGGTCCCAATCGATAATTGTGGGAGGTGGAATGTCAATATAATCGCTATACTAGTTGGTGTTAATGGCATGTGGAATGGTAATGGAATGGGAAGAGGCAACACAATCCTTATAGAATATACTATAATAACTTATTTTGAAGTTGAAGTAATCATCCTCAAAAATTATGGAAGGATCATAAATGTATTCAAATTGATTTACAAGGTATGTGTAACCAATGTAGTAACAACCATGAATGTATTTTGATTTTGAAGTTGAGTCTAACTTAGGGGAATCTAAATTTGATGTTGAAACTGAAGTTGATTCTACTTTTGTTGTTAAATCTAATATCGATTCAAAAATAAAACCTGACTTGAATGTTGATTTTTCATCTAATGTTATGGCAAAATTGTTATGTTGAATGTTTGGTATTGGATGAGAAATGACCAGGGGTTGAATAATGGGTTCTTCAAGAATAAGTTCAGCTAAGAAGGACTTCACAAAGACTGGCTCATCTAATTGAAGCTTCTCAATAAAATTGAAATGGTCAACGAGGAATTCCATAGAGACTTATTCATCAAAGTGAGGCTCCTTAAAAATAAGGCCATGGTTGAGGTAACAATTTGACCAAAGGTGGTTATAATCATTAGGGGGTGACTCAACAAATACTTTCTTATAAGAGTGAGACTCCTCAACCAAAAGAAAAGGGTCAACAGGAAATTCCACAAAGACTAGCTTGTCAAAGTGAAGCTCCTTAAAAATAGGGCAATGGTCAAAGGGTAATTTAACATAGGTTAACTTATCATAAATAGGTGTTTCAACAAACAACATCATGGATTGGTTGGTTCTCTTGGCCTAAAATTGGTTTCAAAATATTAGTTTTGAACATGTTGGTCTTTGAAAGACAACCCGTGATGAGGTAATGATTGTCTATGTTGTGGTTCAGAGACCAGCATGGATTTTCTAAAGTGGGGGAAGGTCGAGAATGGATGGATAATGACCTGTGTTTTAATAATGAGATCTTTGGAAATAGGTGCATCTAAGATGGGCTCAACAAAGGCTAGTTACGGGTCTAAGATGGTAAATGTGATCCATCTAGTAGAGATTACACAACTTTATTGGGATAACGAGCTACCAAATTTGGAAGGGCCTAAAATAGTAATGAAAGGGTTTTGTGAAGCTTAGTTGATAATACAGGCCAAAAGAGGAGGGCCTAAAATGGTAATCCTTGGGCATTGTGAAGCTTGGTTACTAACGAAGGCTAAAAGATGAGGGCTTGAAATGGTAATGAATGGGAATTGTGAAGCTTGGTTGCTAGTGTAGACTAAAGGATTAGGGCTTAGAATATTAATGAAAGCGCATTGCGAAGCTTGGTCTCTAGCACAAACCAAAGGAGGGTTATTGGCATAAGTAGTGGAATGGGTACCATTATCATAAAAAGGGCAAACTTGATATGTTAATTGGCCCAAATAAGGGCGATCTTGACATATGATAATCAACATGGTTAGGTTTGAAAATTAGCCCAAAGAGGGTGGTTTTGGTTTATGAAAATGGTTTGGATCTAGGTCTAGGTTTGAAAGTGGCATGGTCTAGGAATAGATCTTGGTTACAACAGAACTTGGAATAGGTACTTGGTCTATTATTACAAATGTTTTGAACTTCACCTAGAATGGAGATCTTCTCCAAAATCATCAATGGTAAACTTGGTCTCAAATGCCTTTAAGGTCTAATGTCTTGCACACAAATGGTCAAATGAATGGCAAATTTTTAATTCTGATTTCTGGCAAACTATTTCAAACAATTCTAATCTAGGTCTAAAAATAGAAAATAGTGATAGGTCTTTGGAATAAGGCACAAAGATATGCTCAAAAAAGCATGAAAAAAACCTAAAAACTAAGGTAAATTATAAGTATTTGGGGGCACGGCATAAATATAAATTTAAAAACACACTAAGTCTAAGAAATGAAAAGGTAAATGCTAGGTCTTTGAAAGCACTGCACAAAGCTAGACTTGGAATAACTAGGTCTAAAACACAAGGTAAAATGTTAGGACTTCATAAACATGACACAAAGCTAGAATTAAAACAATTTATGTCTAAGAATGAAAGGTAAAATGATAGGTCTTTATAAACACATCACAAAGCTAGACTTGAAATAAACTAGGTAAAAAATGGTAAGGTAATTAATCTAACAATTTGAAACACTTTGACTCAAACCAGACACACGAATTCAAACACAAACTTGACCATTGGTAAAAGACATTGGAATTTAGGCACATGCATAAAAATAATTGATAAATTCAATTCCAAGTAGGCAAAAATAAGAAAGGGGAGTAAAACATTCAAGCCCAAGTGATGAGCAAGACTCAAATGTGAATTATACATGCTTAAGGTTGTACTTAGAGAGAGAGTTTTGACCTTATTTATAAGCAAAAAAAGAGATGCAAGGCACACAGAAGATAGACCACTTCCCAAATATAGGCATAAAAGATCTTCAAATCAAGCAAGGAATTAATCTAAGTTGCACAATCCAAAAGTGAGAGGTAAACACCTAGACCAAAATTAAGCGAGGCATAGGCATAAACCAATTAATTTTTGAATTTAAACTTTACTAGACCAATTTCAAATTTATTTTAGAAGACTCAGTTCTCAAATAGATGACATTCTAGACCAATTTATATGGTACAACGATACAAAACATAAACCAAAAGGCATACATGATTTTGAACTTAAATGGACACAAGGCAAAGGTTCTGAAATAATACGAGCAATGTAACAATGTTAATTTATTCAAAAGGTATGACAACATCTTTGTTTCAAAACTCTAATGCAAAAACTTGAGGATGAAATGGGAGGTATAATGATTCCCCTTCAAATATGTGACATGCACAAAAATTTTGACAAACGTCTAAGGCAAATTTGTGGTATCAAACGGATGGCATAACACCTCTTTTAGGCAAGAAAGGGTGTATAAACATGACTTGATTTGGATGTGGTTTTGGACATGTGTTTTGATAAATAAAGATAGTTTTTAAATCAAATAATTAAAGTAAAAAGGAAAAGACACAAAAACACCTAAGGGTATCATCCTATTCTTAAAAACTGACAAGGTGGCTTCGTATCATCAAATTTTGTTTAGATACTCCTTTAGAGGAAATAATTTGTTAATCCAAAATTTTATATGCACATGAAAATTAGGGTTTTTAGGCCCCCTCTTCTCTCAAGAGTTCATAAGGTGACATGGAACTTTGGGCTACTCACCTTGCATTGATAATACGATTGACTTTTCCATGGCAAACTCCTTACTCTGTTAAATACCTATAAACAATCAACAACAAAAAACTTGCTATCAATAAAAGGTTTATGAATTACAAGGATATAGATTACTATTCATAGTTTATTAAATAAAGTTAATTATTTAAACATTGAAAACCTAAATCATAAGTGAATTGGGTTTAAGGGGTATCCTTGGTGATATTGTTTTAACACCAAGAAGGGGTTAAATTAAACCTTTAATTTGTTTAATAATCATTATGTTAATATGATTCTAATTATTAATTAATTATTTCATTGTTTTGACATTTGAATGTCAACCCTAAATTGGGGTAAGCTATCATTATGTTATTTTGATGAGTCAAACCATGAAAATGGAGAACTAGGGTTTGATTGAGTAAATATTACTATGGTTGCATGTTTGACTATGTTGTTAAGGCTTCTTAGATGTCGACCATGCCAATAAATTTTGGCATTTATGGCGAGTCTTTCTTGAGTTGAACATATTGAATCATGGAGAAGTGTTCACCATAAAAAGAGGGGTTTTTGGTGGCATGAAAATGATGGAGGAAATGATAAAATATGGATGGGTATTTGAGGGGAAAAAGGTAGTCATCGTTAGGGAAGAATAAAAGAAAGGTGAATGAATTTGGCAAATGCAGAGTGGATAGTCTTTACCTGAAGTGCATTTTTGAGGTAAGGTTTTGTTCTTTGATTACTCTACATATCTACGTTAATGATGGTTGAATGCTTAATGTTTAAGATTGATTATTAAATTATTTATATTTTAATGTAATCAGGGATTTGACCCTGTGGATGGATAAATCCATCCATAGGATCAAATCATTGATTCAAAGTTTATTATAACATAAACATAGCTAATTTGGGTAATATAAATGAACAATATTGTAGGTGCTATTTTATTTACCCAGTTATGTTGGCTTATTTTTATAAGCCTTAGGTTAATGGCCTAGCTGTAGAACTTTAGTAAACTATTGTAGGTCTCCACTTCAACCTCAAAGAGTATACGACAATATTAAAAGATAAACAAGGGTTTGGGTGTTAAACTTACCCTAATTTGTGAATGTATACTTGATACTAGGGTTACTAAGACCATAGAACCATTCTTAACATTATTGTAGATTCATACCTTGTCTTAGCCAATTTACAACAGTTTCAATTAATTGTCTATGGCTTAAAATTCAAAACAAGACAACATGGATGTATATCCATGAAGTTAGTTTCATGTTGGTAGACCAATATTAATCTTGGGAATACTTTTAATATGATTGTATAAGCAATATGTTGGTAGGATGATGGTGTTGTAACAACATAGAGCCGAATAGATATTTGAGAACTTAAGTATACCATATGGTATACTCCAGGGTAGTGATATTTGAGTGACTCTATGCCTTAATTTTATCTTTGTTTTTGTCACTCGATTCATTATAAATAGAATTGTATATGGTATATCTAGCTGAGTATATAGATCTTTGTCAAAATTGTTACTCTTCAAACAGAGTTGTTAGTCGATTGTAGCTTTTATAGGAATTATTATTTTGGTGTATACTCTTGGTAATGTCATTTTGTTTTAAGTTTATTATAAAAATAACTATTGTGGGCAGATTCTTACACCAAATTAAATCTTATATAATTTTATTATATTTCCTTGAATAAATAGAATAAAATCTCCTTGAATAAATAGAATAAAACATTGTTTTTTTTTGGGGAACTATTTGCTATCATTTTACACATATGAATTTATGCTTGGTTAGAAATAATTCAGCTATAAATATAATTTATGAGGAGAGTAACCATGTGATTAATGATTTTTAATACTCTCTTAGGCATATAATTAATATACAATAGTTTTATTGTTGTAGGTCGAGATGAGTAATATTTATATGAGTTAATTGTTGAGCATAACCCTTGTTGTGGCTAAGACCAAAGTTAATATTGATTTATTTTGAAAATATGAGTATGGATTTTGTACCCTATTTTGAATATATATGAAGTTTCCCATATCATAGGATAAGAACTCAATTTGAATGATAAACTCATAAAATATAGTGTTTATGAATTATACATATAGACATATATACGTATGACCATTTATATGTAGTTTGCCACTGAGAATTGCTTGTGAGCCTTATTATCTATATATAAATGGGCATATGTGGTATATATTTGTATATGTGTGTAAACCCATATGGGTAATGGGATAAAATAACAATGTTTAATTTTCCTAGGTTTTATTCATTTGTTCATATGATCATAATATTTAGGGTGGTCGAGAGCTCCTAGTATGAACAAAGATGATTGTGTAAGGATAACAAATGCATTCATATATGATCTATTGTGTATTTCATTAGAATGAAATGTGGTTATTACAGTCATATTTGTTGAATGGAAAGTAGATGATTTTGAGTATATTAGCTATGCAAATGAAATATGTATAAACCCAAAATAGTGTGTTGAATTCCTGATTTTGCTTATTTTCATTGGATTTCATGAAATGGGGTTTATACATGAACCTTGTAGCATCTTTGATTATCTTAAAATATTAATTGATGAGTAGATTTATAAGAGTATAGCCTTATTATGTTAAGGGATATTATGTTGTCATTGAAACTTATGGAATATGAACAGTGGGTTGTGTTTATGTATTTATTGTGAAACATATGATGGATTGTATGTGTGATTTCCTCGTATTTATATGTTGTGGTATTTGTATAGAATTCTATATTGAAATCCATGGATTCATGCATTTAATTTTTATAATAAATTTTTGTATTAATGACACTAAAAAAATTAGGTGAGAAGCTCTTCACGTACTTATTGAGTATCACTAATACGTAGATTGAATGTAATCCAATTGAGTTGTGTGTGTGAATATGACTAATCTAAGCAATCTTAAAAGTATATGAAAACTTTGGCCAAAGTTATTTTTATATTTAAATATTATCATTTCTCCTGTTTGATTTAGTTTTCATGCATGCACGATATCATGTTAGAATAGATTTATTTATGGCATGTTGCATGTGATGGCTATCTTACAACACACGGGTTCTAGTTAAATTCTTGATACTCACACAATTATAATCTGTCCATCTATAAAGGGAGGGTCATTCTATAGTTGGGAGATTATACAGGGGATATATGATCTATGGTTGTTGTGGAAAAGCACTTCGATGATGCTCTCACTCCCCTCCAGCAATCAACTGATATAGACTTCTACTCAATATTACTTATTAGATATTGTTGAGTCTGTGGATACTCATATGTTCCATGGAACATAGTATAACTATAAATTGATGTCCAAATGTATAACATTGTATAATTTTACTTTTATGACACTTTATCATTCAAGATTTGGTTGGTCTTATTACATAAATTTTGATGTAAACTTTTAGTAGTTGGTTGAGTTGTATTCTACAGAATAATGATATGTAATGATTTGGTTACAAAATCCAAATTGATGTTATTTATTGATCATTAAATAAATGAATCAAATCATATGTATGATTTATATTGATGCATTTAGTTAAACATCAGGTTTCTTAACTTTAGTTAACAATAATCTAATTTGAGTTAGCGAAGTTAAATTTTAAAAAAATCTACCTAATTTTGGTTAAACCTAGTGGGGTTCTAACATAGTCAGTTGACTATGTTTGCATATTCTTTTTTAACACACAAGTTTTACATAATGCATCAACCCAGTAAACTTTATTTTTAGAATATTTAAATTAAAACTTGAGCAATATAACATAATTTTTTTAAAACTAAGTATCTTTAAAACCACTATGTTCATTCTAACCTTCTCTATCATTTCAATTTTTCATTTACATACTATTTTTCATAAGTTGTCTATAAAATTGCAACCTTATAATGAATTGGCTTGACTAACTCGATATAGTTGTGTTCATTGTCTTCTCTTTAGAAGATATAGTCAACCCGTTTGACTGTGTTCTTATAGATCTTGCTTCCGTAGAATAGTAGTGACCCTGTTGACTCTATTTTGCATTGTTTGCATATAGTGTCACCTTAATTGACTCTGTACTCTTCATAGTCAAATAAATTAACCTATTTTGATAATAATTAGTTCACCTTTTATTTTAGTTGATTGCATGCTTAGAGTAACAAACATAGATTAATTAGGTGTTTTTTCAATTTACTGATTTAGTCACACTATTTTTCTCTTTTGCACAATTTCAAATCACTTTACACAAAAAATATTAAATATTTTTATTCCCAAGGTCTACCTACTTCGATTTTATCATCAAGGGGGAAGCTAAATTGGTTTTCTAGCCAAGTATAAATACGTGGTTGATGGTATATATATTTTCAAAGCACCTGACACCCTTATCATTGTGAGATTATGAAGTGAGGAGGTATATCCCAATACCAAGTCAGTACCATTTCCAATACAAATCCCTTTCAACCTAAACTACCTTAAACTATCCATAGATTGCTTTCTAGTTCATTTTTACAACCAACTCCCCATCACATTAATTTCAAATTTTATTATAACTGAACAACATTTAGGAATGACTAAATAGTTAGTATTTACATTCAAGTTATTGCTTGCTCTTTGATCATTGTATTTGTATTAAAAAACTTGCATTAGCAAATGTTAATACATAGTTTGTGATGTATGTTATAATTAGTTCAATCACATTGATCCAAATGCTTGTGTGCTTCAATTTATGTGCTTAGATATTATCTTGCAATTTTATTTTATTTTCTTTGTTTTTAGAAATGTTAGCCATTTTTGGCCCACATATCAAAATTTGCCTAAGTATGAAAAAGGGAGCTTTCAAGAAAGAAAATGGCAAGTATTTGGGAGGACTTTGGGCTTTCCAATAGTGATAACTTCGGGTTTCTGAGGGCACAATGCAAATTGGGTTTCCATCAGTGCTTAACTTCTAAATGTTTTATAAGTAGAAGTAATTTGGGTTTACAAACTTGAATTACTCATGGATAGTGTATTTTGGGTTCACCAAGGAGCACTACTTGATTAATTAATAAGTTGTGAGTAATCAAAAACTTGAAATAAGTAAAGGGGCTTGACAAACCTAATTTGGTCTCAAAAAATAGTGCTTCTCAGGTTCTTCAAGGGATAAGTCTTCTTTATAAATCTGAAGGGCACTCTCAAAATGTCAAAGGGCCTTTTTCAGAAAAAAGGATCATTTCAACATTTTTGAAAGACCAATCAGCTTTTTCAAGGGTCACTCTCATAAATCGAAAGGGCTTTTCCTTCTCCAAGTGGACAGTTGTAATTTTCTCGAAGGGTATGTTACCCTTCGAAGGACCATTTCAAAATTCCTGAAGGGTATCTTTCCCTTTGGGATGATCATTTGTGGAAGTCTGAAGGGACATACAGGAAACTTGAAGGGTCTCTCACCCTTCGAGAAGGTCCATTTTGAAAAGTTTGATGGGTAATTTTTGAAGGAAGAGAGAAAGAAGGAAGCTTTAGATAAAAAGTCTGAAGGAATTCTTTCAAAAAAATTGTCTAAATAAATTCCTTCAAGGGTTTTGCCTGAAAGAAAAGGCCGAAGGAATTCCTTCAGAAGAAAAACCCAAGACCAATGTCCAAAGGAAATGATGGGCCCAATGGACATCAAAATAAAGATAAGCGACTAGCCATTGGAAGTAATCAAGTTTGAAAAGCCTAAAGTCTTAAGGCTTGGAAACAACAAAATGAAAAGACTTCAAGATGGACAAATCTAAAGTAAGTAAGATTGGAGAACCCAAATTACTTTGCATAAAATAAATCATATTTTTATAAGCACTTTACTTAAAAGGCTTTATAAGTCAAAGATTTAGGAAAGTCCAAAGTTGAAGAGATCAAAGAACCTAAATTACTCTACATAGATTAAATCATAATTCTTCAAGTGCTTAATTTAACCTTGATCTAGCAATGCAAGAATCATGATGCAATGAAGGAAAGGCTACCCACATGGTGTAAACTAGAGTAGAAAGGGCCAATCAATAAAGGACAAGTGGCACAAGGATAACCAATGAGCATGGGAGAGTCCAAGTGGTTGGTAGCTAGAAATTATGAAGGCTCTCATCTACTAAAGTTCGCTCCCCACAATTGTCATTTGACACTCAAATACAACATGAATTTTTAGACATGCCAAAAGAAAAAATTAAATATGGGAGGTGCTCGAGAGGATTGTCTAGTGATCCTAAATGATGCATTTAGGGGAAACAGGGAAGTACAACATGAGAGTTCCCACTATCAGTGACTTTTTCTTTCTTCCCCTTCTCTCTTCCCCCTTATATATATATATAGAGGCCTTGGAGCTAAATAAATCATCCTCGAACTGGTGATAGAATCACTCTACAAAAATTGTTGTGTAACAGACCTTTGAATCAATAAAGATTAATTTACCTATCTCTTTGCCTAAAAATTGTGTTGAGTTAGCTTGTACACAATAACATTGTGAAGAAGCATCCTTCCAACCTTATTATCCTTCTTTATTGCTTATTTTTAGGCATTTTATAGTTAGTTGCAGGTCTGAACTTGAGATTTTCCACCATTAATGGACACTTAATGTGGATTCAGAAATCCCTTTTTACTTCATTTATGGTTCAGTGAGCTTAGTTTATGAAATATTTATGCAAGTTAACTGGTTAGGAGGTTATGTAAGCAAACTATCTTATGTTGAATTAGTATCATTCCCTAGACCAAGTGAATCATTTACTTTTGGTGCATCACCTCCCTTAGCTTATATTTCTTTTCAAATAATCCTCCTATCCCTTTTCCTTAGCTGACAAAAGATTTTAGTGTGAGATCAAGAGCTGAAGTGAAGCACCTGAGGAACTAGCCTCATAAAAAATATTAGAGGTTCAACCTCACCATAGGATACTCACATCCTGAGGTTGTCTCCATGCTTGTAGATGGAAGTGAGGGAGCCTAAAGAACTCTTTCACAAGGGTGAAATTCCAAGCTATAATAGTTCTAGCACACTTGGTGGGACAACTACCATTTTTACTTCCATTTTTTATGGAATATTGGTCAAATTTGATGTTATTTTGTTCATTTTGTAGTGGTGGTAGCATTCATCCTTCAACATCTGGTGACTCCAAAGAACACCCTGCTATTTCGTGGCAAAGAAGTAGTTATCTTTCATTCCAAAGGTGATCACAAGATTGACCTTTTTAGGTATTCCTTTTGAGTTTGTTTAATTACCTTTAAACTTAGCAAGAAGGTTAAGGTTCGCGTATACTCACCCTTACATAAGAAGCTACTTTTCTAAACTAGTCATAAGGTATACCTATGCAAGAAGATCCTTGTCAGCCCCTCTTGATGCTATTATTCCCCAAAGAGCTTTTTCAGGCTTTAGTGGTCAAAGCCCTTTGAAGTTACCATAGTATGATCCTATGCCAGTAGAAACCCTCAAAAGTGTTCCTTATTACATAAAAAACCAAGCTATAACTCTTACTGAGAACATAACAGACATAGCCAACTTTTGCAACATTTATAATATCACAGTGGAGAATGTGGTTATTAGGATATTGGTTGTATCCTTAAAAAGAAAGGCATTATATTGGTATAGGGGGCTAGCTCCTAATTCAATCCACTCATGGGATGAGTTGGGAACAACCCTATGTAAGAGGTTTACAGATAAAAGTGATCGTCTGTCACTTATAGAGCAGCGGACCACAATCAAGAGAGCTCCTTATGAAGTCATTCAAGACTTCAATATGAGATTTTAGAAGGTGTGGGATAGAATTCTAGTAGTTGTTAGACCATCTCTAAACTTTGCTTTCTTGTATTACTTGAAGGAACTCAATAATGACATAGCTATAATGATTTAATCTATGTGAGGAGACATATTGCCAAATGCATACAAAGTGGCCATCAAGGTAGAAAACTACCTAGTTCAGGCTGGCAAGCTTACTCCCAGACCCCCAATGCCTCTTTTTCTAGAGATCAGACCACCTCCTACAGTCATTCATCCACTTGATGTTATACTTCTAATGTCAATAATTGTTGTTGTGCCTTCACCTAAGCAAGAGAAGGCCTCTACTAGTGGATCCAAAGACTCCCAAGAGCAAAAGAATTACTTGGAATTGAAAAGCATGTTCTAATCCTTGGGTAATGATGTGGTCAATGTCAAGAGGTAGCAAGCTTACAACAAGCCTTATCAAGCTAATAGGCCACCCTACAAAGGAAATTTCCAAGGATAGGGATAGCCCAACTATGTTAGGTAGCATTATTATAATCCAAACATTACAGGTGATTCCAACTCCTTAGTCCTGGTTCAAAATAATGTGGCTCAAGAGGTTAAAGGGACAATGCCTTGGAATCATTCTTTTGGATAATCCATTATCTCAATTAATGGATCCAACTAGGTGTTTAATGATTAATGGTAGCATGATGTTGCTTATAGATATAACCATGCACTTATGGCCCAAAGCACAGAGGTGCCCACATTGAAAAAGTAAGAGCAACCTCTATAAGAACAAGGCTCAAATCAGGGGTCAAACTAGCCAAAAGCCTCAATGGTCATTAGTGAGCAAGAAGAATGTTATGCATCCAATCTGCATGCTACTCCTAGTTTGGCCCACATCCTAGTCTCAGTGAACACAAGGTTCAAGAGAAGGAATATGGGTGATAATCAGAAAGCTTTCAAATAATCTCTTATCACCACTCCTTCACCAACAAAGCCAATAGTAGTTGCTTCCAAAACCCAAGCAAAGGTTGGGGGTATGCCAATCAACATTATGGAGAAAATGAAGAAATCCAACATAAGTGTACCAATGTGGGACATGTTTTTCATGCCTAGCCAAGTAGACATTCTTTAAGAAGGTCTATCCAAGATGAGTGTTTTTATAGCTACAAGTAAGCAACCAATAAAAGAAGTTGAAGTCTTCACTAATGTAGACAAGAGTCCTTTAGGAGAAGGTCAAGTAGCGTGACCAAGCTTCGCATTCTACATCTCATTAATCATTGATGACTCTTTGTTGTATAACTACTTGGTGGATAGTGGGGCCAGCACCTCAGTCATGCTAAAGTTTATTTCTGACCAGCTAAACCTCAAGTATGAACCACAAACCAAGAGACTCTTATAGCTTGATGGTTCTTCCATAAATCCATTAGGTATCATCAAAAATTTGAGCCTAACCTTACATGCTTGTCCTAGTGTGTCTATGATGCAAGACATGTTGATCTTGGATGTCACTCTTCACTTTGCATTGCATCTTTACAGAGAGTTCACCACCAAGATTGAGAGTTACCTTGTAGCAGATTGGTTTTGCATGGAATTCAGAACAAGGTATGGGACTAAGGTCTCGATCAAGTTGAACCCATGGCACAATTCCACATTAAACCCCATCAGCCAGATAACATAAACCTCAATTATACTATCCTTGATGAAGATGAGTTTATAATTAGTTAGGAGTTGAGCACTCATCCTAAAGAAGTTTCAGACTTGTTTTTGGATGAGCTATGGGGAGATAACCAATTTTTCAACCCTTTAGAAGGTGTTGAGGAAAGAGACATGGGCATCTATTTGTTGTATGAAGAGAATCAACCCATGCCTTCCCTCAATGGACCTAAAGAAGACCCCAATGGTTTATGGAAGTTGTTCTTTGATGGCTCAAAGAGCAAAAATGGTGCAGGTGTTGGGACAATGTTGATTTCACCCTCAGGTAACAAGATTTTCTCTTCCTACAAGTTCCATTTATGTTGCTCTTCAAATGCATCAAAATATGAAGGCTTGATATGTGGCCTTCAATGGGCCAATAAAAGAGGAATCAAACTATTGCAAGTCTATGGGAATAGCGAGCTCATAGTAAACCAGGTTAGAGGCTTGAAAATCATAAAAAATTATTTGATGAGGTCCTACAAAAATAGAGTGTCAGACCTAATTAAATATTTTGAGGCCTTTGACATTCAAGTTGTCCTAATAAATTCGAACCAACATGCTGATAGGATGGAAACTATGGGAGCTCAGTTTGACATTCCAAGTGAGCTGAAAGAAACCAAGGTTTAGCCACATGTCAAGGTCATGGTGAGGCTATCAATGTCAAATAATGAAGCCCACTATCAGGTTTTTGAGAGTGACAAGCAAAGTGCTTACTTCTTATAGTAGGAAGTTGAGTTCTTCTCCTCCAACCAAGCTAAATTATAACATCAATATGAATATCAGATTATTCATCTAAAGTTGAACAAAATTCCTAAGGTGCTAGTGACACTTGAGGGCCATTTTCATGAAAGAGACCATATGAGGAAAGATAAGGTAGTAGTATCAACTGATGAAGAAAACTATGAGAGAGACCTCATCTTCAAGGACAAGCTTCTCAAGCTTGGGAACATAAGCAACAATGTTGAGAGGCATGATTTCATAGCACTTTGCCAAAAGTATGCAAACATTTTTGCTTAGGAGTATAGTGACCTAAAAGGTTTTGATTTTAAGCTAGCTCTGCATACCATAGAGTTGGAGACCAATGCTGGGCACATGAGGTAAAAACAAAGGCCCATTAACCCCAAGATTTAAGAGTTGATGAGGAAGGAGCTAACCAAGTTGATCGAGTCCAAGATCATCTTTCGCATCAAACATTCATTATGGGTAGCCAACTTGCTGCCTATAAGAAAAAAGAGTGGGAAGATTAGGATTTGTGTGGATTTCAGAGATTTGAACAAAGTCTACTTCAAGGATCACTACCCTCTGCCATCCATGGAACATCTTCTCCAAGTAGTTGTAGGATCAGAATGCTTCTCTCTGTTGGATGGATTTTTTGGCTATAACCAAGTCTTGGTGAAAGATGAAGATCGGTGCAAGACTGCCTTCACCACCAAATGGGGCACATATACATACCAAAATATTCCCTTTGGTCCATCAAATTTTGGTGCAACTTTCCAAAGAGCCATGGACATGGCTTTCCAGGGGTTGCTAAACCAAATGGTGCTGGTATACTTGGATGACATCATAGTTTTCTCCAAGAATGTCAGTGAACATATAGACCACCTGAGGCTAGTTTTTGAAAGGTGTAGAGAGTATAGGATTTCATTAAATCCAAAAATGTGTGTGTTTATCATGCATGAAGGTAAGATATTGGGCCACATCATCTCAAAAGAGGGTTTGTCTATTGATCCTGAGAGAACAAGCGCCATCTTGGCCTTATCCCTGCCCAAGCATAAGAAGGGACTCCAAAGTTTCCTTCAAAAGATAAACTTTGTGAGAAGATTTATCCTCATTTTTTCAAGTTTGGTTAGGCCCATCACTATTATTCTAAAAAATAACCAATTGTTCACTTAGCCAAATGAAGGCAAGTCAACATTTGAGGCTATCAAGTAAGCCATCGCTCAAGCACCCACACTTATGAATCCTGATTTCTCAATAGATTTCATATTATATGTTTTTGCCAACATTGATAATATATTAGCTATGTTGATGCAAAGAAATGGTGAAGGACTTGAGCAACCATTAGCATTTCTCAATCAGGAGCTTGAAGCGTATGAAGTGAGGTAAACCTTTGTAGAAAAGTAAGTCCTTGCAGTAGTAAGGAGTCTCAAGAAGTTTAGACCAATGTTATCCAATAGAAAAATCCACCTTATGGTATCTCATCCTAGGGTAAGAAACTTCCTTCTTAATAAATATTTGAGTGAAAAAAGAGTTGGTTAGATTACTAAAGTCATGGAGTATGACATGGAGATCAAGGTCACTAAACTAGTAAGAGGTAAAGGCTTATGTGAGCATATGGTTGATGACTTTCATGAAGACAAAGAGGTCATCTTGGTAACACAAGATAACCTATAATAAAATGCACCTCCACCTCACACTAGTTGGTTCCATGATATGACGCACTTTTTGCTAATAGGTGAGTACCCTCACGGGAGTATTTTAGCATTCATTCCATACCTTATGCTTTAGTTGATGGGTTTTTTTTTAGAAGATACCTCAATGGATTACTCTTGAGGTGCGTAGATGATGATCAAGTAGCCAAGATTTTGGAGCATATTCATGATGGGCCTGCAAGAGGTCATTTTGCTCCAAAAACTACTGCAACAAAAATCCTGAGGGTTGGTTACTACTAGCCTAGCCTCTTCAAGGACACTTATACATGGGTGAGGAGGTGTCGGGAATGTGCTCTTTTTAAGGGTAAGTATAGGTTAGCAACTTCTCTCTCAACCCGATTCAAGTGGAGCAACAATTCATGCAGTGGGGTTTGGATTTCATTGGTATGATTAAACCCCCATCAAGTATAGGGTATAAGTGGGTGCTTACTACAAATGATTACTTCACCAGGTGGGTGGATGACATTACATTGAAGGAATCCAATGAAAGTACAGTCTTAGATTTTTATGAAAACATTGTGACCAGGTTTGGTATTCCATCCACTATCATGTCTGATAATGCTTTGGCTTTCCTTGGTTTGAAAACAAGTGAATGGGCTCTCAAAATGGGTATCTACCTTAATACTTCCTCAAATTATTAACCTCAATGAAATAGACTGGCTGAGTCCAAAAATAAAAATTTGTTGAGGATTATCAAGAGGATCGTGGAGGAGAATCTTAGGACATGGCACACCAAGTTGAAGACAGCCTTGTGGGTTGATCGAGTAACTCCTAAAGTTGCTATTGGTAATTCTCCATATGTTCTAGTATATGTAAGGGAGGCCAAGTTACCCATTTCTCTTGAGCTACCCACATTAGAACTATCCCATCAGCTGGAGTTGCTATAAGATGAACCCATAAATCTAATATTGGTAGAACTCATAGATCTTGAGGAGACAAGGGACCTTGCAATGAAGATGCTATAGGCACATCAAGCTTAGGTTAAAAAGGGTTCTGAAAAGAGCGCTATAGTAAGGAATTTCAAGGAAGGAGACCTAGTTCTCAAATGGGACTCAAATAAGGCCAAACCAGGAAACCATACCAAGTTTAGCAGCCTGTGGAGTGGCCCTTATTTGACGGATGTAAATAACATAACACCTTCCAACTAGCCTAATTAGATGGGGAGTTATTACCCATCCCAGTCAATGGTATTCATCTAAGACTTTTTATTAAAGGAGTTTGTAGTCAATATATATATTGTACTTTTGTATAGTTTTTCATGTTTTCTTCTAAATGCCCTTTGTACATCTGTTTAGTTATGTGTTTTCCCTTCCCTAAGTGCCTTGGGCACAGTTTGTTTCATTTTGGTTGTTCTTTTGGCTTCAAGGGAAATTTTTAGATAAATCTAGCTTTGTACAAAAGCAGTGACTTCATGCCCAATGGATCGAATGAAGCAAATGAGCTGGATTCTCAAGCATAGCAGGCATACTTCCCTACAAGTCGTCAAAAATGTTGGCTATTTTTGGCCCACATATCAAAATTTGCTTAAGTATGAAATAAGGAGCTTTTAGGCAAGAAAATAGTAAGTCTTTGGGAGGACTTTAGGTTTTCTAGTAGTGATAATTTCAGGTTTCTTAGGGCACAGTGCAAATCGGGTTTCCAATAGTGCTTAACTTCTAAATGTTTTATAAGTAGAAGTAATTCGAGTTTACGAACCCAAATTACTCATGGTCAGTGTATTTCAGGTTGTCCAAGGAGCACTACTTGATTAATTCATAATTTGTGAGTATTCAAAATCCCAAAATAAGTAAAGAGGCTTGATAAACCTGATTTGGTCTCAAAAAACAGTGCTTGTTAGGTTCTTCAAGGGACAAGTCTTCTTCATAAATCTGAAGGGCGTTTTCAAAATGCCAAAGGGCCTTTTTGGCAAAAGGGATCTTTTCAACATTTTTGAAAGACCAATCATCTTTTTCAAGGGTCACTTTCATAAATTTGAAGGGTTTTTCCTTCTCCAAGTGGACAGTTGTAATTTTCTCAAAGGGTATGTTACCCTTTGGAAGGACCATTTTAAAATTCTTGAAGGGTATCCTTCCCTTTGGGATGATCATTTATATAAGTCTGAAGGGACATATAGGAAACTCAAAGGGTCTCTCACCCTTCAAGAAGGTCTATTTTGAAAAGTCTAAAGGGTAATTTCTGAAGGAAGAGAGCAAGAAGGAAGCTTCAGAAAAAACATCCGAAGGAATTCCTTCAAACAAATTATCTGAATAAATTTCTTTGGGAGTTTTGCCCAAAAAAAATGTCGAAGGAATTCCTTCAAAAAAAAACTCGAGACCAAGTGTCTGAAGGAAATGATGGGTCAATTGACATCAAAATCAAGATAAGTGACTAGCCATTGGAAGTAATCGAGTTTGAAAAGCTCGAAGTCTTAAGGCTTGGAAATAGTAAAGTGAGAAGACTTCAAGATGGACAATTCCTAAGTAAGTAAGATTGGATAACCCAAAGTACTCTATACAGAGTGAATCATATTTCTTTAAGTACTTTACTTAAAAGGCTTTATAAGTAAAATATCTAGGAAAGTCTGAAGTTGGAGAGATCAAAGAACCCAGATTACTCTTTATAGAGTAAATCAGGATTCTTCAAGTGCTTGACATAAGCTTGGTCCAACAACATGAGAATCATGATGAAATAAATAGAAGGTTGTCACATGGCATAAATTGGAGCATAAAGGGACAATTAGTAAAGGACAAGTGACACAAGGATGACCAATAAGCATAGGAGAGTCCAAGCAGTTGGTAGCGAGAAATTATGAAGGCTCTCATCCACTATAGTTCATTCTGCATAATAATCGTTCAATGCTTAAATACAAAATGAACTTTTAGATGTGCCAAAAGAAAAACTTAAAGATGAGAGGGGCTCAAGAGGATTATCTAGTGATCCTGAATGATGCATTTATAGGCAACAAGGAAGTATAATGTGAGAGTTCCTACCATTGATGACTTCTTCTTTCTTCCCCTTCTCTCTTCCCCTTTTATATATAAATAGAGGCCTTGCAGCCAAGCAAATCATCCCTAGACTGGTGATAGAATCACTCTATGAAAATAATTATGTAACAAACCTTTAAAGCAATAAAGATTATTTTACCTATCTCTTTGTCTAAAAATTATGTTGAGTTAGCTTGTGCACAATAGCATTGTGAAGAAGTGTCCATTCAACCTTATTGTCCTTCTTTCTTGCTTATTTTAAGGCATTTTCTAGTTAGTTGTAGGTCTGAACTTGAGATTTTTCACCATTAATGGCATTAATGGACACTTAATGTGGATTTATAAATCCCTCTTTGCTTCACGTATGGTTCAGTGAGCCTAATTTACAAAATATTTATGCAAGTTAGCTAGTTAGGAGGTTGTGTAAGCAAACTATCTTATGTTGAATTAGTATCATTCCCCAGATGAAGTGGATCACTTACTTTAGGTGGATCATCTCTCTTAGCTTAGATTTATTTTCAATTAATCCTCCTATCCCTTTTCCTTAGTTGACAGTAGATTTTACTAGATCAAGAGTTGAAGTGAAGTACCTGAGGAACTAGCCTCATTAAAAAACCTAGAGGTTCAACCTCACCATAGGATACCCACATCCTGAGGTTTCCCCCCTTCTTGTAGCTGGAAGTGAGGGAGCCTAAATAACTCTCTCATAAGGGTGCAATTCTAAGCTATAACAAGAGCATTGTTGACAATTTTTTATAGACTGTTCATCTTGTTTACCTTAAGTACACAATCACCTTGTTTGATTGTGTATCTTTATCAGCTTGTTTAGTTTTTCTTTATAAAATACATATTCAACCTATCCACCTATGTATTTTATCATCATATTGTATTTATTATCTATCAGTACACAATCAACCTGTACGATTATGTCCTCTTGTTTCTTGTTCTATTTCTTATTTTATAAAAACTATGAATCTGTCTGATTATATATCCTATCAACTGATTCTTCGTTATGTCAACTCTTTAGCCTCTTTCTTCATCATGAATTTCTTGTTTGAGGATAATATAGAGTTAAATTACATAAATATGATGAGTCTTACCAATCCTAATAGGTTTCCCAAGACATAGCTTGTGGCTCCCATCTTGGATGAAAGCAATGTTCATGTTGCCACTCATATTACCAATTACGGGATTTCCTCCTTATTCATTTTTAGTTTGTAATCGTTTGTTATACTTAGAATATGATTATGATTTAAATTACACAAATGAAATGCTCTTATTCATTAATGAATTTCTTCAACATCAAGGAAAGGAAACTTCAACCATTTATAATCTTATGACAGGTCCTCAAATAGAAGAACCTCTTTCACCCTCCCCTACTTTCTCTCATGGATTTGGTGGAAACACTTTCTTTGCTTCTCAACCTTTTCCATCTATTATGTCTCCTTCACACATCATGACATCTTCTTCTATGACTTCTACAACCTCCATGCCAAGTATCTCCACTAACCTAGTAGGTTCAACTTCTAGTGGGCCTTTTCCAAAGACCCTTCTCCTTAATCATGCCACTAGTGCATCTTTTGCTACCGATGTTAGTCATGCTACTAGTGCTTCTTTTTATTCTAATGATAATCATGCCACTAATGCATCTTTTGCTACTAGTGTTAATCAAGCTACTAGTGCTTCTTTTTATACCATCACTAGTGCGATGCATGCTACTACTCATAGTGTAACTCAAGCCATTAATATTAATACCAATGCATCACATGCTGCACACACTATTCAAAATATTGCTCAAACTCGCCAACTTTTATTACAAACACTTAATAAAATGCATATTTTTCAAACCAATAATGCAAATCAAATGATGCAGATGCAAAACCATCTCATTAACCTTTAAAATAAACCCCAACAAGCTTCATGGGGGGTGCAAAATTTGAATGCCCCCACCCCCCTTATGGATTCCCATGGTAACCTACTCATTAATAAAATGATTAAACATATATAAAATTAATCTCTTGTGCCTCAAATTTAAAATATTGACATAGGGGGTATCATACCTACCATCACCTATAATGGGTCCACCAATTCGACATTGCACTTAAAGACATTTGGTAACCTTTATAAATATTGGATCAAACTTAATACCTTTATTGCTACCAAATTGTTATCCAAGACACTCCCAGGAGATGATTTAGATTAGTACAATCAACTAAAAACCCATTTTATCACTAGCCTTAAATACTTAGTTAACTCACTAATCTAAGAACTTCAAACTAGTTATCTTCTCAAGAATAACTTAGCTCACTTTATAAATTGTTAACAACTTGAAATTGTAATGACACAAGCCTTGATCAAACAATAGAAGAACTTGTCTAACAAATGTCAGCATAATATGGTAGATGAAAACATCTTCCACCTATTCATTAATGATCTCTACCCCAAGTTACAATATTGGGTTAGGACTCTCTCTCCAAGAACTTTAGAAGAAACCCTTGACCAAGTTAAGCAACAAGACTTACTCATGTGCTAATTTGAACCATCTCAACTTAGAATGGGCACTCGTATGCTCATTAAAAACAAAAAATATCATACAACTAATGATGGAGTTACCGATACCTATGACACTATTCACAACATTCAAACAATCGCTCCCAACAACATTATGGAGGATGGTCCCCTCCAAACAACACCCCTGATTCTACATTTCATAAACAAACAACACTAATATCCACAAACCATTATACTTATCTAAGCTTCAAAATCATCTTCCAAGACCTCTACCATGAGATCTTGACCCCACTCATCCAATGAAATCATGGTATGATCCAAATAATTTTTTTTGGTTTCATACCAATTGGGGCCATTCTCATGAGACTTGCAGATAATTACACAATTTTGCTAAGGATTTTCTTCTTGGCCCAAACTTTGATCATGAATCACTCATTCACAAACATCAATAAGCATATGAAGAAGTTTTTAAATACCATGAAATACAACACAAAAATCAAGCTTTAAATCAAGCTAATGCTCATCTTGTTATATATAAAGATCCTTTTTCCCAACCATCAAGATAGCACCTATAAGCCTAATCCTTATACAAATAATGTTGAAAGTCTTATTGACCTCACTATTAATGAAGAAAATGTGGTAAATATGACTAACATGCAAAGAGTAGTGACTTTTATTGATACCAATCCAACACCCATGCACCAAACCTCTCAAACGTTTTGCATCATTCAGGATACTTCCCCATCTCATCTAATGGAGTTGGGGAAAGAGGACCTTATAACCTTCTAAGAACCACTCTCAACAACTCAACTTGATCATACCTTTCACACTATCTCTACTCTTCCCCCAACATCTACACACCTAAATAACATTCCCCAACCTTTCAATAGTATTTCTTTGTCAGGATCTTAACAAGAACAATTGATTACTTTTGTGCAAGCAACTAAACATGGAATTAAACTAGAATTATAAGTAACTAGAATTCAGAATCAGCAAAGAACATGAGATACAAGAAACAATGAAAACTTGTATTAAACTCTTCCGGAAGGAAATACAATTGAAGAAATCTCTCTTTCTTCCACACCTCTCAAATGTACAGATCTCTTTCCCTCAAGAGTTTTCTCTATCAATTACAAACACAATTCAATCCTTGAATTGTCTATCTTACATGTTTGTTACACCCCTACACAAGCTATGAAGATCTATCCCTATTATATAGAATTAGGGATCATGAGCTATGCATTCTCAACCGTCAGATATACCTCCTAATCAAAGGTTCAAATCAGTCCTGCCAAAAATAGAAATGCGGAATTAAAACTAACAGCTAAACTAATCATGCAAACAATTTGTTCATCCCATGAAAATAGACTTTCTAGACGCACAGGTGACCGACGTCGGTCCCTGTCTGCCTGCATATGACCAATGTCAGCTAATCCATAACCGATGTCGGTAGCCTCCAGTCGATCCCTGACCGATGTCGGTGACTGTGTAAAACTAGCAACCTTGCAATTCGCTCATTGGTGAAGCTTTTAGCTCCACACCTCAACAATCTCCCACTTGGAGATAAACAGCTACACCTGTACCTGTACAGCAACATCTTTTAGCTTCTCCATCTTCAAGTTCAATCTTGAAGACCAACAAAAGTTGAATGAAGATTCAAATTCTCCTTTGTTACCAGCTTTTTTAACATATCAACAGGGTTCTTATCTATATGGATCTTTTCTAGCTTCAACTCACCATCCTCCAATACCTGTCTGATGAAGTGGTACCTAAGTTGTATATGTTTGATTCTTGAATGAAAGGCTGAATTCTTTGCCAAATGAATTGCACTTTGATTGTCACTGTATAATCTGCAACTCTCTTGCTCCTTTCCCAACTCTTCCATGAACCGTGTCATCCATATCATCTCTTTGCTAGTCTCTGTGACTGCAATGTATTCTGCCTCTGTAGTAGACAAGGCAACAACCTTCTGCAACTTTGAAATCCAGCTAACTGCCATTCCACCAATAGTGAAGACATATCCTATGGTGCTTCTTCTGCCATCCAAGTCACCTACCATATCTGCATCTACATATCCATGTAGAGAAGTGTTTGACCTTCCATAACATAAATGCCTACTGTTGTTCCCTCTCAGATATCTGAGAATCCACTGAACTGCTTTTCAGTGTTCCTTTCCTGGATTGGCCATAAACTTACTGACAACTCCCACTACTTGGGCAATATCAGGTCTATTACATACCATTGCATACGTTAAGATCCCAACTGTGGAAGCATATGGAACTCTACTCATGTACTCTACCTCATCATGTGAATTAGGACACTGTTCTTTGCTCAACTAAAAGTGTCCAGCCATAGGTGTGCTTACTGGTTTTGCATCTTGCATATTAAACCTCTCCAACACCTTGTTCACATAATCCTCTTGAGACAAAATCAAACTGTGATTTTTCCTGTCTCTCTTAATACTCATGCCAAGGATTTTCGTTGTTGCTCCCAAATCCTTCATGGCAAATGTGTGAGCTAATTTTACCTTAAGCTCAGAAATATCCTACATGTGTGAACCTGCAACCAGTATATCATCTACATACAGCAACAGGATAATATATCTACCATTATTCAATCTCTTAAAATAAACACAATGGTCAAATTGACATTTACTGAAACCATGCTCAGTCATAAACCTATCAAACCTCAAATACCATTATCTAGGAGCTTGCTTAAGACCATATAAGCTTTTCTTCAACCTGCACACAAGCTTCTCCTTATCTTTGACCTCAAACGCTTTTGGCTGTTCCATATATATTTATTCATCCAAATCTCCATGAAGAAATGTTGTCTTAACATCAAGCTGCTCAAGATGTAAATCCTCAATAGCAACTAAAGACAATACAGTCTGAATAGAAGTCATTTTTACTATAGAAGAAAAAATTTCACCAAAATCAATACCTGGTTTCTATGTAAATCCCTTTAATACCAACCTGGACTTATGTCTCATTTGTCCATTCTCACCTTCCTTTAACCTATAAACCCATTTGTTCTTCAGTGTTTTCTTTCCCGCTGGCAACTCAATCAAATCCCACGTTTGGTTCTCTTTCAAAGAATCAATCTCCTCATTCATGCCAAGCTCCCACTGTTTTCAAGTTTCTACCTGCATTGCTTCATCAAAACTCTCTGGTTCTCCACTATCAGTGAGAAATAAGTAGAATAATGAAGGGGAATATCGAATTGGAGGTTTACATACCCTTTCTAACCTCCTCCTAGGCATTTGAGACTCATTCACTGCTTGTTGTCCACCCAAATTCTCTGTCAGTGACTGATCTCGGTCATCTCCAAGTCTGCACCAGACTGACGTTGGTTCTTCTTGACCGATGTCAGTTCCTTTTGGCCGACATAGATTATTGTCTGACCGACATCAGTTCTTGTATGACCGACGTCAGTTCCTTTTTGACCGACGTTAGTGTCTGTGTTTTCCTGTTTGTGAAAATTCTTTCTCACAAGCTCATTTTGGATCATCACCTCATCCAATTCAACATTGCCCTGCTCAGAATTCTTTAGCTTCTTGAGTTGATCACTGTACATCACTTTTTCATTGAAAACAAGATCATGGCTTCTAATTATTTTGTTAGTTCCTAGATTCCACAACTAGAATTTGAAATCTCCAGAGCCATAACCAATAAAAGTGCACCTCATAGACTTAGCATACAGCTTCTTTCTATTTTCCTTATCAACGTGCACAAAAGCTTCAGAACCAAAAACTCTGAGAAATGAAAGATCTACCTTTTTACCTGTCCAAGCCTCTTCTGGAATTCCACCATCCAGAGCAGTAGAGGGTCCTCTGTTAATTAGGTAAATTATAGTATCTACAGCTTCTGCCCAAAACTTTAAGGGCAAACCAGCATGCAACCTCATACTCTGTGCACGCTCCAAAATTGTTCTATTCATCCTTTTAGCAACTCTATTTTGCTGAAGTGTCCTTAGAACCATCTTTTGCCTGCGTATTCCATTCATAGAACAGTACCTATTGAACTTATAGCTACAGTACTCACCACCATTGTCAGATCTAAGACACTTCAATCTCAAACCTGTTTCATTCTCAACCAAAGCTTTCCATTTCATAAACATGTCAAAAACATCAGATTTATTTCTTATGCAATAAACCCATACCTTTCTTGTAGCATCATCAATGAAAGAAACATAATACTGTGATCCTACAATAGAAGCTACCTGAGCTGGTCCTCACACATCTGTGTGAACAAGCTCCAACTTGTGCTTCTTCTTTTTTGACCCAGTCTTGAGAAATCTCACTCTCTTCTGTTTTCCAAAAATACAATGCTCACAGAAATCTAGATCTATGTTTTTCAAATCTGAAAGCTTACCTTTTGACTTAAGAACTTTCATTCCCTTCTCACTCATGTGGCTGAGCTTACAGTGCCACAACTTTGCATCTACACCTAAAGTAGATAATACAGAAGGAGAATAATCATTAATACAATTACATAAATAGAGAGTACCTACTCTCTTACCTCTGGCTAATACAAGTGCACCCTTGGTAACCTTCCAAGATTCAGCTGTGAGAGTTACTGTGCAACCCTCATCTTCCAACTTTCCTGTAGAAATCAGATTCCTCTTCAAGATGGGAACATGCATGACATCTTTCAACACCCATGTGTTGCCATTCTACAATTTCATCTACACTTTTCCTTTGCCAATAATTTTACAAGGCTCATCTGTTAGGATTGTGGAGCTAAAAGCTTCACTGATGCAAACAGGAGAGGAGGTTGCTGAAGGTTGCTGAGTTGCAGAAGAAGTTGGGGTCGGTCTGATCAGCCGACGTCGGCGGGAGAGCATAGAGAAGCAATCGACGTCGGTCATATATCGGCCGACGTCGGTCACCTCCAGGCAGACAGGGACCGACGTCGGTCGCCTGTGTGGTTCGACTGCGAGCTAATTACGGGCAGTTAGCTAACGAACCAAGTGTTTGCATGATGAGTGCTAATTTTAGACTCATAGCTGCGGATCTAATTATGGTAATTAGATGTCTAATCATTGTTTGGATGAGATCTATATAATAGACTCATGGTTGTATTGGAAAAGTGTGCTAGGGAGTAAGAGAGCATAATTATAAGCTCCTTCTGTGTGTGAGGTAGAGCAATGGTGCATTCCTCCTAGTGCCTCAGTACCAGGCTTGTTGGTGCTGGATTGGAGAGCCAGCTGGGTTCTTCAAGAGTGTAGGATCTTGGTCACAGTTGCATGGCCTATATAGGAGATCTACATGGTAAGTAAGATCGTTGATCTGCAGGTGTATGTGTGTGCAAGGTCGAGGTTCACAGGTGAGCAGAACCGTTGTTTGATTTGCAGGTGTGCAAGGTCATATAGACAGCAACACAACAGGGAACAGTATCAGGCAGGATCTACTTGGAGTACAGGTGTGTACTCGGATAGAGCAAGAGGAAGGCAAGGGAGTTCCTTCCATAAGTATGGTCTGTTGAATTGCAGGTTGTTGCAGATTCATGGGAGATCTACTTAAAGTACCTTGAGTACTTGTGGAGCACGTGGAGTGCTTGTGGAGTGCGTGGAGCACTTGTGGTGTGCGTGGAGCACGGGAGGTGAACACCAACTCTGTATTTGAGTTGGGTGTTGGGACCTGTGAGAGGGAGAGCTTTGGGGAGGAGAATTACTGTTCACTTGAGGTGTGGGAAACCTCTGTAAGGTGGTGGAGAAGAAGTGGCATCTTCTTTATTGTATTCTTTTCTGTAAAAAGTGTTAATACAAGTTGTGTATTGTCTCTCATATCATGTGTTATTCTGAATTCTAGTTACTTGGTGAATCTGGTTAATTTCCGCATATTAAGTTGCTTGGTTTGGTAATCAAATTGTGTGCTTCCGGTTTATCCTCCCAACAAGTGGTATCAGAGCAAGGTTGCTGGCTCATAGCTTGATACCATCAAGTGGTATCAGAGCTAAGGTTGGAGGAAGCAGGTTTTGTGTTTGGTTACAGGGCACTCTCAGGGGTTTCTGATCGAGTGGGAGTAGAGCAACAGCAGATCAAAGTAAGCTAAGAATGGAGGAGTTGAAAAGCACAGATGGTCACTCACGGTCTTATGGAAAGAAAGAGCAGGTAAAAGATTATTGTTGGTTGGTAGCAGATCAGCATGAAGAAACTGAAGATACAGATGTAGCAGGTGTTGTTGCACAGGATGTGTTTGCAGGTTTCTTGGATAAAGTTGAATCTTGGATAAAAGATTCAGTTGCCTCTTTCCATGCAGTTCCAGGTAGAGGAGCTGGTGAGCCTTGCCAAAGAATTGGCAAAGGGGAAGTGAAGCTGAAATTGCAGGCGGCCAACACACAGGTGTTGATGAAGGTCATGCAGGTCCCAGGTTTGGAGATATGGCTAATTTCTTCAGAAAGATTGGGTGATGAGAGATGCACAAGAACTCTCACAGCGGATGCACTTGAATTAGCTGGTGGTAAGAAAACAGGTATCCTTTATCTACTTGTTTATATTACTGATTCTTCTTTTGTTGCAGAGACGTGGCTTCGTAGGCTTGGTCACATGAGCAGGAAGGAGATGCATGTTCTTAAGTGGAAGACAGATATATTTGATAGGCTTAAAAACTGAAAAGCCTTGGTGTTTATGGAGGAGATGGCGGACAGAACCCAGTGGATGTGGCTGGATACTTCTGAGCAGGGCAGTTTGGACATGGGTATTGATTCAAAGAAGCTCGCGGGTAAAAAGTCATCACTCACAGGCGAACACAGGTTCCGATG
Organism: Torreya grandis; assembly: GCA_037957365.1. NCBI lineage: Eukaryota > Viridiplantae > Streptophyta > Pinopsida > Cupressales > Taxaceae > Torreya > Torreya grandis. The sequence continues at coordinate 1,730,405 of JARHVA010000580.1, read as the reverse complement.
TCGGTCATAAGGAATCGGCGTCGAACAGACAGGTGCCAATGTCGGTCATGTGCAGACCGAAGCCGGCGATGTCGGGTAGGGTAAGACCGATGTCGGTCATGGGACCGACGTCGGCAGTATGTAAGACCGATGTCGGTCAGTGGATCGACGTCGGCAGCAGGGACACCAGCGCTGGCAGGTTGGTAGTCAGGTACAGACGCAAGGAACCGACGTCGGTCGGATGCAGACTGTGGGGTGACCGAGGTCGGTCACTGTAACGAATTTTGGGTGGACAGCAAGCTGTCAAGGAGTCTCAAACACCCAGACGGAGGACTGAAGGCGTAAGTAGGCCCTCAAATTCGTTGTTCCTCTTCTTTATACATGTTGCTGATTGTAGAGCAGGAAGGATCCAGGAAACATGTGTGAGCTTGGCATGGATGAGGATGTGATTCCTTGGAGGAGAACCAGACAGGTGTGTTTTGGTAGGGTTGCCAGCAGGTATGAAAGCACAGAGACGAATGGATACCTTAGTAGAAGAATAGAGAGAACGGATACGTGAGACGGAAGACCAGGTTATATGGTCTTGTGGAGCTGCAGAACAGTGGTACCAGGTTTGACAGGTGGAGGACGGAGCATGGCTTCAGTCAATGTCAGGGTAACTACTGTGTTTTGACTTACCAGGGGGATGGTGATTGCAACATCATTCTGTTGCTGTATGTGGATGGTACGCTAGCTAGCTGGTTTTGTACATACAGGGTTTTGCTGAGCTAAGGGTAAGATTAGTTCAGTGGCATGTCATGAGGAGTTTGGAGCAGCGGAATTCTTTGACATGGGAGACATGGAGATCACTGGTTGATTTTGTCTCGAGTGGGAGCTGATGTGAATCAGGTGTTGGCGAGGTTCAGGATGCAGAGCCGGAGCACACTAAGGGCTGGACAGGTACAGTGTCCGAAATCACATGAGGTCTGGTATAGACCTGAGTATTCCCATGCAGTGGGAGCTGTCAGAGAGTTAGGAGCCAATTCGGGGAAGTGGGTTCTCAGGTTTTCTGAGAGGGACCGGCAGCAGGTGTTGCTATGCAAGGTCAGGACTTCACTACAGGTGTTGTAGGTTCAGATGTGGCAGGTTACTCGGATGACAGGTGGTACATCACAGATTGTGTGGTGGGTTGTCTTCAGGTGGGAGCTTGAAGAGGGATACAAACCAGGAAACAGATTAGATGGAGTACAGGTACAGGTACAGTGCAGCTGTTTATCTCCAAGTGGGAGATTGTTAGGATTGTGGAGCTAAAAGCTTCACTGATGCAAACAGGAGAGGAGGTTGCTGAAGGTTGCTGAGTTGCAGAAGAAGTTGGGGTCGGTCTGATCAGCCGACGTCGGTGGGAGAGCATAGAGAAGCAACCGATGTTGGTCATATATCGGCCGACGTCGGTCACCTCCAGGCAGACAGGGACCGACGTCGGTCGCCTGTGTGGTTCGACTGCGAGCTAATTACGGGCAGTTAGCTAACGAACCAAGTGTTTGCATGATGAGTGTTAATTTTAGACTCATAGCTGCGGATCTAATTATGGTAATTAGATGTCTAATCATTGTTTGGATGAGATCTATATAATAGACTCATGGTTGTATTGGAAAAGTGTGCTAGGGAGTAAGAGAGCATAATTATAAGCTCCTTCTGTGTGTGAGGTAGAGCAATGGTGCGTTCCTCCTAGTGCCTCAGTACCAAGCTTGTTGGTGCTAGATTGGAGAGCCAGCTGGGTTCTTCAAGAGTGTAGGATCTTGGTCACAGTTGCATGGCCTATATAGGAGATCTACATGGTAAGTAAGATCGTTGATCTGCAGGTGTATGTGTGTGCAAGGTCGAGGTTCACAGGTGAGCAGAACCGTTGTTTGATTTGCAGGTGTGCAAGGTCATATAGACAGCAACACAACAGGGAGTAGTATCAGGCAGGATCTACTTGGAGTACAGGTGTGTACTCGGATAGAGCAAGAGGAAGGCAAGGGAGTTCCTTCCATAAGTATGGTCTGTTGAATTGCAGGTTGTTGCAGATTCATGGGAGATCTACTTGAAGTACCTTGAGTACTTGTGGAGCACGTGGAGTGCTTGTGGAGTGCGTGGAGCACTTGTGGTGTGCGTGGAGCACGGGAGGTGAACACCAACTCTATATTTGAGTTGGGTGTTGGGACCTGTGAGAGGGAGAGCTTTGGGGAGGAGAATTACTGTTCACTTGAGGTGTGGGAAACCTCTGTAAGGTGGTGGAGAAGAAGTGGCATCTTCTTTATTGTATTCTTTTCTGTATAAAGTGTTAATACAAGTTGTGTATTGTCTCTCATATCATGTGTTATTCTGAATTCTAGTTACTTGGTGAATCTGGTTAATTTCCGCATATTAAGTTGCTTGGTTTGGTAATCAAATTGTGTGCTTCCGGTTTATCCTCCCAACATCATCATCCCCTAAATAAACTATTCCAAAATCTCCCTGGACATAGTCATTGAAATATTCTCTATTTGGGGTAGCATGGAAAGAGGCACCAAAATCTAAAACCCAAGATTATATTTTATTATCCAAAGAAAATACAAGAGCATCTTGTGCAACAATACCTACAACTTTTGCTTCTTCTTTACCTTCATGCTGATTTTCTTCTTTAACCGGTAACCAGCAATCTTTCTTTGCATGCCCTATCTTTCCACAATTCCAGCAGGTTATTTTTCTTCTATTTTTGGATTTGGATTTACCTCTCATTTTTGACTTAGACCTTGATCTCCCTTGCTTGCGCTTCTCTTTTTGCCTTCCCCTGCTTTCAATACTTAAAGCATTACCTGATGTTTCCTCTGTGCTTTTCCTACAAATTTCCTCATTCAAGATTACACTAACAACATCATCTACTTTCAAGATATTTGTAGCAGATGCAGTATTACTAACTGCCATTACCAAGCTATGCCAACTTTCAGGTAAAGAACATAATATTAAGAGAGCCTTAATTTCATCATCAAAAACTATTTTGGCTAAATTTAACTGATTTACTATTGCATGGAAATCATTTAGATGACTAGATACAGATCCACCTTCCTACATTTACAAATTAAATAATTACTTCATAAGATATACCTTATTTGAAGCTGAGGGCTTTTCATATAAATTTTCCAAAGTATCTATTAACTCTACCGTTGTCTTTGCCTGTGACAAGTTGAAAATCATAGAAGATGCCAGGCTCAACCTTATGGATCCTAGAGCCTTTCTATCAAGAACATTCCATTCTTCATCTTGCATATCTGTGGGCTTGCTTGAAACCCCACCCAATGGTAAGTATAGATCTTTCTGATACAGATAATCTTCTATCTACATCCTCCATAATTGATAATTCTTGCCATTAAATTTCTCCATTCTCAGTTTACTTTTTTCTGCCATTGCTCTACTCCCACTCAAACAGAAATCCCTGTGAGTGACCTGTAATCAACACGCACTAAACATATCTGAAACCACCTGTTAGTGAACTCAAGCTCTGATACCACTTGTCAAGATCTTAACAAGAACAATTGATTACTTTTGTGCAAGCAACTAAACATGGAATTAAAGCAGAATTATAAGTAACTAGAAATTAGAATCAGCAAAGAACATGAGATACAAGAAACAATGAAAACTTGTATTAAACTCTTCCAGAAGGAAATACAATTGAATAAATCTCTCTTTCTTCCACACCTCTCAAATGTATAGATCTCTTTCCCTCAAGAGTTTTCTCTATCAATTACAAACACAATTCAATCCTTGAATTGTCTATCTTACATGTCTGTTACACCCCTACACAAGCTATGAAGATCTATCCCTATTATATAGAATTAGGGATCATGAGCTATACATTCTCAACCGTCAGATATACCTCCTAATCAAAGGTTCAAATCAGTCCTACCAAAAATAAAAACGTGGACTTACAACTAACAGCTAAACTAATCATGCAAACAATCTGTTTATCTCACGAAAATAGACTTTCTAGACGCATAAGTGACCGACATCGATCCCTGTCTGCCTGCATATGACTGACGTCAGCCGATCCATAACCGACGTCGACAGCTTCCAGTCAATCCCTGACTGACGTTAGTGACTGTGTCAAACTAGCAACCTTGCAATTCACTCATTGGTGAAGCTTTTAGCTCCACACCTCAACATTCTTCAACCCAACTACAACAATACCTCAATCAACCACCCCACCACCTAGAGTCCATCAACCTATTTGTCCTCAACCTAAACCAACTATACCTTACCAATTCAATTTTAATTACCCTTCCTACCCTCCTTCATGGAAGCTCTTACAACATTATGTGCCTATATATAGTAATCCTCCCATGGGTTATGATGGTTGGGACCCCATTGCAAAAATTTCTCATCTCTCATCTCAAATACCTTTCCTTAAATTAATGTGAACTTCCCTCCATCATCAAAACCATCTAATGTAATTTTTATTTGAAATGAACATCCCTTGTCCTCCTCTAGTAGGACATGAAGCTACCTTGTCTAGATTTAAAGATAGTATCCTTCAACAATGTGAAGAGATGTCCATACATGTTGATTAAACAATGGACACTTCTCTTTCCCTTAAGTTTCCTATTGCTTCCATGGTTCTCGATTAAATTTTACTTCGTGTGGATGATCCTCCTTTATTCACTAGCATCTAAATTAGAGACATCCAAGTTAAGTGCACCTTAATTAATGAGGGTTTAGGTACTTGCATTGCCTCCCTTGATTTTATTAAAACACTTAAATATTTTGAATGCAATCTTAAGTCCACATGTGTCAAATCTATGATAAAAGGAAAATGCCTCCTCTAGGTTGCATGTGGCTTCCCATTACCATCCTTCCTATCACCATCCACGTGAAAGTTATGATCTTTGACTTTCCCCTCTTCTATAACATCTTTCTTGGTAGACTTTGGACTCATTTTATGAGGGAAGTCACCTCATCTACATGGCAATGCATCAAATTCCTCCATAATGGTGTTATTTAAAAGATTCAAGAGATACCCTTAGAATTTTCAAGAATTTTAAGAACATGGTGTCTTTAAAATTCTTACCTTTGAACCTCTACCTAGTATCCCATTTAGGGAATCTCAACTCTTCAATTATCATATCAATTCTACCTGAGGTTATAATGGTCACCCTGAACTAATTGGAAACATACCACGTAACCTCCTAGATTTTGATGATGATGAGCTAGATGAGATTAGTCTCAAGATTAAAACTTTTGATCTACCCCCTCCTATCATTGCCCGACTTCCTCCTTCTTTATAACCTCAATTGTTATGTTATGGAGCCAAATTATACATTATAATGTATTTCAAATACTATACATTTAAAATGTACTATACACTTTTTATGTATTTTTGTCAGGGTTCGGGGCCAGGTCAGGCCCCAAGCAAGGGTTCAGGGGTAGTAGCCCAAAAAAAAAAAATTGGACCCCCTTAATGGGAAACCATTTTGGGTTGACTTATCCCATGGTTTTGGTACCCATTGCTTTGTAAAACCACTATGTTAATGTATTATGTATAGATGGATATTCAGTAGGTAATACATAATCAGAATAAAAGGGTTTGAGAAAGAAGAATAGAGTATGTGAATTCAGGTGCAAATTTAGGAGGGTTTGTTGAGTACAGCTCCAAATAATATTTATACATTATAATTGTCAGAAGATAGATCTAAGAGTGGATTGTACTCTTGTGGCTTGTAATAAAATCTAAGCGAGTGTTTTTTGGTGGATGTATCCCATATTGAGTGAACCACATTAAATCTAGTCTTCTTGTTTTATATGTTCATTTTTATTCTTTCTGCATCTTTGTTCATATATATTATTATTATTGTGATTCTATGAAATTGTTCCACATTAATTTCTAATTTATTCCTAACATCGATCTTGTCAACCTCCTATCAATGATATACATATGGTCTTATCTAAGATTAGACATTTTATCCATCATGTGACTTCCAATGATAAGGTCATACCTACATGTACCATTGACTTGCATACACCTAACTATGACGATGGTTATGCTTTAAATGATCCATTTTAGGTGGACTTGTCCAAGCTAAAAATGTCAAGATTATTTGATATCGTACTTCTTCATTTCAATCTTTTCATTCATATTATAACATTCATTCCTTTATCGTGCCTAATTCTAGTCTTATTCCTATTTTTTGTAGGATAGAGATGGAGGGATCACATGGTACACCTCTAATTTTAGCAAAGCCTCTTAGAAGCATACTTATAGATCATGACATGACTGGTCTTTACCATTTTATTAGATACCAAGATCCTTCTAGTTTACTTCTCTTAGATATGTTAGCTCTTGTTCTTAATCCTTCTTCATGACCAGCCTTACCTTAAGTTGATCCTAGTCTAGTTTCTACTCCCACTCTACCTTTAGCTGAGCCTCATCTTATTTTTTCTCCTACTTTACCTTCAATTGAGCCTAGTCTAATTTCTACTTTCATTCCACATTTAGATGAGCCTCATCTTGTTTATGCTCCTACTTTATCTTCTGATGAGCCTGGTCTAGTTTTTATTTCAACCCTACCTTCCCTTGTTGATGGCCTTGTTCTTTTAGTGTAACTTTATCCCATGCCCATCTAATGGGTTGATCAACCTTACTATGATATCCATGAAGTTGTTGGTCATTGAACTAGAGACTATCATTTATATCAACCATATTTGGCTTCTCCTTCTACCTCTTTTATTAGTAGACCCCCAAAGTCTACTAATAAGTGCATATTTTGCTTCTATGAGATAGATAACCACTCTTCCACTCATTATTGAAAACTTCAATAGTATATTGACACATTGCATGCCCAAAGATAAGGTTATAGCTCCTCCTAAGTTGTTGCCTAAATATATCCCTAAATATGGGGAGGAATACTATCTTTGGCACTAATGTAGTACCCATCATACCAATCATTATCAAATTCTTCAGTAGCATCTTCATGATCACCTTCGTTGACACCTGTACTAGCTATTCCTCCTTCCACATGTTGACTATGCAATAAGGCTCCTCCTTTGTTGATGGCACCTCCTTCTCCACCCATGACCCCTCCTTCACCATCGATGGTGCCTCCTTCTCACCCCAAAAATACAGTTCTTATTTAGGTACCTATTCCTCTCTTTGAGTATCCTACACAACGGATCCCTCATGAGCATGATCCTTTAGCTACACCTACATTTTCTATTGAGGAGATTTAGAAAGAAGTATTTTCACAACTTCCCATGAGAATTGATGAGACTCTGGTTGACGTTAGGATCCACCTTCATAGAGATGTTTTAGATTTCATGGATAATATTTGTGGACAAATTTAGCAGTATTTATGAACACGACATAGCGTTCTTTCACTTTGTTCTTCATTATGATTTTAGATTAGATTTGTCATCCACTTTTATATATCTTCTACATTTAACTGTGTCAAATTTCATTTCACCTATCTATTTTACATGGATCTTCATATTATGTTTTATGTGTTTTATATGGTTTCATTTACTTTCCTCTTTTCTTATGGCTTCTTATTGTTCTTTCCATGATTTCACACTTACATTTATGAGTTCACTTATTTCATGGATTCTTTTTCATTTACAATGATTGTTTGCTATCTTATCTCAATTTAAAAACTCAGATAATTATTATTATGACTTGATTATACCAACCTTGATCCCCTTAGTAATATTTCTTCACCATATGATCAGTTAGTAAACAAGATGTCTCATTGTACTTCTATTTTCTGATCTACTTTGGATCTCCCTTTATTCCTTTATATTTCCTTTGACATACTAAGCATACATACGGTTGAAATTTGAGATTACATATTAGGTCATAGGTAAGCCTAAGTGTTTACTCAGTCATATCTTTGGATAATTAGCTTCCTTTAACCAAAGTCTAAAGCTCATTTGTGTGTATCACTTCTATCACTCATGTTGGTTATTCCAAACTGCATGGAGGAGGAATCATAAAAGCCATAAAAAAGTTAAAATCCAAACCATTTAAACAAAAGTCAATGATACAAAAGGCAACATACAAATTTAAAATTCAAATCATACTAAAAGACATGATTCATAGCATATCTCATATTCCTAATCTAAGCTCAAAAACCACAATTGGTCTCATGAGAGAGTCAGCATCCATTGGGGTATGGTAGGTTAGTAGATTGGGATAGGAGAATAAGAAAATCTTTTAGTGCTACCTAATTTCTCACATAATTACCCAATCTTCATAATAAACTAAAGGCTCTATAAGAGTTTTTGAATAATAGGGAATATGTTGTAGGAAGGTAGGTCCATTTTACTTGTCTTGTTCATATAGCTAGCATGAGTTGATCTTAGTATCTCACCTATTTATCTATACACATCTATGCTTATTGTGAGTAGGTATTCTTTGTATTTTAATGGTCACTAGACTCTTAGTGTCTCTATTTTGTACCTAGTATGCCTCATATTTCCTAAGGTCTTCTTATAGTCACCTATGGCATGCTTTTTTTAACATCCCCTCTTTCATTTGAAACATTCCTAATATTTCCCATTGAGAAATATTTTGTTAACTAATCATTTCCCCCTAGCGTTTCCTTTTGTGAGTTGCAGTGTAAGACCATGGATAGGACTAGGCTCTCCTCATAAGTTACCATAATAAAACATATCCTTATTAATATTCACCTCATTGGTGTCCCCTTTGTGAGTTGTAGTGTAAGACCATGGATAGGACCAGGCCTTCCTCACAAAATATTCCAATACCCAATTTATACTATAACCAAGTTACATTGAAATTACATGCATCAAATTTGAGATAAGTAGTGTTTGATTATGAGTTACACATCATTGACATAAATCCCATCTTGATTTAGTATGTTTTATGATTACTTCATAAGTCTTTCACTTTTATCTTTTTCTTTTCTGATTATGTGTATGCTTGCGATCATTTTATTAAATTTTTCATACTTCCCAACTTGAATTAGTGTGATTAATTTAATTTCCTTTTACATTTTGTCTTTTTTATATTTCCCAACTTGATTTAGTATGATTTATTGACTTAATTATTTTTGTTTTTATACCATTGGTTTTTCATGTGCCTTCCATTTTATTACAATATTTTCATACTTCCTAATGTGATATAGTGTAATTTTTATTTATTTTAATTTGGTGCAAAATTTTATGTGGTTTGAAAACATGTGTTATCCTTTTTATCACCTTTGGTCTATTATATTTATTCATATTTTGTTATTACACACTTTCCATCATTATATAGTGTGTATTACATTTGTTTTGATTACTTATACTTTTCCAAATCTTCTTGCCTTTTTATTTTTAACCATGTATGTGTCTCACATAATGCTAGAAAAGAAAACACACATCACATATTTCCTATATCATATACAACAAAAGCTAAATACATGTGCTAGAAAGGAATATATCCATGCATCTACATCCAAATATAACTTCAACTCATGAGATCAATGAAATTGTCAACATAGATATATGTCATGTGTTTTATACAATACAAATTAAAAAATATAATATCTACAGTTATAAGGCTATGTTCCATCATGTTTATCTTGTGGCCTAGCCATGCTACCCATGGACACCTGCGACTGACCCCTCTAAATAGTACATTATAAAAAGGTAGTATGGGATCTAAAAACAATAACTTGTCCATATATATTAGCCTCATGGGCCTATACCTATCTAATCTAGATGGTAGTCACCATGTGTGGGGATCTCTCTTATGCTAAGGCTTACCAGACCTGAGCCTCTCTAGTTCCAACCCCTACCAGTGGATGTAACCCATCACCTTACACTTGTAGCTACCACACAACCTCTCCCACTAGTCTAAACTAGCCCACTTGAGTTGGGGTAGATGGAACCATAGGATCATTTAACATGTTAGGGTAATATGATGACAACACCCCATCTAAAATGTCATGATGTGCATCCATAACCAGGGCTCCCTATATGACCTCCTCTATAACAAGACCTGTAAAACCACAAATGAGATAGGCATCAAATCACCTATATATATATATATATATATATATATATATATATATATATATATATATCATCTACCAATGATCTAATTAGTGTTCTATATATAAAACTTAAACCAAATTCAAAGTATTTCTCATGAGTGTTACTATTATTAACCATGATTTCACCATCTATTCACCCTCGAACACCTCCTATGTCAGTTGCCTCTACACCAATGAAAATAGAGGTGTCACCACCTAAGCCCATTATGGTCCTCTCCTCAATGGTCTCTCTATGGAACAATTATGTCCTAGAACTATTGTAGGATCCCCCTACATGATAGCTAAAAGTTGTGTCTCCTCACATCAATGGTGTTTTCATCTTCGATGAGATCATGAAAGTCATTACCACCTCTATTGTGGTGCCTATTATTCTCCATCATCACCTATATCCACATCCATAACATCATTTCTTCATAGCCCTATTACCTCCTATTGTCATTCTTGACTAGCCCATAGTTTATCCTGTTGAGGCTTGATCACCGGTATCTCCATAGGTACCCCTTCACCTCCTCTTCCTCTTGACTCTCTAGCATGTCATGTCCAATAAGCAAGCACTATTAAAGGAGCCATCGGATAGGTAAGTCCCAATTATCTAGGTATATGAGCCACTAGATGAGGCTCCATCCATGAAGTGTAGTGTCCCATTATCTGTACATGTACCAAACCTATAGTAATAGTAGTCCAACTAAGCCATATGGCATCTATGTGAGTGTATGTCTTTCACACTATCTACTTTCATGTGATAATCTATAATGCTATAACATGGGGCATGACATGTGCTCCATGGTCCTACCTCTATTGAATGATCTAAGATAACCTATCATCGATCATATGGGGCAACCCAACGGACTAATACATAGGGAACCTCTCATATATCCATACACTCAAAATTATAACTAGTCCTATTGTCTTGTATCCCTAATACATCCCATACATATCATGTATGTGTTGAACCTAGATGATAGAACCAAAATCATACAACACTCCTTGACCTAAAATTGACTGGTACAAAGCTATCACATATAATGATACCTTACCGACTGACTTGTGACATAGCACTCGTGTTGTCACAAGTCCTATCATATCCTTCTAGATGTCTAGAATAGTCATAAGATAAACATAGAACAAGCTCACTCATAATATAGGATAGATCTTATCTAAGCTATCACCCACTAGGCTAAGGCTCATCTTTCATCCTCTGACTCTGATGTATTAGTAATCATTGATGTCCTACCTATTAGAAGTCCAAACAATGCATGAACATCCTCCAAAGTATTATCCACCTCTATGGTGTCCCCCTCACTTCTCATCAAAAAGTGTTGGTCAATCATTCCCATACTCCTAGAAACATGACAATGAGATCAACACTCAGAGGGATCTGTCGCATCTCCATAATATTTTTAAAGCCCAAGGTGATCAGTCAATCCCTATCCATGTCTGCTAATCACTCCAATAGATTTGGTAGTCATGATTCATCCACCAAATGCCAAAACCTTTAGCATCTCTATAAAATATCAAACAATAAAGGATGTATTAGATCTTAATGTCATAATAATTAAAATACATTCTCAAAAATTCATAAATTAACTAATTCATTAGCTTGTTTGATTTAGTTTTCTATTTTTTTACACCATCATCCCATTTGATACTAAATCGACCCTATTATAGTCTTGTTATACTACATTGGCCCACTGGTACGCAATCAACCCTTCTCTTTTAGACTGTGTTAGCTTATTTGATACTAAATTAGCCCTTTCTAGCTTTAACATACTATATCAATCCTCTGGTACATAGTTGACCCCTTTTAGCAAACTATATCGGCCATATTTTACCAACTACATTGGCTAGAGGGTACTATATCGACCATCTCCCTATTTCAAACTATATTAGTCTACTGCTATGCAATCAGCCACCTTTAATAATACTATGTTGGTTCACTACTACGCAGTCAACCCTTTATTTCTCTCTCATTTTATGAACTGAGTCAATAAGGTTGACTCTATTCTTTGTTTGTAATGACTTTTTGACCATTTACCATAAATGCCTTAGACATTTATTGGTTCGATATTTTCCTACCCATTACCTTGTTCTACCCCCAGTCTACCTAAAAATTTTATAGGGTTAGTTTCAGTGTCTAAATTTTGCCTACCATTCAATTTTCTATATCTAGCTTAATTTCAAATAAAATTGTTCAAAAATTTTAAATTCATGTTTTCTTACTTGTGTTGCACTTGCTACAACTGCTATGCATCTTCCACATTGTAGTTGTCATCTCCTCGCCATGGTCACTCACTAGGCTCAAATTGGATCTCTCAAAGGAATGTTTTCTTAGAATAGTAAAAATATCAAATATATTATTTTTCTCCTATTTATATTTACTATTCAAAATTATTTACCTAAAATATATATACAATCAGATTCTATTTTTTAACCATATATTTGTTTCTATTACCTCTTTTTATGAATCTTAAGATGTTCTAGAATCCTGACATTGTAGAGAATATTTTCATAGAATACAAGAATATTTTGCAAAAAAATGATTTTTTTGCTCTTTTTCGCTAATTTCTATAGGTTCGCTTAATGTTTCCTAGATTGGACACCTTCGCATTTCTTTCACTTCATTCTTTATCTAGAACACTAAGGTAAGTAAAGGTATGTGTTTTTCAATTTTGTCCTTTCATTTATCTTATTTTCTTCTTATTGTAGTTTATTCAACTTCAACATTATGTGTTATTATATTCTTTTTTGAAAAAATCATCCCATGTTGCACCTATGTGACATGTGATGAGTTTCAAGTGGGGCATATGTATACACATAATATTCTCAAACTTTATCAATTACTAATGTTTTCTCTCTTGTAAGAATCCATTGAGTCTTAATCTCTCTTAGTGCACACTTTAAAGGGTGTACCGGGAAAGGGGTGGGCAGACCATTGATGATTCATAGGATAGTTTTCCCTTTTACCACTTACTATCTACACAATCATCTCATATACACTTCCCAAAGCTTTGTCTCCTCTTTTATACACTCCTCTAAGCAATGCACCACCTTACTTAGCCCCTACCTAAGCCTGAAACCCTTTTTGAGATTTACCATTCACTGTCAGCCTAGGTTAACTCTATATTCAAATTGATATTTGCACATTATAGGTCTAGGTCAGCCTTGGTCAACCTAGACCAAGACCTAACTTATTCTTGTCAATTAACAATACAAAGTCAGATTGGGTCGACCTTATTGGCTAAACTTTCAAAAAGGTTTAGTGTTAAATTCAACTATATATACACATTCATTTCATCATTTATTAGAGAGGAAGAGAAGAATAATAATATTATATTATGCATCTGCTTATCCACTATTCTACTTGAGGAGAATTGCTTAGGGTTTCAATACTTTCTTTGAAGATACGGATCTTGTATTATGGAGAAATATTTTGGATGTATAGAGAAGCTGTGTAGCCTAGACCTAACTTATCCTTGTAATCCTTATATACCACAACAACTTCTTGCAAAATACTTTGGCCAAGGAAGAGATTGAGGCTCGACAGGTTCATCTTCAAAGGTAAGTATTCCTAACTTTGTTCCTCCTTTGTTAAAGTAGATAGAATTGTAATTGTACTTCTCTCCCATGAATTAAGATTTTATATACATTGACTTGAGTATATATCTTATATGCATGTTTATTTTTTATGTTTATTACCCCTAATTTATGCCATAAGCTTTGGTGAGCACTAGATTAGATTTTAATTTACTTTGCATTTACTTAGTAAATATGAAAATATAGGACCAAGATAGGGTTATTGCATAATGTTGCTTGACTAGAGGCTTTGAAACCCTCTCCAGTTATGTTATTATGGTAAGAGATCTCTTGGTTAGGTTTATCAGATCCATCTTGGTCATGACCTTGAATATCAAATGTATTAACAAATAGAAGTGTAAGTAGGATTTATCTTCTTTGAGCTATGATTGATTAATAGGTCAGTTGTATTTTCCTTTATATACATAAAGTTCATAAAAAGATGGAGATATAGAAAGGGTATCTAATTTCCTTGATTCGCAAATCCCAGATTTACCAAAAGGTCACCTCCTCTTATAACATGGTTCTTGTTGGTTGTGTACAAATGCTCATTTTGATCAAATGCATATATTTTTAAGGGGTTTCCTATGGTCAGATGAGAAAGGAAAAAAAAATAGATGATATAAATTAGAAGATATGTACAAGTCCAAAATCAATGGGTGGTGGCTTAGGATTAAAAGGCCTAAAAGTTCAATGTATATGTTAAGTGGATTATAAGGATAAAATAGGGGACGCTACATGGAAAACTTTGATTAGGAACAACATCGATAGAGTAGTTCCAAAAGGTAAGCAATAGTGGATGATTTTGAGCCTAATTTATGTTATGTTTGGAGAATTTGATTGAAGTGAAGATGGTTCACTCATCTTAAAATCAATTTGGAAAACTTGGAAACGAGTGAAACATTTGGTTGTTATTCTAATGTCCACCTATATGGAGAAGAGGTGTCTAGAGTTCATGTCTCTATAGTGAAACCTTTCATACAAGAATAAGAAAAAGAGGTGCTCTATCATAGCATGGTCCAGAAAAGGAATTAGAACATGTGGGGATATCTTCTGGCAAAGGAAGTGTTTAAAGTTGAAAGCAAGATATCGACTTATGGATGGTAATAAAAAAACTAGATTGGAAAAATATCCTTGAAATGTTTTTCTCAGAGACATATCTCATGGAATGATATATGAAATAACTCAATTGGGGGTGTTAAACATAAGAATTGCTTTGAGATTCTCTAGATTGCTTTGTTAATTGAAGATTTATAGTTCCTTTAAAATAAAATAAAGAAACATGTTTTTTATAACAAGAGCAGGGACCCTACGATAAGTGCATAAAGTTGGGGGGTAAAAAGGGGCCTACCCATGGATATGATTTTCTTGAAATTTCATAAATCTGATCTTCTATAGATAATTTGAGATATCTACACTCCAAATTTGAAGATAGTGTAAGAACATGAAATGCAGAATTTCGAGTCTAGTTTTTAAAACACTTTTTTTTTAAAATGGTTAAGTATAACTAGATCAAACATATAAAATTTGAAGATAAACTCCTATTTTTTTGAGAAAATAGAGTAGATATACGGTCATGTGGTACACCATTTTTTAGTATCATTTAATATTGTTTGAAATACTTCAGTAAAAATTTATATAAGATCTTCTAGTTTGTGACCTATATTTTTTAATGAATACTTTTTTTGATGAATTTTGCAAGCAAATAGATCCTAAAAATTAACAAAAAAATAGATAGCCACCCATGCGACATGCCTAACTACCTCAAAAAAAATAAAAATTAGTTTTTTTGAATGTGTGTAGAATTAAGCCTAGTTTGTGACCATATAACTTGTTTTGCACTTGGATCAACGAAAGATAAATTAAATGAACATGTATAGGCATTTATGTTTGTGGCATGTAGTTGCCTAAAAAAGGTATGGTTATAAATCAACATAGCTTGAAACCTTAAATTAGTCTAAAAATTATAAAAATTGTATTTTTGGAAAGAGGAGAGCGTGATCATCACGATGGTATTAAGTTTTTAAATTTTAATATTGAAATTCATAGTGTATTTGGTCATTGAAGTTCAATTTTGTTGTTTTTTTATCAATTCTCTCAGACTTAGTTGTAGATTGATAGGTCCAAGCCTTTGGCTCAGGAATCCGAGCCATTCTCAAGCCAAAAGGCTTGGTGTTTGAATTCAAATTCAAATAATGTGATCATGTTAATAACATGATTGCATTATTAACCATTTTAGTAACACGATTACAATAATAACACGATCACGCTATATATTCATAACACCCAAAAACCTAAATTTCCTCTTGAGCTCAAATTTTATATATGTTCTTGAGCTCCTTAATAGTGGTGTTCTTTCATGCGATACGATAAAGGTCCCTAACCTTAGATAATGAATTAAGGTGTCATTTTTAATATGTTAACTTGACTACTTATAATTACTTGGTTTTAAGGTGTAACTCATTATGCATTTTATGATATAGCTGATTTTATCATGAGATGTCATAAAATGCATTTTTTAAACCTATGGCCAAAACATAGCCTTTGGAGTACCAAGCTAGTTGTGAATTTAAAGTAAATAGGGGCTATTTTGAGCCCCTTCAACCTAATTACATGACTATAAAATGTGTATTGGGGGTTGATCAGCTCCAATTTCATTAGCCTGATTAAATCAAAGAAACTTTATTTATTTATATGCAATTTCTACATGTATAGAATGTGGTTTTGAGCTCAACAAACTTGAAGTCATCAACTAATGAATGCAAATGTCAATTAGTTAAACTATGGAGGTAATTAGGGTCAAAATGAGCCATATGAACCTATTTTTAATCTTATATGATGTGATTTGGAGTGAATTTTACCCTAATGTCATGTCATATATAATTAACCAAAGAGTTGATTCATTTAATCGAGGAGGCATTTGAGGCTAATTCGAACCCCTTCAAGAGCAAGATATGATTTGGAGCAAAATTAAGTTTGATTCTATCATGAATTGATCTAATTAATCAATTTGTGTAATTAGGGGCATGATTTGGGCAAAATTGATCCCCTAAAACAAATATATGGCTCAATCGATTATATAATGTATGCAACATGTATGCCTTAACTAACCCTACTTTTATCAGAAATGTAAACAAGAAGGTAATTATCATAAATAGGTGAACAAGTAGCTCAATTTTTTTTCAATTACCTTAGTGATTGGACCCCATATCCGATATCTTAAACCCTAAACCTTGTACCATTTAACTTAAACCTTATGTAGACATCCAATTCCTAACACCATTTATGTTGAAATTGTCAATCTTACTCGAATTGCACTCAAATGCACATTTTAGGTCAACATCATTAAAACACCTTGAATGGTTCAAACTTGTCATTTAAAAGTGTTGACTTAGGTCAAAGTATCCCTAAATGGAGCAATGCATTTTATGAGATACATAACTTTGATCAATTCATTTCAAGTCAAAATCATGATTTCGCCCTTTTATGCTCTAGATCACTCTTTTCTTCTAATTCGTTAGTACACATCATGTACCATTGTTATTTTGTGTTGGAAACATCCTAAATAGGAATACATTTCCATCGCATCTAACATCACCTTCTAATTCTTTTTGAGTCAAATTATGACCCAGTAATATGACTTTCTGACCATTTTGATTAATTAAGGGCCAATTTCCAAAGAATTGCACTAAACTTGATTAACCTTGTTTAAGATAATTAATCCAAATTAAGAGCTTAAGTAAGAATTCCATGAAACTTATTGAATATCTCAATATTATAAATTGATTCTTAATATTTACATCACCTAGTGACATCATCTATGGGGTGGCATCCATAAGCCATAAATGCATAAAATATCAAGATTATGGGTCTCTCATGCCGTTTTAATGCCTCCCATACCTCTATCCCAAATAATTATGAAGATATTTATGGATTTAATTCCAAATATTAGATTAATCCATGACCACACATCTCAATCTTGAGATGGATGGTCATGGTTGATCCTGAACCATTTTGAAAATCTATAAATAGAAGAGCCATGAACATCATTTTTAAGCTTGATTTGTGCAATGTTATATTGCTAAATTATCTCCATAACCCTTTATGTTGATCATTATGTTTCATTAGCAAGTTTCATTTGATAGGCTAGATTAGAGATTTCATTTGCTTTGAGCCTAGGTTATGCAAAGAATTCTTGAGGCATTAGAGGAGTTTGGCCACCATTGTTGACAAAGACAAAAGCTCTTGATCAAGGGGAGAACATGATTATGAGCCACTCTTGGATGGTGGATTCTCTTGTAAAGGTATAGGTTTCTTGATTTCTTTCATATGTCTTTCATTGTCATTAGCAAACCCCACATGAATAAATAGGCTAAGTTTTGTTATGTCTTTAATGCATTTTTCATGATTTCTTGACTAATGTTTGACTAACTTTCTTTGTAATCCTCT
This sequence comes from Torreya grandis, assembly GCA_037957365.1. Taxonomy (NCBI): domain Eukaryota; kingdom Viridiplantae; phylum Streptophyta; class Pinopsida; order Cupressales; family Taxaceae; genus Torreya; species Torreya grandis. The sequence continues at coordinate 1,712,358 of JARHVA010000580.1, read as the reverse complement.
CTATATTTTGGCACACCCAGTGGGACTCAAACCCATAATCGCCTGATTATAAGTTAGAGGCCTTATAATCATTCGTCTAATTGGTGAAGTTATGGTGCCCATTTGAATCTAAATCATTTTATAAATTTTCTTAAGTCCCTTATTGATAATTCACATTCAAAATTGAACCTTTATAAGTTCTAAGGGTTGATGTGTTAAACTAGGTTCACCATTTGCACATTAAACTTGTTTTAACATGGGTTCAATTTTCTATTTTTTGAATTGAGGGTCATTCTATAGACTCATCATCACATTATCATATTTGGTGGACTCAAGTAATATTGAGTATCACTCATACTTTGAGTCCTAAAACACATTTTATATTATCCCCCTTCCTATCACCATGTGGCAGTTTTGTGTTGCTTGTTTGGTTTTAGTTATATATTTAGGAATTCTTGCATGTTTTCACATCATGAGTTTCTTAGTTCACATTATCTTCTTTGTAATCTGAAGAGCTTTTTTCTAGTTTTCTAGTAGCAACTCATTGAAGTTGAACTAACTTTTTATGGTATTAACATACCATTAGTGTGCAAGTCACACTCTAGATTTTTGAGTTATCATACCCTCTTCCAATCTATACGATTTTGACTTTACCAAAAGTTAAGTAAGTTTGTGAAACAAATCTTCTAATTGTGTGTGGTTCCAAGCCACCCTCCTTTTTATATTCTCTTTGGTACCTTAGTCATTTGTTTGGAAAATGATCAAAATTCATATCTTGTTTAAACATTTTCAAAACATTTTCCAAATCTTGCCAAACATTGAGAACACTCTTTTTAAACAATGACACTACAGTACACTTGCAATAGGGCTTATTATGGCCTTAGTTTCAAGGCAGAGCATTTTTATGATGGACATAAGCATTCCATCTTGTTTGAGGATGTTACCCTCTTTGGGCCTATCTATTGAAAACCAATCGCATCTATCCAATTGTCATACAACATCTTCGTCCTTCCCCTTCTACTTGTGTGAGTAAGCAAGCTCTGCAACATGCAAAGGTTACCATTTTAGGACCTCCTCTTTTGGTTTGCACAAACAACCAAACTAAGAAGCATCTTGTTGTTACCATTTTGGGATATTATCCTCTGGCTTGTGCGAGCAAGCAGGTTCCACAATGTTTTAAGGTTACCATTTTAGGATGTCCTTCATCTCCTTCAATTTGTATGCATGAATAATTAAGCTACACAATCAAGCTTGTGCGAGAAATTAAGCTCCACAATAAAGCTCATGTGAAGGTTACCGTTTTAGGACCTCCTCCTTTGGTTTGCATGAGCAACCAAACTACGAATCATCTAGTCATTACCATTCTTGGCCTATTACTAGTTTTTGATGAACCTATTGTTAAATAACCTCCATTTGATGAACCAATTATTCTACATCCCTTCTTCAATAGTCTAATTTTTGGAGAGTTCATTGTTGAACCACAAACCATTGTTCATGCTAAACCAAATGTTCCCCACTTTAGAAATTTTGTGTTAATCATTGAGCCACAACACGAACCATTACCTCTTCAAGAACCATCTTATGAGGATCATAATATCTTTAAACTTGATATTTTGCAACTAATTATGAACTAAAATAGAAATGTTATTGTTGAAACATCTATTTGTGATAAGTCAACATGTGATAAGTTTTTTTAGATTAAGGTAAAAGCAGGTTTTGAAGGGGCCCCAAAACCTTTTACATCAAAAAGAAAGATAAACCATTAAGCACAACTAGGTTTTAAAAGAACCTGAAACCAGTAAAACAACTAAACCAGGTTTTACAGGGACCTGCTACCAACAGATGTGACCAGATAAAACTACCGTCAAAACACTAGAACCTGGAAAGTTAATAGACTGGAGCAGCAACCTGAAAAACATCCCATACCAGTAACCAACAAACTAGTGAAGCAACCAGTTTACCAACACAAACAACCAGTAAGCATAAGGGAACATTAGATTTTCCTTTTGAATTGAGATTTTCCTTACGCGACCGAAGGTTCTTATCTAGAGGGGGAATCGAAGGCTTAGACTTCTTCCTCTTAACTGCTGTCCATCCATCCTATAAACTTTTTGCCTCAGCAACCCATGCCTGAGAAGACAAAGACCCATGGAACCCAAGGGACACATACGCCGCAACAAACTCCCTATGAGAATCAGATGATGTCTGGCTCCTATGAGGATCCTTTGAAATAGGGGAAGAGACCAATGCCACCTCATCCACTGGCTCAGAATGATCACCCACCACAGCCTCCGTAGGAGCTTCAAAGGAATGTTTAAGTTACTTATTCATATTTTACCTATTTTTAAAGAGCCTCATATCCTTGACAAGCTAGTCTCTATAGAGTTGTCTCTTGATATTTTTCTACTTGTTAAGGAGTCTCAATTTGTAGACATGATTTTGTCGAGACGTCCCTTGAGTAGTTCCCTCTCTTTGAGGGTATTTGCTTATATGAGCTAGTCTCTGTTGAACCCTTCTAAGATGAACCAATTTTTATTGAGCCCATTATGCCATCAAAGGCCATTACTTGTCAAATATTTAGCATTCAACATAACATTATCAAAATAACCAAATCAGATGAAGAATCAAAATTAGAGTCAGGTTCTATTTTTAAACTGATATTGGATTTAGCATCAGAACTAGAATCAACATCAATTGCGACATTGGATTCAGAGTCCCTTGCTTCCAATTAGATTCTGAAATAGATTATAGTCATGGTTGTTACAACATTGGTTAAAAATACCTTACAGATCAGTTTGAATATATTTGTGATACTTATATGATTTTTGAGGATGATTACTTAAGCATCGACATAAGTTATCCTAGTATATTCAACAAGGATTGTGTTGCCTTTCATCATCCCACCATTATTACCACCCAACATAGCCATTATATTAACATTCTACCTCCCACAAACATCGATTAGGATCGAAATAATCATACTTTGATGAATTACATCCATGGTGACATACCATTTATAGAATATTAGTGGGACAAAGACCCCATTCATTCAAAATAAGAATAATCTCTTAGTGAAACCTTTTTAGAGGTTTTAGGGGATGATTAAAGAATAAACTCAACATCTTTTAGTGAAACCTTTTCAAAGGCGCTAGAAGATAATCAAAGTCAAATTTTAACATCTCTTCATGAAACCTTCTCGGAGGTGCTATGGGATGATCAAAACAAGTTCATTGGTGAAAACCTCGTTGATGTGCCAATAGTTGAGCATAAAAGTTCTTCATTATTTTCTAAATATATTATTTAAGATCATATCAAAACAACTTCTAATCTACAACATAATCAGATGGTAGCTACTCTCAAGACTAAACAACAAAATAATCTAGTGGTCATATCGAGAGTATCTTCAAAGGTCTTTGACCCTGCCACAACCAAAATTATGTAAAATCTAGCATCAACAACTTTGCGTGTGACTGAAAGTCCTAATCTTCATTTATTTCCCATTCATTATAGATTATATTATCACCCACCCATTCATTACCCACTTATATCATCTATCATTAGTAGTACTTTCCTTTGTTGAAGCTATAAGGACATCTTGTCTTAACATTTGAAGGAAGAAGAATCGATTGCCAACAGGGATTACAACAACATTATTCAGGTCTAGATCTATAGCTAGTTGTTGATAGAGCAACTATACCAATGAGGAGTTGGGTAGTAATTTTTATAAATTGATGATTTTGATTATCTCATTTATTAACTAGAATGAGCATATCCATGTCATTAAGATCAATAGAACCATTTTTAATTTACCCATTGAACATTATCCTTACCTAGTCTCTTGGGGGCAACCCCATAGACCATTTTATTATAGACATTATTATACCATTATGATCCATGAACCATGTTGTTTGAAATACATTGACTTGAGGTCCTTAAGGACTAAGTAGGTAGTGCTCAATTTCTATTAAGGTAATCTCATTCACCCCTTTTCCATGCTCTCACCATTTTACGATCAATTTTTAAGTTTAAACACTCTCATTATTTTGTGAGCAACCTAAGCAATGCTCTCAACATTTTATGAGAAATCTAAGCCAATCATCACTGGGGGTAAATTTGTTGCCACTGTAGCCAATTTTCTTCTAATCATTTTCCTTGTACTATTTTTATTATACCATTTCTTTATTATTGACCAAGGCTTGATTTTAGTCATCTTATCAATCCCATTTTGATCTTGGATCTTTTGGTTCATCCTACACTTTTTGTAGGGGGATTCCGATCCAGTTTCAATAATTTTAGAATTATGTGTTGAATGATAGTCTATGGCAGTAGTGTGATGTTTAATCTAGTAAGTTATCTTTTATCTATCATCTTATTTGGTATCACTGATTATAACCACCTATGGGCAAATCAATATTATTTTGGTACCCTTAATTATAACCACCTTTGGGTAAATCAAAATTATGATGTTGTTTCTTAATTATAATTGCCTATGGGCAAATTAGGTATAACACCTTTTTATCATGCATTATCACATCATCTGGTCATTACTATTATCATTTGCCTTGTTGTTTGCCTTTATTTATGAACTTGTTACGACTTGGTCAGTTTTTCACCACCTTTTGTGTAGGCATAATCATCATGACTTAGGATTATTATGGGGTTATGTGGGCCATGTTTGATTCACATCGAGGGCAACTCAGTCCCTCTAATCATATACTCTCACCATCTTAAGAGCATTTTAAGTTGTTCTTCTGTCATTATTCCTCTTTACTTAGGGGATAACTTTTATGTCATTATTCTTTGTTACGTTATGGTGGAAAGTAATGCATTTCTCACATGTGCATAAATAAGTGTCTTTAAATCACACTAACTTGGTTTTTGTTTGTGTGTCTTTATTTGAGCTTTCTTGGTGTTTTTTTTGTGTTTTATTGTGCTTTCTCACATCTCCTTTTCTCTTTTTATTACTTCTGATCTCATCTTGATATTGTGTTTCCCTATATGTTTTTGCTTATCTCTTTTGTGTTTTAGAACATCTGATGATTCACATGGATCATGATTATTTATATCTTGATCTCATGTTATTAAGTTGTTCTTGGACCTTTTTATTTATTTGATTGTTGTTGGTGTCTTGTTTTTCTGTTTGATTTTGCTTTTCTTTTTGTGTTCAAAAATCTTTTGATGGTCCACATATATCTTGATTCTTTATATCTTGATCCTATGTCATTAAGATTTTTTTTGCTTTTTATTTTTAAACATTTTTGTTCCTAACTAAGTCTTGATTGATCATATCTTGATTTCAAGTTAGGTTCATTTATGTTTATCTTTTTCTTTGTCTTTACTTTTTTGTTTAAAAATAAATAGCTATAACTCTGGTTTTGGTCGTTATTTTACCATTATCCTTAGTTATAGGTATTCACATTTGAACTAGCTCTATATACTTGAAATTCCAAGGCATAATAAGTTATTCATACTTATGATGCCTAATTTATTTTTATATAACCAGCATTTTGTGCTCAGGTTTCAAGGTCTTAACGTCAACATCACTCCGATGAATAGTTCTCAAGAATACTATGCAAATCTAGGCTCATAATATGAAAATAGGACTCTAAGTATCATGCATTTTAACACTCGAGTCTATGATTAGATGTGCATCTCTTTGCATACATTATGAGTCTAATCAATTTTTGGTCAGTTTTAATCATCCCTCATTCTATTCTCTCCCAAACTTGGGTGAACTACATTGGCCTAAAGTTCATGTTGGAACATGAGTCCATGGAAATATGTAGGTAATGTCCACTTGTCTAACACATTTGGAGTTAGTTCGACCATATTAATTATTATTTTCACCTCTTTCATTGCTTTGTGCATTCTCATATGCTTGGTTTCTTGTGGCTTTCTAAGCCATTCTACCATCGCATGTACGTTTGTGCCTACTTGTTTTAATCTATGCAATAGGTTATTTCCTTGAGCCATTTTTCTTATAAATTACCCATGTTGGGGCACAAAATATGAATAATGTTAGAATCAAATCATCCCTACAAGGGTAAACCATTATTTATTCCTAATCATTGATCAAAATTAGCCCTATTGGGGTGTAACTGCTTCATCACAATCAAATCTGCCCTACTGAAGCACTTCTTATTATCATCTTTTTGGGGACCACATTCTCTCCATACTAATGCCTATAATGGTAATATTTTAGTATGTCACTTGTCTTAGGATTGATCAATGTCATATGTGTACAGCTTGCACTCTTAAATTGGATGTGTTTCAAGTGTGTCCCTTACATGTTTAGATTGAATCCTTCCCATTCCCCCATCTTTGGAGCCCATTATACCTCAAACTATATTTTGATCATTTATGGTAACCATGCATGCAAGCATTAGCTCATTTGGATGTGATCTATGCCATGGGTTAATATCTCACTGTCCCTCTCTTTTTGAGAGTCCATCCTTATCTTTCATCTTAGTATGTCCTCTCAAGGGGGCATCAGGGGTCATTTCTAATTTCTTCTTGACAACTCTTTTCTTTGAAAAGATGTTGCTTTGCCTGAATGTCTCGCTAAACCTTCTCAAATAGGGGCAAAATCTAGACATCCAATTCATAACACCATTTATGTTGAAATTGTCAATCTTACTTGAATTGCACTTAAATGCACATTTTAGGTCAAAATCTTTAAAACACCCTAAATGGTTGAAACTTGTCATTTACAAGTGTCAATTTAGATCAAAGTATCCCTAAATGGAGCAATGTATTTTATGAAATTCCTAACTTTGATCAATTCATTTCAAGTCAAAATCATGATTTTGCCTTTTTGTGCTCTGGATCACCCTTTTCTTCTAATTCATTAGTACATGTCATGTGCCATTGTTATTTTTTTGGAAACATCCTAAATGGGAATATAGTTCCAATGCATCTAACATCACCTTATAATTCTTCCTGAGTCAAATTATGAACCAGTAATATGACTTTTTAACCATTTTGATTAATTGAGGGCCAATTTCCTAAGAAGTTCACTAAACTTGATTAACCTTATTTAATATAATTAATCCAAATTAAGAGATTAAGTAATAATTACATGAAACTTATCGAATATCTCAATATTGGAAATTGATTCTTAATATTTGCATGAACTAGTGACATCATCTATGGAGTGGCATCCATAAGCCATAAATGCATAAAATCTTAGGATTATGGGTCCCCCATGCCTCTTTATCCTAAATATTTATGAGGATATTTATGGATTTAATTCTAGATATTAGATTAATCCATGGCCACACATCTCAATCTTGAGATGGATGGTCATGATTGATTCTAAACCATTTTGAAAATATATAAATATAAGAGCCATGAACATCATTTTTAATCTTGATTTGTGCAATGTTACAATGTTAAATTACCTCCATAACCCTTTGTGTTTCATTAACAAGCTTCATTTGATAGGCTAGATTAGAGATTTCATCTACTTTGAGCCTAGGTTATGCAAATAATTTTTGAGGCATTGGAGGAGTTTGGCCACCATTGTTGACAAAGAAAAGAGCTCTTGATCAAGGGGAGAACATGCTTATGAGCCAATCTTGGATGGTGGATTCACTTGAGAAGGTATAGGTTTCTTGATTTTTTTCATATGTCTTTCATTATTATTAGCAAACCCTGCATGAATAGATAGGCTAAATTTTGTTATGTCTTTAATGTATTTTTCATGATTTATTGACTAATGTTTGACTAACTTTCTTTGTAATCCTATCTACACCCTAAACCCTATACCCTTTACCTTAAACCCTAAGTCATAAGCCCTAAACCCCAAACCCTTTAAATTTTAGACCCTAAACCCTAAACCAATAAATTTAGCCCCAATTAACATCCTTTAGATAGTAATAATTAGGTTTATAGGGATGAACTTGGTCAAAATTGCATCACTTATTACCACAATTGACTTAATTGTCTTAATCTATGATGATGTGGGGCTAATTGAGCCCAAAATCACATTTTTTACTCACATATATAGGTTTAAGGAGCTCAAAATTAATCACCTTCACGATTGTACCTCATATACCCTAAAACATATACCATAAGCCCTAATCCCTAAATTTCCTAACCCCTCAATTTTAAACCATAAATTTAAACTCTTTAAACCCTGAACCGATCATTTTAACCTAAATTAACATCATTTAGACTAAGAATTAAGTTCACAGGGCTTAGTTTGGCCTAAATCACATGACCAATCACCATATTAGATTAATTCATGCAATCTACACGATGACATGGGGTATAATAACAACCCAAAAACACATTCTATAGTCACAAATGAGTCCAAGTGATTCAAATTGTCCTCAATTATCTTTGTGATTGACTTTATGTACCCTAAACCATATATACATTAAAATCTAAGCCCTAAGACATATACCCTAAACATTATACCCTAAATTGTAAAATATAAACTTTCCCTATTTACCAATTGATTTAGTCCCAATTAACATACTTTATAGTAATAATTAGGATCATGTGGCACAAAATGATTATACCTTATATACACCCTTAAACCTAAACCTTATGCCCTAATCCCTAATCACTAAACCCTAACACATAAAATGTAAGCCATATTCCCTAATCCCCAATCGTTAAACCTATGCACTAATGCCTTTAACCCTAATCCCTAATTTATGTTAAGTATAATGCAATCACATTATTAAATAACATGATCACGTTATTAAATAACGTGATCACATTAATCTTAATATAGAAAAATTCACTTCTCAACATCTATGTTTAACCTGAATTAAGTATTAAGAATAATGTGATCACATTATTTCATAATGATATCATGTTATTGTATAGCATGATCACATTATTATTAATATAAACAAGCTCACTTTTCAACGTCTATTTTTAACCCAAATCAAGAATTCAATCCCCATAAACATTCTTTACGGGACCTGAGGGACCTATGTACTTTTGACCCCACCTTTGAAAAGTTGTCAATTGTCCTTGATGGGTGACAAATCACGTTCAAGGAAGAGGAAGATGTTGAAGAACAAAACACCAGAGGAATTAGAAGAGTTTAGAGAGAAACACAAGATACAAATACAAAATCTTTGTGGTAGACAAGGTACAAACCCTAATCCTAATGAACCAAATGCCATAGATAATGAGCCAATTGACAATATGAATTAAACAATGATGAAATTGACCATAATGAATTGAATAATGATGAAATTGACCATAATGAAATTGATAATAATAAAATAGATAATGTTGGAAGTTTACATTCAAAGTTCCAAGTTTTTTATTTTGTTGATGATGAGTATATGTATGATGCTTCACCCACCATGAATGAAGAAAATTTGATGGAAACAAATAATGATGAAATTAACAATCAAGAAAATTTCATGGAAACATATAATGAAGAAATAAACAATGAAGAAAATGTCATCCCACCTCTAAACAATGAAAGTAATAACAATTTTGAAACTCCCTCTCAACAAATTCCACCTTTAACAACACCTCCAAGAATTATGTGTAGAAAATACAAGTCTTTAATTGAATTCAATGAAAATATTTTAGAACCAATGCATAAAAAATGTCTGATCGTCATTCAAGAAGACAGACTTAACAAATTTGTGACATTTTCTTTCATAATTTGGATTATGATAGTCAAAGATGTCAATTATTTGTTTCAGTGATAAAATTGATTAAGATGAGACCTATAATATACACATCATGACTACGAACATCTAACATGGATGATGAAAATAATGAAATTATTGAAAATCTACATGATGCATATCGTATTATAGGCCCAAAATCATGCACCCAAGATTGTAATGTTGCCTAGCATATACTTACAACTTGTGCAGTAAGTGGCCAAATAAGGAAAAAATGAAAGCTTTCAAAAATAAGTTGAACACTTAATATAAACAAAAAAACATTAATGAATGCAATTGAAAGATGTGAAATACTTAATGAACCTAATATTAACGAGCTTCAAGCATTCTCTTGTAGACTTCCATGAAAGGACAAGGCTATAGCCGATATTCTCAAAGAGTTACTTTCTCAATTTTGAAAAAATAATATAAGAGTTTTTCCCAATGCAAGAGATGTAGTGAAAATAATATTTAGTTCTCGTAACCATGAACCACATCTAAAACATTTCTTAGATATGACTCAAACATAATTGTACTCTAAGTTTTTGGAAAAACATCCATAAATTTTTATTTGTTAAAGATATTTTGAGATGGCTAAACCTTTTTATATAAAAATAAATAACACACGCACCACTTGTTGTAGGAAACATGTTGAATTTTCAATGCACTATGATGTTTTTTGCCATATTCATTGTACTTTGCATACTAATAACATTTTGGAGGAGTGTGGCATTGAATTTTCACCAAAATCAGCCAGAGAATTTATTCCAACTATTTTTTGTAAAAGATCGGATGGATAATTATTTTATAACAAATCATGTTTAAATGGAAATTACAACATTTTTGATGGATTGCTAAAATTTAAAAAATATATCCATGAGGAGACTACAAGTGAAATTAGATAGGAATTAGTTAGTTAAAGTAAATATAAATTAGTGACTTATCAAGTAAAAGATGACAAAGAATCTAAAAGGTGTGAGCTTGCTACAAAAAAGATACTTATTTTTGAATTTTTTGTCAAATTTAGGGAGAAAATTGTTTATAAGTATGCAAGGCACACACACAGGGCTAGATGGTTGGATGAATATTTCAAGATAAGCAAGGATACATTTCCACTTGGTTTGATTATTTCAATAGTTGGATTTGATAAAAATTATACATTCAAATCCCAAATGGAAGTTCAATCACAGTATTATAACTCATCACAAGTTTTCATATTTGTGCATATAGCATTCATGCATACACCTGCTAGTATAGAGCAACAACAAAAAATATTGAGAGAGTAGCATTTCTATATCAGCAATGACCAATCACATTGTTTAGAGTATGTGCAAGGTTATTTTTAAAAATTCTATGAATAGTTGAGTTAGAGGAACATTAATTTCAATCAACATTATATTTGGTCAAATAATTGCACATCATAATTTAAAAATACATAGATGTTTTATTAGTTGAGCATGGTGCACATTACCACTGGTGTAGAACACATTTGGAGTTTCACCTTGGCTATCCATGGAAAAAGGGAGCATGACAATTCTGGAGCATATGTAATAAGACCTATTGCAAGGGAAGAGTTAAAATTTGAAGAGGATGTTTATTTGACAAATGCAAAAATTATGGTTGAATGGTGTAATGAGAACATGTGTCATTGTGCTCAACCAAATTCCACTATTCGTAGACATTTCTAGTTAATAGAGAAAGAAAACTTGGAAAAGTATGAGGATTGTATGACTCTAATGGGTTGAAGGGACCTCCACTCATTTCGTATCTCAAATGCAAGTTCTTGGATTGTTCATACAAGACACTTGGCATGTTTTTGATTTGCATGCGTGGACTCTATTTGGAATGAGTGTGAGTCAAAAGAGTGGGTGGATGATTGGAGTTCCAAACCTTTAATTCAAATCAACACATATCAAGTTATAATAGCATTATAACTTAAAAATATTACATTATCAAATGACTTTGATCATGTATCTGATCTAGTGCAGCTAGGTAGAATAATTCTTATTATGTACAATTTATTCTCATTATATATCTTCATAATGTCACTAAAAATAATTTTTTACGATATAGGCCATGTTTTTGTAGTTATATCAGATGGGGAAAATTAAGAGGGAAATAATTACTATTTTTGTCAGTGTGTAGAGAGAGAAAAAATTGACTTCCCCAGTTATAGATGGGGAAAACATTGACTATCCCACTAGGTCAATGGTAGTCACTAGAACTTAATTTCGATGATATTCTATTAAAAATTCAAATCAATGGTTGTTAAAAAAAAAATTAATGCACAAAAAGCTACTTCACTATTTAAATTTGATTCTTGTAATGAATATTCAATTACAAAAATATCATGAGAGGCCATTAAAAACGAAACTATGAAAAGTTTAGGAGTCAAACCATGAAGTTATTCTTGATACTATCAAGGTTAGAGTAGATCCTAGTGGTTTATTGGTTTGAAATACATAGGTATGTTGAGTTTTCAAATGTAGATGTAATAAATTTTATCAAATGTTTTTATTTTATTTTATAGGTAGTACATATGAATTTCATTTTTAATTACTAACAATTTTTTGTAGGTTAGTGGTGCCAGATAAGTTTCCACCTTCACGTGGTTGGCACTGCCAATAGAGAATTCCATATTTTTCAAGATAAGAGAAGCTAAATTTTTAATTACTTAGAATTTTCATGCTTCTAAATGGTATTGAAAATGCACTTCAAGGTCAGGAAGCATCAAAATCAAAATTTTGCAACTATAACTTAAACTTTGACAACATTTATTGTCAGTATTTTTGCACTCCTAAACGATAGAGAAAATGCACTTTTAAGTGGTTTTAAATGTTGTGGTAGTGTGATAATGTGTAATTTTTGTATCTAGATTTGATTAAATTTATAAATTATCAAGTAAAGGTCCTAGAGGCAAAAATGGCAGTCGGAGCTCAAGAAGTTGCATATTCAATGCCAAAAAGTTGCATTTTTGGACCCATCATTGTAACTTGTCCAACAGATTATTCTTGAAGGTTCTACTTGAGTGACCTAGGGTGTGATTAGAGGTATTAAAGAGGTATGGGAGGGATCTTAAGATTTATGAAATGACTTAAAAATTTTGTTTTATGCATGTTTAAACTTAGGCTAAAAACTGCATTTTTCTTGTATTGGAAGGGCATTCTTGAGGCCATAATGGGTTGTGAGTTTGTCGATTGGGTTTGATATAAGGCCAAGAACCTAGTCCTAGATTTTATTTGCCCCCTTGGAAATGTTGGTAGTGTCAATTTTAAGTCAATAATCATCATAAATAGAGTTTTACAACCATAACTTAAACTTTGACAATGTTCATTATCAGTGTTTCCACACTCCTCTCTCCCTTTTCTCATCCACTTTTGCATGAAAGTGTATTTTAAGTGTTCAAGGTGATTTATAGGCTAGAATAGGTTTATGATTTTTTCAAATATAAGTTGTCAAAGATTAGTTTTAGGAGGCCTAATACCCTTACAGGACATGCCTAGAAAGCAATAGAATGTCAGGAGTGAGGTATTGAAGGTGATAAATAACTGAGGTGTTAAAGGGTCAAAAAATAGTCTCAAGAACGTGCATTAGGCCTGTTAGGAAAAATATACCTTGAAGGGAAAAAATTAAATAAAGTGTAAATGATTTTGGATTCCTTTGAAATTAGATTGAGTGGGTTGAATAAAGGTTCGACGGGTGGATAGAAGAGATAGAGGAAGTGTTCTTGAAAGTATTAAATAAGAGGAAGGCATCTGGGCATAGCCAATCCTAGGGAATTTATAGTGAGAGAGTGTGAAGAGTGAATGAAAAAATGGGTATGTTGGAGGATAGTAAAGTTGTTACAGGAGTATCACCAAATATATGTATAATCTATGTTGACAATAGTCTTAGCTAAGCTCTTGGCCTGCAAAAATTCTGAGTAAATCTGAAGGGTTTCATGAGTAAAACACCTCTAAGACTCAAATTATTGAAAAATAAGGTCTAAAATTTGTGAAAATTTGGGGAATGAATATTATAACTTAGTATAAGTATCATTGGGTTGAAAAGAGGTTTGAAATTACAGGTACAAAGGACTATTTTTATGTACACCTCTAGAAGACCATTTTTGACAAAGTTGTGCATAAGGTAAGACAAGTTTTTGATTGATTTGAGTTATATAAAATTGGGTAAGGGTTATAACATGTTATAAATTACAAAATGCTACTACAAATATAATTTTTAAGAGCTATAAACTCTATTTTGAGAAATTGACCTATTGGAACAACAACTAGGTCTGAGACCTAGAAACTTAAAAAGATAGAATTTGAGAATGAAAGCTCAATCTCTTAGAGACCCATAGTTGGTTGATTTATTGTAAGTTTTAAAAACTACATAAATCCTTGAGTTTTCATAATACCTATAAAAAATATCTTAAAGAATAATTTTTCAAAGGAAGCAAAGTAGATCTAAGAGATTGGTGACTAGTTAAGACCAAACATAATGAGTAACTGACTAGTTTAAAAGAAGATCATTTGAGAGTGGATTTTGAATCAAGTTGAGAAAAAAAGTGGATAAATGAGGTTGGAATTATTCATTATCTTAGATAATATGAATATGACTTTCATAGCCTTCTTAAACATAGAAGAGCAAATTGTGCATTAGGTGGTATTAAGGGATGATAAAGGGTTTTGGCCAAAGATGGATCATTAAATCATGAGTGAATATTTTGTTTCAAGTTATTAAGGTTGCATTTTATCAAAATAAAGACATTATAGTCAAGGTCAGGTAGAAGTTCATCTTGTAAGTTTAGCAAAGATAAAGTTACAAAGAGGAAGAAGTAGACCATGTACATGGTCACCAAAAGGAGTTGAGTGTGGAAGAGGTATTGATAGAGATTACTCGAGAGATGAGGGAAAATGTAAAGGAACAAGAATCATAGAAGGCATATAAGTCGTAGGCCTAGTTTCAATAAAAGTTAGTCAAAAAGGCATTAGATCCAGGTGAAGGTGAAAGATCAAGTAACTTGCAGGTATAGGTATCCAAGTGAGAAATTTATAGGAATTTATGAATGATTTTATGTCTCTACATTATACAAGTATGAATATGATTGGGTATGGGCCTTAAATGAAATAAAATTATGCTAATGATCAATTGAAAAGTTGTAAATGAGTGATGACAAATGCAAAATAGATAAGAGTGTCATTAGTCATTTCCATTACACACAATTAAATAAAAAATATAGGAGATCAAAGATTTGTAGCATTGAAAAGAATAAAATTTTAATCCTCATTTGTGTATAACATTAAATATGAGATTCGATACATAATATTTTGAAAGATCAAAAAACACTATACAATAACATTTTATATTAAAACTAAATATAAATTAGATAGATTAACATAATTCAGATGAAAAATTAAAAAAAATATATAGGCACATATACAATGTCAATAATACATAGATTGTCATGATAGGCATACAAAAAATTACAACATCTACCAACCTAGTATCTAATATTAGGTGAATGTCATATATGCATATATAATGCTAAAAATATGTACATTGCTATATAGACATACAAAAAAACACATCTCATGTAAGACATCATAATCATCAGATAACTTCCCTCTCTTTACCTTCCTTGAAGAAGACTCTCTTCGAGATGCCATGCTAGTAGATGGAGATCCCTCTAATGCCTTGGATTGCTCCAAGGTCTGATTACATGTCCTACATTCATAGCTTACTTACAACTAAACCTATTCAAATGTAAGTATTATTATAAAATTAACATAAAATACATTCAACCAATTGTTAATAAATTAATTTTAAACTAGAATAAAAATTATTTAAACATGCACTTACTACAAGCTCGTGGTCCTGCTCAATCTATTTTTGACACTCAAATGAGTTAGTGGTAGCTTAGTTGTTCGAATAATCATCTAAAATAAGGAAGAAACATGAGAGGTTGCCCTACTAATCATCTAACTTGGACTATCGGATGTCATGGGACAACCTTGCATACACAATACATTCACATAAGTTATATTTGCCCCAAGTATGTAGTAAAATTATTAAAACAAGTTTATTTTTACAATTCAAAATTACAAGTTAAAATATACCTTTGTCAACGCTTGTGTGAATGACATTTCCAAAACAATGCCTATGTCTATCTCAGATCGTAGTGATGGAAGAGTGTCTACTTGAGCCATTAAGTGAATGTAAACAAGGTCTCACTTACTTTTCTATAAAATAGCAAAGATATATATATGGCAAGTTTTTCTCCTTTATCAAACCAAGAGTGTATTTAATAGTAATGTACTTGGATTTTGAGATCCTTGATAGATAAACTTAACTTAATACTACAAAAAAAATATACATAGAATAATGTACATAGAGCATAATATTAACATAAAATTTTACCTCTATATAATTAAAAGGTGTTGTCCTAACAGAGACAGATGCAGTAGTGGATGAGCCAATAGCTAAATTCGAAAATGTAAATAATGGCTGTGTCAAATCAAATGTTACAAATGTCAACTATGATTATGAAGGCATCGTCACCTCCTGGGACATAAAAAATGACATATATATTATTCAATTTCTATGTAAATTAATTGTTAGCTAAATTAAATTTACAAATATAACTTAAATATAACATGGCATTTATATAAAATATACCTGCATCTGTGTAGTGGTTAATATCTACACACCAAATGTGCATGCCAAAAACTCATCACTCATAAATATATTATCTAATCCCTCTAAACCACCAGCATCATTGTCATTAGAAGGTCTAGTGCATATAGCTCCATAAGATCTACAAGGGTGGGGTCAGGCATACATACTAGGTGGCGTATCTCTAGCATCAGTTTGTGAGAGCCTACTCATATGTTGAATGTCTATATTAGTGAGTGAACTAAATGCATATATAATGTCAATCTCTATGACCTTCTGAACTATAGAGGAAATCTCAAGTTTAAGTGGATTTTGGATATGGATCCTTGCAGGTCGATTAAGTGGATGATATGCACCTGATCGATCCTATGTAGATATTTTCCCTCGACCCTAAAACTCACTATAATCAAAATAGTTTAGAATCTCATTGAGGACAAACTCACAATAGAGTTTCTTAAAAAAATACAATAGGACCTCATGGTTGTTACATGGTGGATAATCAAACACCATCCACCATTAGTCCTAGAAATTGGCTGTGATTAAATTATGTTGGTAGTGATGGATTGAAAAATGTTTAGTAGTTATTGGAAATGGTGAATTGGTGGTTGGGGCAATGAATAAGGCACAAATAAAGGATTTTGATATGATTTTATTATTGATCTCATGTGCTGATAATTTATCAGCATAATAATCCCTATAACTATCCTGATATGATGCCCATCTAACAATTTGATTTGTTATAGAGTCAGTTTGACCTAATAATGTCTCTAGGGAATTGGCTGGATAGGTGTAGTGGGTGTTGGTGGAAGTGGTATCTCTCATTTTCCTAATTAATTTTTCAATTTCAAATTTATTTTCCAAATGTGGTCAACTATACTCTCCCAACTACCTGGGGGATTTTGTGGAACTGTAGGAGGGTTAACATGAGAGTTATGAAGAGGGTTAGAAGGAGGGTTAAGCTGAGGAACAAGAGGGTTAGGTGGAAGATTTAGAGGGGGAACAAGAGGGTTAGGAGGGTTAGGTAGAGGAAGTTGAGTGTTAATAGGATGGGCTATTCAAAACAAATAAACTACCAATTAAATAATGAAAATAACAAAAAAATACTAAAATTTAGGGTTAACAAGTGTAGATTTTTAGCACTTACC
Source organism: Torreya grandis (assembly GCA_037957365.1). NCBI lineage: Eukaryota > Viridiplantae > Streptophyta > Pinopsida > Cupressales > Taxaceae > Torreya > Torreya grandis. The sequence continues at coordinate 1,694,933 of JARHVA010000580.1, read as the reverse complement.
TATTATATGTGGTGACATCATCAATTATCAACTTATTGGGATGAATTGTACTAAGATTTAGCCTCATTAAGATAAAATGTGATCACAAAGTGGAGGAGATTGAGGGGAAAGAAAGAACACTCGAATGCAAAATAAGGAAATTTTGCATTCAAGTTCAATTTTTTTTAGTGACACAGGGAACACAATCACATTATTTATTTTAATTAACGTGATCATGTTATTATTTTAAATATTGTGATTGAATTATGGCTCAATAATTATCAAACCATAATTCAAATAACATGATCAAATTATTTCAATAATGTGGTCGCATTATTTCAATAATGCGGTCACGTTATTTCAATAATCTGATCACATTATTGAATAACACAATCCTGTTATGGGAAATGTCTATGGAATTCTCCCCCAAATATGTGCACATACCCCCTACTGGATTCATAAGTGAAGTCACTCTCCCCTTGGTAATTATACAGGTGTCTCTTCAGCTTGGAATACAACATCATGATTTCAAATAATTCTTGTAAAATGGTCACCTCCCTAGTCAACAGTGGTTTGATAACATGAACATGGACCCTACTCACTTCATAAGTGAAGTCACTCTCTCCTTAGTAATTGTGTAGCTGTATCTTCATCTTGGGATACAACATGAATTGAGATAATTCTTGCAAACTAGTCTCCTTCCCTAGTAGAAGACAATACATAAAATTAGGAAGAAGGCTTACAAGGGCTTCTTTGCCTCCTAATGAAGAACAACAACAAGGAATTAGTGAGTATAAATAAGACCTGGAAGGTGAAGGGGTTTTGAAAAAAATGGTTTAAATAAATAAAAATCACAAACTAGAGAACATAATTACCCCAGAGTATTTCGGGTTAACTATGTATTTGAAATAGTAGTTTAGTTAGGTGGTTTCATCGATGTTCCTGATGTGGTAGACTGCTACCATAAAGTCATACTATATTTTTTAAATTGAGATGTTAATATATGTAAAAAATAAACAATTAAAATAAAATAGTATATTTTGAAATGCTAAAACTTATACATTAAAAAAGTTGGCTTATAATATATATGGTACGATAGTTAGTAATTAAATATTTAAAGGCTTGTTTTTACATTTTTATTCCTTAAAATGGATTACATATCTAGAGGTTTCTTTGACATGAGACTAATAATTATTAAATATTTCACACAAGATACCACTTTTACAATTTGAAAATATTGAGACTTTGCCTTGGTACTTATAAAAACATAGGTTTAAAAATGGAAGTGTACAATTAGTCCGTTAACATTCAAGATTGTCTTACAAAACATGTAATTAGTCATATGAATCGAACACAAAAATAGAATGCCAAGCCAAAGAGTAAAAGTCAACTCACCACTTTCCAAAATCTAAACATCTTTTACAACACAAAAATATTCAAAATTGGACATCAAAATTCTATTGTTTCCTTTTCATTAGACAAAAACACTATATTCATATCCATCAAATAAAGGTCAAGGCCATACAAAAATTTCAAGTAGTGAAATATATCAAAGTGAATTGGGTGGTGATGATGAGGGATAATGACAAGGTATTTTATGTGATATCGTATATTAGAGGGCCCATATTGTACACATGCCTTGAATTTAGGGGAGTTATTAGATTTACATACCCTACATCCATTACAAAGGGGTTTGTAGCTTGCACCATGTTGGCATCTTTTATTGACTATTTTCTATTTGATTATATAAGGACTTGATGTCTGATGTGTAGATCGAATAAAAAATGCAATGTCACTGATGAGGAGGTAATACATTGAGGTTATATAGTCTATCTTGTTGTTTTCATTAGAGTTGAAGTGAGTACCGAAGATTTTACAAAGTGCATGCTACATGGGTGTATAAGGGGGCATCGTTATTGATACAAAGTGAATGCCATGGTAGAGGAGTCACCAATTATATCACATCCCAACTTTTTTCTAAGCTAAATAATTTGTTTAATCCATAGATTATTATAGTTGATTAGTTGATTATCTAATATTTATTTAAGCTTAATGGCATATGCTAATTATGGGACAACTTGTGTTTTATTATTTTATATCATTATTTTATGGATATAATGATGTTTTAGGCTAACTACCTTCATTAGCATGAGGTGGATGTAGAATAGATTTTTCTCTCAGATCGTGACAGAGGGAGAGTATCATCAGAGAGGGTTGTTATATGGAGATGTTGGGGGTTGACAGAGAGCAAATCTGGAAACTTTTGCACATACCACTTAGTATATTATGTTTTGTAATTATTTGATATGGATTAACATAGCATGTTTATGTACTTTTCTTTAGATGATTATTAGTATGCTTTATGGTGAAATCTTAATTGATTGATTATGATCGTGTTAATTATTTAAGTTATTTCATCGATTCTATGATCTTGTGCAACTCATCTTGTTTGGATAAATGAAAGAAATTATTTATGTTTAAATATATCTTTACATTATCATGTTTGGATGAATAGTAAAACATTATCATATTATGACAGATTTCATAATCATTATTTGATCTATAATATATTGATAATAATAATTAAAGATTATTATTATGATAATTACATTTTAATGTCGAAAGATAATAACATTGTTTTGAAAGAGATTATATTGTTTCATTATTGTTTTAAATATTTATATTCACATATAAAAATGGATATATATTAACGTTAATTATAGAATGATTTCAGGAATCATTGTAATTATTTTGTAGATAACATCTAACGTAAACTCTAAGTCTTGTTGTGTATAGTTACATTGCTAAGGTTATATGATTGGTTGTGTTAGTCATTGTAGGGGGGAAATACTTTGGATATCAACTAGTTAAAGTTTTGCATGGAATATAAGGATTATTTGACTTATATGTTTGGGGTGGTCAATGATGGATTGATCATTACCATGCAAATTTATTAAAGGAATAGAATATGGTTAATTATGAATTTGTAGAGAAGCATCAAGAATGATTAGGCAACTAATCATTCATTGAATTCAACTAAGTGATGTTTGAGAGGAGATTATGGGGTTTACTATATTTTGCATGGAAGTAGACTATGAGCTATCTGGGCATGCAGAATTGAAATGATTAATATCGATTGTTAATTATTAGAAGTGGAATAAAAATAGAGGATGGAAAATTGATAAAGGAGGAAAGTGGGGTTATGAATTGGGGGACATAGAGGATGGTTCATGACATTCTTGTCAGGATTAGAAGCACAATTGATTACCTTGTATAAGCAACTAAACACGGAATTTAACCATAAGTAAACAGTAACTAGAATTCAGAAACAACACAAAATTTGAGAGACAATACAATATTGTATTCAACTCATCCAGAAAGAAAATACAATAAAGAAGATGCCACACTCTTCTCACACCTTTGAGGCTTCCCACACCTCTAGGGCTCCTAGTAATTCTTGATCAAGAGTTCTCTCTCTCAATTACGGTCACAACAAACAAATCAAACACAGAGTTGTTGTTCATCTCCAACCAGTCAGTAACAATACTGCCAGTACACAAGTACTCAAAGTACTTCAAGTAGATCTCCCTGATCTTGCAACAACCTGCAAATCAATGACCTTACTTACCATGTAGATCTTCTCCTTGATCTTGCACAACCTGTAGATCAACTTGATCTTATAATTGGAAGGATCTCTTCTGGTTCTACACTTTACAATACAACCCCATGGGTCTATTAGATAGATCCCATGCAAACAATAATTAGACAAGCAGCTCAAGACTAAAATTAGTCTTTACATGCAAACAATCGGTTCAACAAACTAACTGTTCATGCAACAAACAATTTTGGAACTGCACAGGCGACCGACGTCGGTCCCTATCCGTCTGAAGGTGACCGATGTTGGCCGACTCCTTACCGATGTCGGTTTCTATCTGTCCACCACTGACCGACATCGGTTGGCCTGTCGACGTCGGTGACTATGACACTCAGCATTTACATCCAGGTGAAGCTTTTAGCTCCACAACCTAAAAATCTCCCACTTGGAGATAAATAGCTGCACCTGTACCTGTACTAGTACATTGTCTAATCTGTATCCTGGCTTGTATCCCTCTTCAAAATCAATCTTGAAGACCAACCACCACACACCCTATGGTGCTACACTTGTGACTAAATTTCTCCATTCTCAGCTTACCTTCTTTTGCCATTGCTATACTCCCACTCAATCAGAAACCCCTGAGAGTGACCTGTAATCAAACAAACACTTAACACACTCTGTGACCAAGGTGTTAGTGAACCTCGCTCTGAGAACATCCAACCTCGCTCTGATACCAATTTGACAGGATTAGGAGCACAATTGATTACCTTGTATAAGCAATTAAACATAGAATTTAACCAGAAGTAAATAGTAACTAGAATTCAGAAATAACACAAAATTTGAGAGACAATACAATATTGTATTCAACTCATCCAGAAAGAAAATACAATAAAGAAGATTCCACACTCTTCTCACACCTCTGAGGCTTCCCACACCTCTAGGGATCCCAGTAATTCTCGATCAAGAGTTCTCTCTCTCAATTACGGTCACAACAAACAACTCAAACACAGAGTTGTTGTTCACCTCCAACCAGTTAGTAACAATACTGCCAGTACACAAGTACTCAAAGTACTTCAAGTAGATCTCCCTGATCTTGTAACAACCTGCAAATCAATGACCTTACTTACCATGTAGATCTTCTCCCTGATCTTGCACAACCTGTAGATCAACCTGATCTTACAATTGGAAGGATCTCTTCTGGTTCTACACTTTACAATACAGCCCCATGGGTCTATTATATAGATCCCATGCAAACAATAATTAGACAAGCGGCTCAAGACTAAAATTAGTCTTTACATGCAAACAACCGGTTCAACAAACTAACTATTCGTGCAACAAATAGTTTTGGAACTGCACAGGTGACCGACGTCAGTCCCTGTCTGTTTGGAGGTGATCGACATCGGTCGACTCCTGATCGATGTCAGTTTCTATCTGTCCACCACTGACTGACGTCGATTGGCTTGTCGACGTCAGCGACTATGACACTCAGCATTTGCATCCGGGTGAAGCTTTTAGCTCCATAACCTAACAATTTTTAAGGGAGAAGGCAAAAGGTGAAGAGGAGGTGGATAACTATGAAGAAAGAATTTTGCTCTGCTAACTTGGACATTCGTACATTCACCAGGTTGGTCTTGTATTTCAATTTCTTAATGAAATAATGAATAGTTTTTTCTTCTGAATGTTATGGTTACTGGGTTTCTTGGATTAAATCATTAAAAAAATTGGGTTGTATGTGGAGCCTTGTGGAAGGCTCGACCTCCATAGAGCCCCACATTCAAACCAGGTTAACCTGGGAGATGGGATAGAGATGACCATGGCTAGTGCTAGGTTATCAAATGTTCTATCTTACACATCTCTAGCTTTAAAGAAATATATGTTCATTATATAAAGATTTATCATGATGGCTATATGAATAATATGATTCATAATAGTAAATTTGAACTAGATTATTATATATGCATTTAGAGTATATATAAATATAGAAGGAAATAAGTTAACTTGTATATGCATTCAATTGTTAAATCAAAATAGACTTTTTGATTTAAGATATGGGTTTTAAGGGTTTTTAGATATATATACATAAATATATAAATGAGTATATACTTGATTAAAACCTAATCAAGTAAATAGGTATACTTATCTATATATTTACATATATATATGTCTATATACATACTAATATATATACACTTATATGTAGAACTATCAGATTTTATTAAATGACCGTAGAAATATATATTTATATATGTGTGTGAAATTGTATTCAACCTACAAATTTCTTTAAAAGATTGTGTGTGTGCGTTTATACACACCCACACACACACATATAATAGTATATATGTATACACACACACACACACACATATATTGTGTGTGTGTAGTCGAAAGTCGGATTTATAAATAATTTTGTGTAATATATTTTGAAATGAAGTTATTGTGCAAATTGAGCACATGATATGTTATAAATCCTAAGCAAGTTTGTGAAAATGTATTATAATGGGGAATGGGAATTTTTCGTATGAAGTCTTTATAAATAAAATGGATACAGGTAGATAACAATTAGACTATATATTTATTAAAATGATTTTATAAAAATCATGAATACCAATAAGATTTTTATGGCTAAGTTTAGTTATTTTTATGAACCTCACATATACACAAATGAGACTATGTACAATGAACTATGTATGATTATTTTTATGAACTGTGTATATATTTTGTGTAGGGTATATAGGTTTCTACAAGTTCATTGCATAGCAATATTATTTATTCATATTTATGTTAAGTTTGTTTAGTCGGCCAAGCCTAAGATATTTACATCGATACTTGAGTAGGTATTCAACTGTGTGTTATTTATTGTTTTAATGAAACTCGAATAGGGTAAAACTGATTGTGTTTAGTTATATTTGCTTTTATGAATAGACATAATATGAATGATTATTTTGATTAAATGATTTGAATATATATTGTAAGATAAATAAGAACCGAGTTTGATTTATAGAGATTCAGTGTATCTATTTATCATGGGAAATGGAGTTTCTATAATTTAATGATAAGGTTATGGGACCTTGATTGAAATTGATTGTATATTTCATGTATACAATACATTCTAAGGCTAAATATAGTGGATGTCACCTTAGTAGTGCACTGCATAAGCAAAGTATGAAATGTAATGAAATTATATGTATGCATAATATATAAATATGTATTATGCATATAACAATGTTATAATTGTTATAATAGTGATTAATAAATGATTGATTATACTTGGTGTTTATAAAAAACATTTGAGTGTTTATATATAGAGCATTCATGGTATTTAAAGAATAAATACAAAATATAATTATATGTATGGACTGACTACTTTTATTTGTGGAATATAAACAATTTAAATAGCCAGGGTTATAATATTATTTCATGGAAAAATAATATTATAAGTTTCTTAATAGATAAAGCAACTGTTAGTTTATATATTCATAATGTAGATGGTGTGTTATATTAAGGACTATTTTTGGTATTTTGCTTATTATTTATAATAAACTATATGATTAGATTTCATTCACTTTATTTGATGGATTAAATAAATGTTTGTGATATTCTATTTTTCGCGTGTTCTATGATTAGCTAAAGTGAAATATAATGAATGAATCTATTGATTTTTATATGGTTATTTATTTTACTGAATCTCACATTCATGATCCTAATCAAGTAGTGGATGGATTCCACTGGGTTAATTAGCACCATCAATGCAAGATAAGGGGTAATCTGATTGAGTGGTGTGTATGAATTTGACTGATCCTAGAGATCATTTATAATTAAAAACTTTTGCCAAAATAATGTTTGATAAACATTGTCATTTCATAAGTTGATATAGTTTTTCATATTTGTACAATATCATTTTAGAATGAATTTCTTTATGGTACATATTATGTATTAGATATCTTTAACACATGAGTTCTGATTTGTTACTCTAGATTTTTACATTTTTATTATCTACCCATCCATGTAGAGAGGGTCATCCCCTTATTTGGGAGATAGTGCAAATGATCTATGGTCCATGGTTGGTGTGGAAAAGTACTCGAATGATGTTCTTTCTCCCTGTTAAAGTATTATACTTGAAACTACACTTGAGATTACATATTAATATTTGAATCGTGGAGACTCTTGAGTCATGAAGACTCTGCTTAGAGGAGATTTGTATCATGTTTTATTATTTGAGATATCTTATGTATTGTTAAAAACTATAATAATTATGCATTACACTTTTATAGCAAAGGTTGTAATATTGTATCAGTAGTAGTTGAATTTATACTATATCATTTATGTTGAGATGGAGTGTTTATAGTTAATTATACATGGTGATCCTTATCTAAGTGGATTAAATATAACCTTAAAGGCTAACTAAATTAATGCAGTTTGTTAAAGATCACTAGTTAAGATTTCTCATGGTCAAATCTATATTTTAAATATGTGTATTTAATTATTTTTTAAATATTATAATATTTTGGTAAAACTCAATGGGGTTGTTACATTATGGTATTAGAGCCAAAGCTCAAACACTAAGACCTAATGTGTCTGCTAACACAAAACTTATTCTACTAATATAAGAAGTACAATGGTGCATGCTAGAATAGGAGGTGAGGGTACTTTGAATACCAAACCCCTTATAGATCCAAATTAATTTTTAGCTGAGCAAGCTACAAAGTTGGACCAAATTCTCGCAACCATGCAAAAGACTAAAGACCGAATCACAGCCCTAGAATAGGAAGTGCATAGCCATGAATAAGAGAATGCTCAAGAAAAACTTGAAGAGCATCCTAACGACAAAAAACATCTTCAAGAGCAGAGGCATGAAGAGGTGTCATAGGATGCAAGAGCTCGAGTAGTTGCAGAGTTAACATGTGATATGAAAAAGGTGAATACACCCAAGTTTGATAAAATTGTATTGGGGGATGGAGCTAAAGAATAGCTAATATAAATGGAGAAGTATTTTGATATTCAAAATTATTTTGAAGTCACAAAAGCATTCTAAGGAGCTTAGCAACTTGTTGGTGAAGTAGTGATTTGGTGGGTAAATAAGAAGCTCAAAATGAACCTCGTCTCAACCACCACCACTTGGGAATAGTTTGTGACACTTTTTAGGTCATGATGGCTTCTAAAAATATAATTCAACCAAAATATTATAGGTTTTAAAAATCTTAAGCAAGAGGATTTATCAGTGAATGAATATTGAAAATAATTCATCAAGTTTCTTAAGTATGTATCTTAATATCGAGTAGATGAGGGTTCAGGATCAGAAAATTCATCATGGAATTGAAACCCAAAATAGACGATGAAATAGATGTGCATGATCCATTTACCATAGATCAGGTGTTCAATAAAGTGGTCAAGCAAGATTAGAAACTAAAATCTCTTACCCAAGTCAGAGATAAGTTCAAAAAGAAATTTAAAATTTTTAAACCAACTTTCAAGAAGGATGGTACTCTTCGCATGTGCATATACTACAAGATGTTAAATAAAGTGATGATAAAAAACATATATTTGTTGCCACACATTGATGATCTCTTTGATCAAATGCAAAGATCCATAGTCTTTTCTAAGATTTATCTTAAGGTAAGCTATTGCTAGTTGAGGATCAGTAAAGAGGATATCTTGAAAATAATGCTCAAGACTATATATGGGCACTACGAGTTCACAATTTTACCATTTGGATTGATGAATGCTTCAACAATATTCATGAATCTTATGAATAGTGTGTTTTGAACATTACCTAGATCACTTTATGTTGGTCTTTTTTTGTGACATCCTCATTTATTTCAAAGATGATGAAGAGCACCTACAACATATGGAATTGGTTTTGCAACATTTTTGGAAGCATAAATTATATGGCATCTTATCTAAGTGTGCATTTTTTCAAAAGAAAGTGTACTATCTAAGACATATTATCTATGCAGATGGTATTTTAGTAGATCCAATAAAGATAAGAGCTATCATAGAGTAGCCGACATCAAAGAATGTGCATGAGGTAAGAAGTTTAATGGGATTAGAGGGCTATTGCAAAAAATTCATTTTGAATTTTTCTAAGATAGCTAATCTAATTACCTCTCTTCAACTAAAGAATTAGAGCTTTATCTGGTTAGATAAGTGTAAAATAGCCTTTTAAGAACTAAAAATGAGGCTTATTTCATCACTAGTGCTAAGAGTTCCTGATCCTAATGGTCAATTCTTAGTGATCACATATGCATTTGGGGATAGACTTGGAGGAGTTCTTATATATGATGATTTAGTGGTAGCCTATGAATCTAGGAAACTAAATCCATATAAAGTGAATTATGTCCCTCATGACCTATAACTTATAGTAATTATACATGCTTTGTAAGTTTGAAGGTATTATCTATTGGGAAAATTGTTTGAGTTCAAGATTGATAACTTGGGACTCAAGTATATTTTCACCCAACCAAATCTAAATGCTCATCAAAGACGATGGTTAGAGTTATTGTCTAATTATGATTTCAATATTAATTTTATCAAAGGCAAGGAGAATAGAGTAGTTGATGCTCTAAGTCATAAAAGGTACATAGTAGTCATGGCTATTGTTAGGAATACTTTCAGAGATCAAGTGATCAAATTTGCATCACGAGATGAATTATACGATTTGGTTAATAAAGCATTGTTTGAGAATGCTCAAAATCCTAAGTATAAGAGATTCAAAATAAAGCATGATGGTCAATTATGGTACAACAGAAGGATGTATATACCAAATAAAGAGAATATGAGGAGCACAGTGCTAAAAAAATTATGCAATGCCCTATATTTAGGACATCTAAGAGTAATCAAGCTCATGGTTGAGTTTAGACCACTCTATTTTTCTAAAGGAATTAAGAGAGATGTAGTAGATTTCGTGTTTCACTATCTAGAAAGTCAGTGAATAAAATTTGAGCATGTGCATCTGATGAGATTGTTACATCTTAATTTCTTGCTAAGCAAACTTACTTGATTATTCATGGATTTTTTATAGGTGATAATTTGATTTGATTATTACTAGCTAAGTTGTAAGTCATATGTTGTTATAAGGTAGTTGAATATTACTTAGATTACATGATTTCATTGCTATGAGCCAACTGTAATATATATTATTTATATTATAATCATGTTGGCTTGTTATTTATCAATATTTTATGATATTTATGTCACGATGTTATGATATAACTACTTGTTTGTTGTAAGTTTGATGCATGAAAAATTCATCCCTTAGAACATGACAGAGGGAGAGCATCATCGGAGAGGGTGATTTAGATGGAGTTGTTGGGGGATGATAGAGGAATGGATAAAACCCTACACATACCACATTAGACAATATATGTTATATGTATTATTTGAATGGTTAACGTAGTAAGTTTTTAGATGTTATTTGTATTTGGATAAATATTTTTGCTTACTAGTTTTGCATTAATTACAATTTATGCTTAGGAAGAATTAATCTTGTGCGATTATGTTTATGTTATGCTAATGTGCTCATGACTGTTAATGCTTTCAAAAAGGAAAATTTGCATAAAGATGTATGTAGATTAACTCTCATGATTCTGTAATATTTTAGTACATAAACTAATTATCATTATGATATCTTAGAAATATCATTATAGAGATTAATGCCTTAATATAGATAAATAACGGCTTGATATTAATATATAATAGATTAAAATAAATAGCTATCATTATTGAAATGATATTAATCCAAAATTAATGATTAATGAGTTAATTATTTACCTTGACACTAAGTGATTTATTTGTTCATAATAAAATTTAGTCATTTAGGAAAACTAAAAATATGATAAATCATCCAAAAAGGAAATAAAATAAAAATAAGAGAAAAATAATAAAAATCAAGAAAAGAAAAAGAAAAATAATTGATTACAATAAATAAAGAAAGAAAGAAAGAAATCAACTTTTTAAACAAAGCGCAAAGCTCTCATAAAAGGAGAGAGAGCTTTAGAAAAGAGAATGAGAATATATTTTTGAAAAAGAAAAAGAGAAAAGGGTGCAACTCGTAGAAAATGAGAGCAGAGTGTGGAAGGAGAAATAAGAAGCAAAATAGGAGGAGAAGAAAAAGGGAGTGAAACATAGCCTACAAAAAAAGCATGTAAGAAGGATGCAGATCAAAGAAAAGGAGTGCCCTATTATACTGCTTCAACCAAGAAGATATTGTGAGGTCGACAACTTGTACATTTTTTGATTTCGTATTTGTATGTAATAATTTATATATACATTGATCTATATGCTATATTCCTAATGTATATTATACAAAGTTAATGATTTCCAAGAAATAGTAAAGTGATTTAAATATATCTACAGAGAATAGGTGATGTAGATATAGCGATTTAAACACATACAATGGCTTGTACCTCTATCTATAACGATTTATTAAACATATACCAATGATTTCTAGTTAATAGTGAGTAAACAATAAACTATGTTGTGTAGCTGTAATTTTATTAAAGGCTATCAAACTTTTCAAGGCACTAAAACTTTTTTAGTTGAGCCCATAACCCACAAAAACTGCGTAACACTATAATTAAAGCTATATACTAACCAGGCGTTATATGCAACATGAAAATTCTTGTTCAAATATGAACTGCAGACAGTGTTTGACAAACAATGACTTATATAATCTAATTATGAACAATGATTTCATATATATGTTGTGTAGAAAATAGAGACTTCGATTATGTCATTTTAATATCATTAAATTGGGCTATCCTCTGTCTTAAATGAAGAATTTAATCCTAATATACCAAGCTGAGTTAATATGCAATGATTTAATTATTTAATATACCAAGTTGAGTTAATATGAAGTGATTTAATTATTTAATATACCAAGCTGAGTTGATATGCAATGATTTACATTGAAAAGAGGCTATAATGATTTTATGATAATATGACTAAGGTTTATATATATAGTGAGTATATATATACAATTTTCAATGTAAAACGGTCCACCATTAATATATACAATGATAAATATCTACCTTTAGTGATCTAGATATATATTACGTACAACGTTTGGTGCTATTGGAATATTGCTGAATAATACAACCATTATGTGTGTTTATTAAATAGACTATTTGGAACTATATATATATATATATATATATATATATATATATATATATATATATATATATATTAAGTCATCCAAATATGGGTAGCGTCACATATAATTGGTTGTGCAAATATGAGTAACGAGAATGAAAGTCTATAATATCTATTGGTAACATGTCAATTGCACCTGATATAGATATATAATAGAAAAGCAAAATACTTATATTATTATTGAGTAATTGAATAAACAAAATACAGTCAGTCAGATATGGAATACATAAATTAATATTGTATGTATTCCAACGACTATTCTAGTATATTGGCTATTTAAAACTATGTTATTTGTGGATTAATATATAGTTACCATATGTATATATTGGTTATTCATATTGATAATTTCGTATGTGTTAGTCCCTAAGCAATACTAGAAACACTTACAAAATTCAGTTATTATGTGGGGATGTTAGTTGTACATATGATAATCATTTGTGGATTATTCGTATTTGAAACTGTGTCATTGTATATCAGTATATCCATCCTTTAAAACTTTATCACAAAGATTCATATTATTTTATATCCATGGTTTCTGGGGTATAAAGTGGAGTGGACATATATACTTTACAAAAAATATATATAGTAAATACATTGAGGATATATATATATCAATGTGTTAATATATTAACGACTTAATATAAAGTCTAGTTAATAAGTGGATAGTGAGTTGTTGATAGTTTATACTTATGATCGTTGAATGATACATAGTGAAGATCCCATTCCTTAATGTGTTAACACGTGGTTTAACTGTATGTGATTGAGCATTTTGATATAAACATAATATGATTATTTTTATATATTATGTGGAATGGATGTGTATATTATCACGGTCTCAATAATTTGTATAATTGATGAAACTCTTATGTATCGTATAAAGAACAATTTGGATATTTCTAAATACTTATATGTGAACCCTGATACGAAATACTAAGTGGTCTTGAGAACTTGTGTACATAGCTATATGTGCTTTGATTATATCTGGATGAAAATCCATTTAGTTAGGGATAAAAACTGTGAAGGAGAATTACATTATAGAATCCCTTATCTTATAAAGATAATCAATATACTTCATGAACAGAAAAGTTAGAATTATTGTTGAAAATCATATGGAGTTGTTGATAGGAGTTATAAATGATTGTTGTTATACAGTAGTGAAAATTTATGTGCAGTTCATATTATGAGTATATTAATATGTATAAGTGTTTAGACATATATAACAAATATTAGTACATTGTGATATGTGTCTATAAGTTATAATGGTGTGCAGTTTAAACATAGGATATACCCGATTGATATAAATTGTACTTGTTTGTTTAATATTATGAGATTTTTTATTTTTGAAATATAAAAATAGTTGTTCATGATTGAGTAGTGTGCTCATGTGTAATGAATTATGATATTATGGGATGTCATATAGTGTATTATATTTAAAATTTATAATTTAAATGTATGTTATACCTAAGTGGTACAAACTATAATTGTTATGTCTAGATTCATTCATATGTTTGAAGATTAAATGTATGCATTTAACATGTTTTATGACAGTTAATAAGAAGTATTGTATTGTGTCTACTTATGAAAATTAGAATACATAGCTTTATACACACACACACACACACACACACACACACACACACACACACATGGTATAATTTGCACTTGTTTACTTATTATTTATGCAATAAATGATATTATGAATATTCATTCATATGATTGACGGATTAAATGTATGTATTCAACTATTCCTGTTCTTAGCATATTTTGTAATTGCTACTAAGAAGTAATATGTATGAATCTGTTAGCTATATATATATATATATATATATATATATATATATATATATATATATATATATAAACTAAATCTCACATTATTAGTTTGGAGTAAGTAATGAGATGGACTTCACTAGCCTACTAGCATCATGATGTTAGATAAAAGTAATATGATCAATGGTGTGTATGAAATTGATTGATCCTAGAGATCAATAATTATTAAAAAATTTGGACCAAATAATGTTAGTGAGACATTGTCATTTCATGTTTATGATTTACACATTTATGCGATATCTTGTTAGAACAGGTTTATTTATGGTACACCACATATTTTATTTTTATAAATATTGCAACATGCAGGTATTAGTTTATCTTTGTAGATTCTTGCACCATCACTATCTACTCATTCATGAAGGGATGACCATTCCTTAACAGAGAATTGTGTGGGGGATCAATGGTCCGTGGTTGGTGTGAAAAAGCACTTGGATGATGCTCTTCCTCCCCACAATAATACTTGCTTAGAGATGACACTTGAGATTGCTAGAAATACTAGAGTTCAAGAACTCATGCTCTATGGAGCTTTGTATCTTGTATCTTGTACATTGTATTATATTTATTATTATTAAGACATTAATATGATGAGATGTAATTATTTACTTATTTTGACTTTGACAACAATGGTTGTATCATTATGCTAGTCATGGCTAGTTATTTATAATTATTTTTCATATTTTGTTCTGATGTGTTTCATATGTTGAGAGTGATTAGTGACTGTTATGATGTGTTTCATATGTTCATATACTTATAGTGTTACTTCTAGATCACTAATTAGATTCTTGTAGTGAATTATAATGAAGGAATGTGATGATATAAAAAAATTATATTTTTTCAAGTCAATCGCAGTGGGGTTGTTACAGATATTGTTGTATTCACATGACATACAGGAGTGGAAATGACAGGTGCTCAATATAGATTTTGTCCAAGGGTTACTATTATCACAAAATAGGCATGGCATGATCTTGATAGTAACTGACAAACTAACCAAGGTAGTTCAATTTGTATCGAGCAATTTGACTGATGATACACCTACTCTTACGAAGAGATTCGTAAAAGAAGTGTGTTAGTTATATAGATTTATAAAGAAGATCATTTCAGATCATGATCTGAAGATAACTTCTAGATTTTAAATGACTCTGAATTCAGCTCTGAGTACTTAGTTAAAATTCAACACTGCATATCACCCACAAACTGATGGACAAACAAAGTGAGTTAATGAGATTTTAGAGGATTTCCTTCATATGTATTGCATGGATCATTAATACAAGTGGGAAGAGTATATTTCATTGGTTGAGTTTGCATACAACTCATACCAATCAACATTAAAGATGAATCCATTTGAGACATTGTAAAAAAAGAGATGTATAACACCAATCAGTTAGGACATGTTGGAAGACAGGGTAGTTTTTAGATCGAAGATGCTTTCAAAAATGGAAGAGCAAGTCAAGATAATCAAACAAAGGTTAGCCGAGACCAACAATAGACAAAAAAATTATGTTGATTTAAAGAGAATAGTTAGGTAGTTTTTTATTGGTGATAAAGTATTTCTATGAGTTAAGCCTCATAAAAGCTCGATTAAATATGGGAAGTAAACGAAACTTTCACTGAGATATGTGGGACCCTTCAAAATTTTAGAAGTGGTCAACCCTGTAGAGTATATGCTTGCATTGCCATCAGCTCTAGCTCTTTCACATAATATCTCTCATGTGTCTTATCTTAAAAAGTATATAGCTAATCCTTCACATGTGTTGAATTAGAATACTTTGTAGGTTCTAGATCCCGGGGTGGTCATGATAGAACCAAACAGAGTAATTGACACTCAAACTTTGTTTGCATAATAGAAAAGTGTCATAGTGCAAGTTCTTATGAGACTAATATTCTGAAGATAGTTCCACTTGGAAGGACTATGATGAATTTTAAGGCTATTTCCACATTTATTTATTTGATTTGTTACTGTTTATTATATCATTTTCTGCTAAACAATGTTTTAAATTCATAATTTGTGTTTGAATAAAATTCAGTAGAATGATACCTAATTTTAGGGAGGAAGGATGTCACGTCTTGATTTCTCTCTAAACTAAATAACGTGTTTAATCTATGGATTAATATAGTTGATTAACTAATATTTGATTAAGTTTGATGAGATATGTCGATTAAGAGATAGTTTGTGCTGTTTAATTTACATGATTAGATGTTATGAGTTACTTGTATTTTATATTTTGTACTTTGAGATCATGTTTGATTATTTTACAATATTGTTTTATGGATATAATTATGTTTTGAGCTAATTACCTTCATTGACATGAGGTGGATGCAGGATAGATTTTTTCCTCAGATTGTGATGGAGGGAGAGTATCATCGGAGAGGGTGGTTAGATGGATAAGTTAGGGGTTGACAAAAAGCGAATCTAAAAACCCTTGCACACACCACTTAGTATATTATATTTCGTAATTGTTTGATATGGATTAACATAACATATTTTATGTACTTTTCTTTAGATGATTATTAGTATGTTTTCTGAGAAAATTTTAATTGATTGATTATGATCGTATTGATTGTTTAAGTTATTTCACTGATTTTATGATCTTACGTAACTCATCTTGTTTGACTAAATGAAAGAATTTTTTTGTGTTTACGTATATATTTGCCTTATCATGTTTGGTTGAATGGTAAAATGTTATGATATTGTGACGGATCCCATAATGGTTATTTGATCTATAATATATAGATAATAATAATTAAATATTATTATTATGATAATTTCATTTTAATTTTGAAAGATAATAATATTGTTTTGAAATAGATTATATTGTTTAACTGTTATTTTCAATATTTATATTCACATATATAAATAGATACATATTAATGTTAATTATAGAATAATTTTAGGAATCATTGTAATTATTATGTTGTGGATATCATCTAACGTAAACTCTAAGTCTTGTTGTGCATAGTTGCATTGCTAAGGTTACATGATTGATTGTGTTAGTCGTTGCATGGGGGAAATACTTTGGATATCGACTAGTTAAAGTTTTGCATGGGATATAAGGATTATTTAACTTATATGTTTGGGGTGGTTGATGATGGATTGATCATTACCATGAAGATTTGTTAAAGGAATAAAATATGATTAATTAGGGATTTGTAGAGATACGTCAAGAATGATTAGGTAACTAATCACTTGTTGACTTTAGCTAAGTGATGTTTGAGAGGCGATTACAGGGTTTATTATGTTTTGCATGGAAGTAGACTACAAACTATCTAGACATGCATAGTTAGAATGATTAATATCGGTGACCATTAATGATGAAAAGTGGAATAAAAATAAAGGATGGAAAATAGATAAAGGAGGAGAGTGGTGTTGTGAATGGGGGGACATAGAGGATGGTTAACGATATTCGTAGTGGAGAAGGTAGAAGGTGAAGATGAGGTGGACAACTATGAAGAAAGAATTTTACTCAGCTAACTTTGATATTCATACACTCACCAGGTTGGTCTTATAATTCAATTTCTTGATGAAATAATGAATGGGTTTTTTATATGAATATTATGGTTATCAGGTTTCTTAGATTAAATCATTAGAAAAACTAGGTTGTATGTGGAACCTTGTGGAAGGCTCAGCCTCCACAAAACCTCACATTCAAACTAGGGTAACCTGAGATATGGGGTAGAGACGACCATGGTTATTGATAAGTTATCAAATGCTCTATCCTACACATCTATAGCTTTAAGGAAATCTTTATTCATTTTATAAAGATTTATCCTGATGGGTATATGAATATTATGGTTTGTAACAGTATGTAGACACTAGAATTATGCACCATAAGTCTTTTATGATACGTGTATTATGGTTGAGTCTAGTATCTTGAAATCTTGAAAAAGGCTAAGTTTGATATCATGAAATTATTTAAGTCTGAAATTTGGTAGAATCCTCCAAAACTTATAATTTGCATTGTCACTCCTAGAGGTCTGAAACCCCTCTCAAACATCCTAAAAGTATATACATAAAATATAACTTAAAGTATAAGGAAGTAAATATCTATATATAAATGTCAACTTATATTTAAATATTTATTTTATGTATATACTACCTGATTCACCTATGATAATTACTTTTACTAATTACCATTGTAGTTCTTTTAACTACTCATAATCTTAAAATATCAAAAGAAAATTCATTATAACATAGTAAATAATATCGTTAACAATCTTCTCTCATCGGTAAAATTCGTGTAAACAACTTAGGTTGTTATTTAGCTTGTTTGTTTCATGGTTGAAAACCAACCAAGTGAAATATAGCTAAAAAGAGCATAATCGTTATTGATTTTTCCATGATCGACATTGATCCATTTTAGATCGATGTTGATTATAAAAACTTGCACATTGTTCTTTGCAAGGGGCATGACTTTGATTGGAGAAACGCTGATGAAATTTCTATTCCTTGTGTTGCTAATGCTACGTGAAAAGCTATATTGTAAACAAAGACCTTGTTAGCCTTCAAGAAGCTTAGAATTCAAAATATCCATCTCAACCCCATTGAAGGATGGTAGCACAGTCCAAGTAAGTTTATTTGGTTTTCTTCACGATCTGCTCTTTCTGTTCTATCTTTTATTCCTATTTAGTTCTGTCTAAATTCTGAGACCACCTTAGATCATTTTAAATCTATCTTATATCCTTTAATATCTCTCTTTAATCCATTGCACTCAGATTTCTATCCATCCATACAAAATCGATAGCGATTCATATAGAATTGATGCCAATCTTCTAGATCAACATCGATCTCCGTGTTTTTAATATTATGTCTGCAACCTAAGCTTATTTTAACAACAAAAATGTATCTTAATCAAAAGATCCGTATTTATTATTCTTGATCATCTGCATCTATTTATCTTATTTATTTTATCCATCTATCTTAAATAATTTATAAGCATTTATCTTGCCAAATATCTTTAACATGATCTAGATTTCACTTATCAGTATTATCCACTTGATTACATAAACAATGCACTGACATCCCTATAAAGAAGTGTACCATTTTCTAGAATTGATCTTGTATCAGGCAGTCCACCCATCTCTATTGTTAATCAATCTTGTCCAAATTGTCTTTGTTGTGCAGGTAGTCCTTCCTAACAAAAAAAAAGCTCCCACCTTGCTGGATCAACGATGCACATTCTTGTCACAGGTATTTTTCTTTCAAAATCTTGTATCATTTCCATTTTTAGTAAGTCATTCTTATTTAAAAAATGAACTGAAAAAATATTAAAACACAGTAATTCGACCCAGATTATTATATATGCATTTAGGGTATATATAAATATAGAAGGAAATAAATTACCTTGTATATACATTCAACTGTTAAATCAAAATGGACTTTTGAATTTAAGATATGGGTTTTCAAAGTATATATGAGTATATACTCGATTAAAAATTGATTAAATATATAGGTATATTGAACTGTCAAAGTTCATTAAATAACTATATATATATATATATATATATATATATATATGAAATTGTATTCAACCTACATATTTATTTAAAACATTGTATATATACACATATATATAGAACAATAATAAATTGTTAAGCTATACAAATTGATTATATACACACACACACGTGTATATATATATGTGTGTGTGTGTGTAGTTGATAGTGGGATTTATAAATGATGGTGTTATACATTTCAAAATGAAGTTATTGTGTGAATTGGGCACATGATATGTTATAGATCCTAAGCTAGTTTGTGAAAATGTATGATAATGGGGAATGAGATTTTTTCCTGTGAAGTCTTTATGAATAAACCAGATACGGGTAGATGAATAATTAAATTATAGGTTTATTAAAATGATTTTATAAAAAACATGAATACGAATAGGATTTATATAGCTGAGTTTAGTTATTTTTATGAACCTCACACATACATGAATGAGACTGTGTATGGTTATTTTTATGAACTGTGTATATATTTTGCGTAGGGTATATGGGTTTCTGTGGGTTCATTGCATAGCAGTATTGTTTATTCGGATTTGTGTTAAGTTTGTTTAGTCAGCGAACCTTGAGATATTTATATCGATACCTGAATGGGTATTTGACTGTGTATTATTTATTGTTTTAATGAAACTTGAATAAGGTAAAAACAATTGTGTTTAGTTATATTTGTTTTTATGAATAGACATAACATGACTGATTGTTTTGATTAAATGATTTGAATATATATTGTAAGAAAAGTAAGAACCGAGTTTGAATTATAGAGATTCAGTGCATTTATTTATCATGGAAACTGGAGTTTACACAATTTAATGATAAGATTATGGGTCTTTGATTGAAATTGACTTTATACTTCGCGTATATAGTACATTCTAAGGCTAAAGATAGTGGATGTCACCTTAGTAGTATATTATTATAAATGAAATATGAAATGTAATGAAATTATATATATGCATAATATATAAATATGTATTATACATCCAACAATGTTATAATTATTATAATAGTGAATAATAAATGCTTGATTATACTTGGTGTTTATAAAAAGTATTTGAATGTTTATTTATAGAGCATTCATGGTATTTAAAAAATTAATACAGATCATAGTTGTATGTATGGACTTGCTGTTGTTATATGTGGAATATGAACAATTTAAATCGCTAGGCTTATAATATTATTTCATGGAGAAATAATATTATAAGTTGCATAATGGGTAAAGCAACTGACGGTCTAGATATTCATAACTCAGATGGTATGTTATATTGAGGATTATTTTTTGGTATTTTGGTTATTATTTATAATAAATTAGATGGTTAGATTTCATTTACTTCATTTGACGGATTAAATGAATATTTGTGATATTCTATTTTTAGTGTATTTTATGAAATTAGCTAAAGTGAAATAAGATGAATGAATATATTGGTTTTTGTATGGTTATTTATTTTACCGAATATCGCATTTATGACCTTAATTAAGCAATGGACAAAGTCCATTGGGTTAATTAACGCTATCAATACAAAATAAGAGATAATTCGATCAAGTGGTGTGTATGAATTTCACTGATCTTAGAGATCATTTATAATCAAAATTTTTGACCAAAGTAATGTTTGATAAACATTGTCATTGCATATGTTGATATAGTTTTCATATTTGTGTGATATTGTATTAGAACAGATTTCTTTATGGTACACATTATGTATTATATATCTTTGATGCACGAATTTTGGTTTGTTACTTTAGATCTTTGCACCGTTATTATCTACCTAACTATAAAGAGAGGACGATTTCCTTGTTTTGGAGATAGTGCAGAGGATTTATGGTCGGTGATTGGTGTGGAAAAACGCTCGGATGATGCTCTCCCTCCTAGCTAGAGTACTACACTTGAGATTACATATTGATACTTGAGTTGTGGAGAGACTCCTCAAAGGAGTTTTGTATCACGTTTTATTATTTGAGATGTCTTATGTATTGTTGAAAACTGTAATAATTATGCATTGTCCTTTTATAATAGAGGTTGTAATATTGTATCAACGGTCGCTGAATTTGTATTATACCATTTATGTTGAAATGCAGTGTTTATAATTACTCAATAATGTTCATAATTTTTATATTTATATATAGTGATCCTTAACTAAGTGGATTAGCTATAACCTTGATGGTTAACTAAATTAATGTAATTTATTAAAGATCATTAGTTAGAATTTCTTGTAGTGAAATCTATATTTTGAATATATTTATTTAATTTAAAAAAAATTATTGCAATATTTTGATAAAATTCAATGAGATTGTTATAAATTGAAAGAAAAAATGATCGATTGACGATCAATCCAAAATGAGAAAATGAATCAATAAATTTAATTCTCAAATATTAAAAGTACCCACATCATACACTTAAAAGAGAATATACTTTATAAATAAAAAGAAAACACTTATATATTCCTCCCATTCTTTACACCTTTAAAACAAGTGTTAATTTTAGTTTTGAAAACTATGACCTAAACCTAAACAAAACCTGAATACTATGATTTGATTGTCAGGTTCAAAAACAGCTATTCATTTTGTTGAGGACGATAATAAAATGCTGCCTAAACTTTGGCAAAAGAAGCACATGAGAGTTACCTACTCAAACACTTCAAATAGGACTTCAGTCAACCAAAACAAACCTAAAGAGATTTAGTTAAATTTATATTTATTTATTTATTTTACACGCGCAACAGCAATTAAGTATTAACAGGGAAAACGGCATGTATTTTATCAGTACGTCTCTTCGCTTGGTTGAACTCATTATTTCTCGCCATTGGAGGCATCGTATTCCACCAACAATCATTTTGGTTCAAGGTTAGTATATTTTTTAATTGTCTTTTCTCTCTGCTCTCAAAAAATTACGCTCCATTTGATTCCACATAAATTTAAGACCTGATTTTTTCCCTCAGAATCGAAGTGGGTTTTTCCCCCAGAAAATGTAAGGGGAAGAAAATCTTTAAAATACTGTAAAATCCCAAAACCCTAGAAATTTAAAAAACCTATCAAAGACGTGAATTGAAGAGCTTTAATGCCCGAGTTTGATAACAATTTAGTCTCTCTGGAATTAGACTTCTGGCAACCAAAAATCAAGAGTGGGCGTAGATGGAACTATAGGGCCAGTTTGGTTCACGTAATACACGCATTGGGTCTTATTTGTGATGCTTTATGGGGGTGATTCTTTGTTGGGATGAAAATCTGGGACCATTCTCTGGTGCACGTTTTTTTGAAAACGAGAATTTCAGGTTTTCCTTGTCATCCAGATTGTCATTGTAAAATCAAATTCAGGATTTTAAATCTATGCCGACCATGTTAAACTAGAAACTCCGAGACGAAGTTGTCACATTATTAGTAAGAACTGATTTGCGAGGGTGTACAAGACCTTACATGTCATGAAGCTTTTGCCAATGGGGATGATATACCCAATGCAAGTGCTTGCCTCTATTGACACCAGGTAGATTGACTGTGGTTCTTTGTAACCTTTTGCTTGGCCTGACTAACTTATCCTCGTGGTTCCATGTGTGTGTGAGAGAAAAACAAGATGTGGTTCTGTGCTTCTGAATAGAAATATCAGACGTGTGTTGGTGCCATGGGATAATTCCTATGAATGAAACCTCCCCTCTTTTCATCTCCTCCTTTACTTTGCTGCTTGACATTTATGTGTTATGGTCTGTTTGGTTCTAGGATGGTTTTGCTTTCTATATATGCGCACACACGCCTATGCATATATGTGTACACACGCCTGTACATATATATGTACAGATGTGTATCTGTGCCCACACAGTTTCTGTTCTCTATTAGTCGTTTTTCTCTTTCACTCTGCCAGCCTTTCTTTCTCAAGATTGTTTTATAATGTAGCTTCTGTAAACGCTGACTTGTCTGGGTTTTATCCCCCACTTGATTAGTTTATTACTAGTTTTGGTTCTTGTATTTCATTTTTTGCTGTTAAGAGTTTCTTTCGCACCCTTGATTAGCTATTTTAACTTAACATACTTAGTTCCATTGACATTATTTGGATATTTATGGACGTTTACATAATTTTGTTCTGTTTATATATATGTCCAACTAGAGTGATTCTACAGGATTTACTTTCTATTTTCTATTCCAGGATTGATTTCTGAGGGGTTTTGTACAGGATATTTAATTACTTGTTTTATTTTGTTTCTTCTGTTGTCTTTGTAACTTGTTGCTGGAATAAGTGCCTATTGGACCAAAAGGAAAAACCCAGACGTTTCCTAGCTTATAGGCAAGAGAAAGGAAATCCTAGTGAGTTGAGCCTGTATGCCTCATATTGTACATATCTGTTCTTAGAGTTGAAGTCACGTTTTATCCGAGTGAATGGAATTTTTATGGAGAGATCAGCTATTCAGTCAAGTGTAGCATGACTCCATGTGCTAGTTTGTATTCTGTTAAGGGGTAGGGAGAAGCATTGCAAATATGCAGAACCTTTGGCAGCATCTTTGTGATCTGTTCTTTTCCTTTTCAAGTTTAAGAATTGCCTTGATAAATTTTATTACTGTTCCAATTTTCGAAGCTATCTGAGATATGTAATTAGTGCCAAAATCCTCGAGTAGAAAGATGCACATCTTTATCATAACTGAAACTCAATACTTGTCTCATGTTTCTTTCTTTATCTTTATATTCATCTTCATGAGCTATTTTATATCTTAATAGCCATGTAAGGAAAAAGCAAAAACCAACTGTTGGATCTGAGAATTGAAAAACATGATGCACTTGAAAAACAAAGATATACAGAAAAACATACAAGGAAAATATAACTTTTATCTTATAGTTATACATGTCAAGTTATGTTAAAAATATTCAATGGCTTACAAAGATGGCCACTGTAAATACAAGGAAGATAGTAAAATACAGATCAGCAAAAGACACTCTGAGTTCTTTATTATACAAAAACGAGGTATTTAAAACGCAATTTTAGCTATCCAAGTAACACTTAAAAAAGAGATTAAAAGCTTTTAAATTTGACTCATTATCTCTCTCACTTGTCTTGTTTGGGCCCAACTTCAGTCTGTGTTGTTATTTTCTCTCCTATTTCTCCTAGTTTCACCTTCACATTGTACTATAATTTTTAAATTTTATGTTTATGACTTGGATGTTGCTGTTTGCTGAATATAATGTATTCGAAGAGCCTATGAGGTGGCTGGTTGCAACTATGAATACCTCTGAGTTCATGTTTATCTTTCTGCTTCTGCTACTTTTATGAACAGTGAAACTGGTCTAAGATTGATATTTGTCATTGTGTATAGTTAGGAACAAGCGGACAGTTTTGGAAACTGCAGCACTAACTCTCAACCCACTACAAAGACATTGGAGCAGTCATAGTTCTCTGTGATGGCAGGAGCATTTGGAGGACCATACACATCTATGCCAGGTCAAACTCAGAATGCTGGACAGATAAATGGTCAATCAAATATTGGTGTTAATAGTGGCAGTGCTGTTGGCAATGCTTCTTTCTCTCACTTAGCTGGCATGTCTAAGAATCAGCTTTATGATGTTATGTCTCAAATGAAGGTACTATTATCCTTATTTTCAATTCTTGTTGCATCATATGCATCTCTTGATTTCATTTGCTAGTATGTCTCTGTATTTATGAATTTATCTGTTTGTAGGCTCTCATTGAACAAAATCAACAGCAAGCTCGCCAGATATTGGTTGCAAATCCAATGTTGACAAAATCTCTGTTTCAGGTTCTTTTCCACCATTGTTTTGAATTGAAGTGCTAATTGTGATATTTTTTTTAAATCTTTGGTTTGTTTATTTTATGGCCCAATCTCTAGTTGCCAGCATGAGTTTTTTTATAAATATGTTAGACAATAATTATTCTAGAAATTTATAAAAAAATGTTATTAAAATCGAACAAGTTTTACATACAAAATTTAAAATAAAAATTTCCACTCCAACCCACTTTCACTTTAGCAAACAAAAATAAATACCAAAAAGCAATACATTTCCCTGTCAGCCCCCTCTTGCCTCCATCCCCCCTCTGCCCCCAAAAAAAAGAAAATCGAGCAAATTATTTTTTTGGGAAGTGGGAACCACACGATTACAAGGGGGTTAGTAATGTTAGTATGCAATCAAAACAAGATACACACAACCTAAATCCCAAGCATGAGTCCTTGTATTGGGCAAAGTTTAAGAAGTGGCAAACAAACAAATAAAAGACAAAATCAAATGATTATACCTTCCTCATGGATGTCTCCTTCTAGCCAGAATTCAAGTTTGGATTGGCCCGGATGTAGTTGCAAAAGGCTTTGATCAATGTTGACAGCATTTCCCCTTGCACTATAGACAATTGATTTGATAATGTTTATTCTTAATGGATGATGGCCTTAGGATTTGGCAGAGCTTCGCTGCACTATTTGTTTATGTTGGAATGAGGCTTGTTTATGTTGGAATGAGGCGGAAGCCCTCCAATTTATGGACTTGGATGATGAATGTGGACTGTTGGATCAAATGGAAGATCAATGGATGAGGATTAGTCCCCTCCATTCTCATAAATGAGAGAGATGGAGTGTGTAAGAGGGAGAGATGGAGAATGGAAGAAAGGATTGAGCGTGGAAGGAAATGTAAGAGATTGCCATAAACCTTGCTTACACACTATTCAATTCCATTCAGTTGCCTTGATAAAGAGAAAGATTTAATGAATTTTTAATTGGCAAGTTGTGTGATGAAGAAATTAGGAATTTATGAATTTTGAAAATAGGAATTTCCAAAAGCTATGGAATTTTCTATTAGAAGATGATTATGTTAGTTAACAAAGGTTAATTAACAATGGGAAGTGATGTGAATTTGGTGGAATAGGATGTGATAATAAAAGGAAAAATTAATTGATCAAGGGGGGAATAGTGATAGAATAGGAATGTTAGTGCGAATAGAAGAATTGATTAGATGATTTAGGATGACGTTAGTAGATAGTTAAAATCGACATAAAGTGTCTAATTTTAGGTGTCTACATTTTGCCCCCTCTTTGAGAAGGCGTTTCAAGACATGATGAGTGGAGTAACAACTTTTCAAAGAAACAATAAGCCGAAAAAGGTGGATGAAAAATTAGACGACGATGATGAAAGAAAGTATTAGTCAGGGATGATGCCCCCTTGAGAGGTCATGCGAGAATGATGGACGCAGATGGGCTCTCAAAAAAAAAAGAGGAGGAAGCCAGGATGGAAGAATCAATGGGTAGGTGATGGAAAAGGGTGTTGGGATGCAGGATATGATGATGAACCCATGGGTGAGATTAACCCATTTGAGCTAATGCTTGCATGCTTTGATTGTTGATGATGATAGATTGATTTGCCCCCAAGCAGGGTGGATTTGGGAAGGATGCATCTCAAGAGAAGCTGCACACTTTGACTTGCTCCAAACAAGGTGAAAGTTGCGAGCATGACTTGCCCCAAGCAGGGCGGATTTGGGAAGGATACATCTCGAGATAAGCTGCACACTTTGACTTGTTTTAATTAGGCAAAAGTTGCGAGCTTGGATGGATTGAATGATTGAATTGCCCCAAGTAGGGAAAATTGATTGACTAATTGATTGATTGATTTGTAAGCATAGATCAATGATTTAATTTATTGCACAGATTAAGGATGACATGATCATATGTTGATAGATGAGAGGAAGTTGATAGGCAGATGCAAACGTATGTGTGAATGGTATAACGACTTTTCAGAGAATGAAGAAGCTGCAAAAAACCATGCACACAAGGATGCTTCAAGGTTGAATGATGAAGACTAAAGGATGATGCAATAATGATTGAAGAATGATGTGATAATGATTTGAATAAAATTGGATAAAATTAGATAGGGGACGTGGTAGAGTGATGTCTGCACATGTGGGCTGTAAGAATGATAGTTAGAAGAATTGGATGTTGAAAGATAAAATTGGATATGGGAATGGAAAAAGTGTAAGAATGGCGATGAAAAATGGTGATGGTGGCCAAGTTGACCTCAAAAACTCCGTGTGATTGAGTGTTGCCTACATAGTCCAAATGGACCTCAGGGCGATGTAGTTCTCCCGAGAAGGGAGGAATGTGAAGAGAAATGACTAAATAAAAACTTGATAAAGTGAAGAAAAAAATGAGTTTGATAGTGACAAATGTCAAAGAGGGGAGACGATGAAAATGAGAATGATGGTGGCTGAGCTGATTCTTGATATCCCATGTATCTAAGTGTTGCTTACATAGTCCATGTGGACCTTAGGCTGATGTAGTTCTCCCAAAAATGGGAGGAATATGATGAGAAATGATGAATAGAATAATGATTTGATCTTATGTTGACAATTGTCAAACAAGGATGAGATCATGCGATGTAGTCAAATATGACCGAGATGATGTGATTTGATAATAGATAATTTTGCAAGGGGATAAATTGTTGTTGTAGCGTGTATTCAAATGTACTTTGCAACTTGATTTTTGATGTAGCACATGATGGTATGCACCATGATACAAAACACCATGATGGCTTGGCCGCAATGTGTGTAAGGACTGATCCCCGATCCAATGGAAAATAAAGAAATACGCACCATGATATGGAAAAATCAAGATGACATTGTTGTCGTATGTCAATGAATGGACTCAAGTACAAGCCCATGACAGGGGACACCATGATATGGAAAAGCCATGATGATACTGTGTAGATGCTATGGACTGAGTCAAGGCACAATAGGAAAAAACAAACAAACAACAAGCAAGTGAACACACATAAACCTGAAGATATAAACAATGGAAAGCGTCTTGTTGTCAAAATCCATGTGTGAAGGCTCAATGATACTGATAGTTGGATGGTGTCCCTAAGCAAGGATGCATGAAAGGGGATGGACTGGGAAAAATATCCCAAAAATAGAGCAAAAAATGCAAGCCGAAATTGATGAATTTGCCCCAAAC
Source organism: Torreya grandis (assembly GCA_037957365.1). Taxonomy (NCBI): domain Eukaryota; kingdom Viridiplantae; phylum Streptophyta; class Pinopsida; order Cupressales; family Taxaceae; genus Torreya; species Torreya grandis. The sequence goes on along the minus strand of JARHVA010000580.1, from coordinate 1,665,966 downwards.
AGGGTTGATGTGGGAATGAAATATCTCGAAAAGCTAGAATGATTAGATCAAGTATCAATCAAGGATTATTGACTAGATTTAGGACAAGGCAAATGTTTTTGGATTTTGTGGCTTTATATCTCTCTCAGAGTTTTTTGTCCTTTGATTTTTAAGATTTTTTGATTATCTACAATTTAGGATTTTGGAATTTTATGAATTTTATGATTTTTTTGAATAAGTATATACAAGAGGTCAGTAGCAAAGGGAAAACTTGTTCTAGCACCGGGATGGGATATGATAACGAATGGAACAGATGTAGGATGATGTGGGATGATAATGGAAGACTATGGGGGTCGATGACTAGGAATGGATTAAGGAGCTCCAAGGACCATGTCACGTGGGAACCAAGTGTCCAATCATCAAAGTGCCATTCGGAGAATATGCCAAGATGTTTTCCAAAACATGGCTCAAAACTACTTCCAGTTATCAAGGTCAAGATGGGAAGAGAGATGGGCATGATAGGATGGATTAAGGGATGGACAAGGATAGGATTGGATGGCCAAAATGGTTTGAATGGAATGGACAAGGATGCAGATGGGGCTACCCCGAAGTGTTGAGGTACTTGCAGACAACGAATAATTCACACATGATGCCAAAAACCTGGTTTTCATCATGTTACTTGCTCAAGGTGTCATAGAAATGGTTTTCACCATTGGACGAATTATTTCTCTCATTTAATTTTTGATTTTTGATTTTTTTGGCATCTCAACTCAATGAAAGATTATGATATGCATAATGTTGACCCTTTTTGATTTTTAGCCCATACCAACTCTAGATAGCTTCTCTTTCAGGATCCTGTGGTTGATGTGGACTCTACTTATGTTGTTCATGATCTTTGTTGATTGTTGATTTTGCTTCCTTCGAACCTCTAAACAAGGTGTCTTCGTAGCCTCTATGAAAGAGAGTGCCGTCAGGGAGGGTAAAGTAGGATAGGCATTGGATAAAAAATCTGATTTGATGATCGGATATAGGATTTGAATGAAGGATATGATCATGAGGAGGTAAGTGGGAATGTCGGGAGGCCAATGGGAATTGGGATTAATAGTCATACACATCGTTGTTGATTCTGGGTGTTCCAATTGTGACATGATTTTGGATGTTGTGGGGTCAAAGACCTTTAAAAATTCTCTCAGGAGGACCACGAGATTCTTTTGCTTCTTAGGCCTGATAGTTGTTGCGGTCTAAATGATTTTTGGATTAACTATTGTTCAGATATTGACTTCAATGATGATCGGATATAGGATTTGGATGAAGGATATAATCATGAGGAGGTAAGTGGGAATGTCGGGAGGCCAATGGGAATTGGGATTAATAGTCATACACATCGTTGTTGATTCTGGATGGTCCAATTGTGACATGATTTTGGATGTTGTGGGGTCAAAGGCCTTTAAAAATTCTCTCAGGAGGACCACAAGATTCTTTTGCTCCTTAGGCCTGATAGTTGTTGCGGTCTAAATGATTTTTGGATTAACGATTGTTTAGATATTGACTTCAATGATGTCTTCATCAAGCAATGAAGCACTGATTTATTCATCTATTGGTGCCTCTAAGAGGTTTTCACCAACATAGTCTTCTTGATTGTTCTAATTTTTATTTTGATTGTTCCCTAACGCCTCAAACAAGGTTTCACTAAGGGATGTTGACTTTTGATTTTGATTGTCTCCTAGCGCTTCAAACAAGGTTTCACTAGGAGATGTTGATTCTTGATTTTGATTGTCTCTTAGTACCTCAAGCAAGGTTTCACCAGGGATTTTTTCTTGTGACTAGATGCTGTTTTGGATCCCCATAAATTCTACAACTGAGATGTCACTATGCAAGAAGTCCAACGATGTGTGATTATGTTGGTCCTAGTCGATGGGTGCGAGACATTGGATGTCAAGATAAGGGACATGATGGTTGATGTGAAAAGGATGGGTGATATTAATGGAAGGATAAAAGGCAACACGATCCTCATAGAGACTACTAGGAAAACTTGTTTTGATGCCAAAGGAAACTTCCTCAGTAATCGTGGAAGGATCACTGATGTATTCAAATGGATTCACTGGAAGTGTGTAGCCGATGTCATAAGATCTTGGTTCTTATTTCGACATTGATTTTGATGGTAAAGCTGATTTTCATTGGGATACTAATGCCAATTCTGATGCTGATTCATTGTTGATGTTGGGCTTGTTTGAATGGAAGGCACTTTAATGTTTGTTGTCTACAAGTATCGTTGCCCCAAGAGGCAGATGGTGTTGGGTGATGGACGGTAGCTCAAAGAGGGTTTGACCAAGGATGGGTTGGACTAAGATAGGTTGGTCAAATACAAGTTGACCAAGGATGGGTGATAGGTCAAGTGATGGTCCATCGAAGATTGAGTCATCAAAGATGGGTCCTTCGTCAAAGGGGTGAACCAACAATGGTTTGGGATTGGCAAAAGATGGGTAATTTGACAAAAACGTCAAAGATGGGTTGGTTGATCTTGATTTTGAAGTGGACGAGTTTGATTATGATTTGGAAAGGGAACTTGACATATCCACAACAAGTGAGTTCTTAGACTTAGATGCACTTGAGTCTCTAGTAGATGATGGTCCTTGGAGGGGTAATGACATAATACGACTAGACTGTTGGATTTGTTGTGGCACTAGGGCTGGATTGGATGTTGGACTAGTGTATGAAGTGGAAAGAAGGGATGCTATGTGGGATACCTGTTGGCTAAGCCAAAATATTTAGTCTATCATGTATTGACTAATGAATGAGGATGCTAGATCATGACTAGGATTGTGGGAGTCATTAAGATTCTGCCCAAAAGGGTTTTGAGATGCCATCACTCAGATTGCGTTGGATTTGATTTAATTTGGAATTGATTGTTGATTCGGTCAAAAGAGACCTTGGATGCTTGACTTTTGATTGGATTTGGTCAAAGTTGACCCGATTTGATGCTTTGATGTTTGATGTGATTGGGCCCAAGCAGGGCAGATTGATTTGATGTTTGATTAAGCTCATATTGGATTTTGAATTTAAGTTGGATGGAAGAAAAGATGAATGTTGTGATTTTTGTTGTTCCCAACCGACAGGTGTGGGGGATTGAATGAAAAGATAAGGTGTGACTTTGGATTTGAATGTTCAATCGATTTGGAATTGATGTGACTTGGTCAAAATAGCTTTGATTTGACTTTGTTTAAATGTTTGACTTTGGACTTGGATTGGACTTGGGTCAAAGGACCTTGGATTTGACTCTTGGACTTGAGTTTATTTGGTCAAAGTTGACCGGATTTGGCTTTTAGACTTTGATTAGACGTGGTCAAAGTTGATTGGATTTGACTTCTAGGTTTGACTTTAACTTTGTTAGCTGACTTAGAAAGTTCGACTTTGACTTGAAGGTTGACATTAGAATGTTTGACTCAATTGAAGGTTGACTTTAGTTGACGCGATTTTGTAATATCCCAAATCAGAATATTATCCTAAAATTTGGAATCCTTGGAAATTTGTTTCAAGAAAAATATAGATTTTATACTTGAAATAATAATATAGATAATAAAATGAAATTGATTACAAAATTTTCAAAGTTTTCAAATAATATATTATTAATCCTCAAGGTGTTTCGTCCTTGGGTTTTATGATGACAAGGGTTTTCGTCCTTGTGATCAAATTACACAACTAAGGATTTTCGTCCTTAATAGTAATTGCAAGCATGGCATTTGTACAAGATTAAATGATTAAATACATGAATTGGATGCCTTTTTCCATTCCCGTAATGGATTATTTATACCTTCAACCTTCCATTGAAAGGTGTGACTTCCCCAAGGGTGGCGTCCTTCCATTGAATGAATGCTATTAACAAATAATAATTAATTTATGCTACATTTAATGTTTGTCACTTTGGCACCCACTTTAAATGATTAAAGACTTTAATTAATATTGCTGTTTGGGCATTCCTTGATATAGCAATTTAATAATTAAATGGGGCGCTCCACTTCCATGTTACGATTTCATGTGTGGACTATTGATTACTGTCCATGCTGCGATTTGCATTGGTTTTAACTGCTGACTGTAATCTCTTTGACTCTTTAACTGTTGACTATAATTTCTTTGACTGTTGTAGAGCATTTGATTACAGTGATTGTTCCTTATGAACTATGATTTCCCTTTGTTTATTGTGGCACTCCTATTGAAGGCCTATGATCTCAATATTTTTAATTGTTGGCTGCAATTTTACTCTAGAACTTGCGTTTTCTATGAAAGGCTTGCAATCTGTTGCCTTCATGGCTGATTTTATTGCTGGCTGCAAAGCTTCTTCATAACCTGCGATCTCCATGTCTACTGTTGACTGCAAGTTATCTTTGAGATCTATGATTTGAGAGTGATTAATTTGTAGTTGGAAAAGGGATATTACAGACCTCCCTTCTCAAAATTGCTTGTCCTCAAGCAGTTGTAAATTGAGATGTTCAAGAATTAATGCTCCTTCCCATGTTATATCTTTCTATTGGCAATCTCATAAATACGATCAAATACCGTAAGACAACAACAGTCTTAGTGGAAACCACCAAAATGTTAGGAGGTTTTGTATGCGTTTTCCTTGAAAAGATCTTACAAATACCAACACTTGATAATTTTTACCTTTCTCATTTTCACTCAACAGCATAAGGTAGCAATAAAAATATGAATAGCTCATGTCAATCGAGAGGTAGATGCCATCGCCATGTATATTTCTAGCAGACATGTATTTTGTCTTACTCAAACTCTTTAAGCCATTCCTTATGTTAAGAGTACCAAATACATGTAGAACTTCCACATAATGCAAACACAAATCCTGTAGTGGCCTTGTGGTGATCTAAAATTTTCTCTTTCTCGAAGTCATAGAAATTTGCAAAGTCATAAAGACATCCGTCATTGATATTATCATATTTACAATTCCTTTGTGGCCATGATAGACCCAACTTCAAAACTAATGCTGGGCCATTTGAATTTGATGGTGATATTTGATTGATTGGTGTAATTCCATCTTGATTCAATATATCAAGAATAGGATCTTGAGATAAATGCAAGCTTACAAGGCATGTTACATCCAAGGTCTTTACTATTCCACAATTCTCACTATCGAGGGTTGAAATGAAGCAAACCCTTCCCCAATAAGAAGGATTTGGGTATCTTGCATTCCCTAAACTTGTAGTATATTGAACCTTCCGTTGCAATCTGCGCATTGCAGATACAGTTTGCAATGGATTTGTTGGCTTGAAGCTTGCCATAACACTAGTGCATTTGGTATTGAATTTATGATAATGAGACCGATTTCCTGTAGAAAATGCTCTCCCAAGATCATTTGTGATGATTGAAGCATCAACATAAATATCCATTGACTGAATATTGCCACGTACTGAGAGCTCTCTCTGAATTCCTTTGAGAATTTTGAGCACTAGTGAACTTACAACTTTATTAGAGATATCTCGGTCCATACATTTCAAGCTTCCGATACCCATCCATCCAAAAGCAAATACCAATCTATGGTTTGTAAGAACCAAAGTCTTCCTCTTCCTTGCACAAACTTGCATTGCCTGATGCTCTGACAATAGTCACTAATTCTGGAATAGTTTTATCGATTTTATTACCATGCCCCAACACTCCATAGTGCCCTTTTCCCCATGTATAAACATATCCATTGGAAACAAGTGCAGTTGAGTATTCATCTCTAGTTAGTACATGACTCACATGAATATTTGTCGCTTTGAAAGCTTGCACAAACCTCCCGTCTGCAAGGGTCTCTTTGTTTTCTTCTGTAAGCAAAATAAATTCCTCATCTTGGTTTGGCTCTCGATATGGTGGTCGGTAATCCTGAATTCCATGCAACAGTTCAATCTTTATGTCATCAAGGGTTTCATGTTTTTTATTGTTTGATTGTTGTTTCATCCTTATAGTAAATTCATCAATATCAAGGACCTTTAGCAAATGTGGATGACTTTTGACATGTTCAATTGCCATTTCTTGTTGTTCGTTATCCCTGTCATCTAAATCATGCCCCACATCTTCACAATAGACATTCTTGGCGATTTTATTGGCTAGCTCATATGATTTCAAATGAATTATAGTGTTATCCAATGGATCCATGACATGGTTACTAGAGGTAGCTTGACCAATTCCCGATTTAATCTTTTTCTTATCAGCTTGTTTAAACAAAGGTAATACTTGCAGAAGAAGCACTGTCATTTTTGACTTTGCTAACTCCTAAACATGGAATTTTAAATCTCTTGTAAATTTGATTTCTCTTCATATTTATAAATTTCCATGAATATGTGAACTTCCTATTTCTCTATGATAGCCAGGCAAATCTAAAGGTGCACATGCAGTGTTTTGTTTTAATAGTGCAAATTCCCTAAAATGGACCTTAACATTTGCGCTATCAAACCTTTCAATCAATTGTTTGGCAAATTCGTCATATGAATTGATATGGCTATGTCCTTGGGTGACCCATCCATGGAACCACCATTCATGGGCTATACCTTCCAGATGGAGAGTTGCAAAATTTATGGCTTCTTCTTCCATCATTGGATGTAACGAAAGATACGTGTCCAGCTTTTGTATCCATGCCCTAGTCGCACATTTGTTTGTACCATCAAAAGGTGATAGTGACATTTTGCCTAATGCATGTGCATATCCCTTTATCTATTTTGGAGTTTATATTCTGGCCGAGATGCACCTCCATTTTTTCTCATTGCCATATAAGTTTGTAAGGTAATTCCCCTTTGGATTCTTTCTAGAAGTGATTGATATGCTTTGAAGCAAGTTATAAGATCATTATTAAATGATTTTGGAATTTCTTTGTCTGGTTCTTCTCTCGGAATGAATGTTGGTTGGCATTGCCGATGTGATGATGTGGTGTCTGTTTTACATTTGAGCTCAGAGATGGACGAACTAGTTTCTGCTTTTTGTGTATTGAAATTCATCATCATTTTCATGGTATGGGCCATTTGTGCCATTGTATTTGCCAATTGTTCTTGGCCTTGGATAAGTTTATCTATCCTCTCAATATTTCTCTGATCTTTTATGTCTCCTTTTGGTTGGCTTGCCTCTTTAGTTTTATTTCTCTTTTCTTAATGCAAAATATTCTTATTGTTATCTTGCATATGATTTTTATTCCACAAGTTGGTAGGATGGAAAGCTTTGATACCACTACAATATCCCAAATCAGAATATTATCCTAAAATTTAGAATCCTTGGAAATTTGTTTTAAGAAAAATACAGATTTTGTACTTGAAATATTATCTAGATAATAAAATGAAATTGATTACATAATTTTCAAAGATTTCAAATAATATATTATTAATCCTCAAGGGGTTTCATCCTTGGGTTTTATGATGACAAGGGTTTTCGTTCTTGTGATCAAATTACACAAGTGTTTCTGTCCATAATCGTAATTACAAGCATGATGCTTGTACAAGATTAAATGATTAAACACATTAATTGGATGCCTTTTTCCATTCCCATAATGGATTATTTATACCTTCAACCTTCCATTGAAAGGTGCGACTTCCCCAAGGGTGGCGTCCTTCCATTGAATGAATGCTATTAACAAATAATAATTAATTTATGCTACATTTAATGTTTGTCACTTTGGCACCCACTTTAAATGATTAAAAACTTTAATTAATATTGCTGTTTAGGCATTCCTTGATATAGCAATTTACTAATTAAATGGGGCGCTCCACTTCCATGCTACGATTTCATGTGCGATTATTGCCCATGCTGCATTTTGCATTGGCTTCAACTGCTGACTGTAATCTCTTTGACTCTTTAACTGTTGACTGTAATTTCTTTGACTGCTATAGAGCATTTGATTGCAACCATTGTTCCTTATGAACTATGATTTCCCTTTGTTTATTGTGGCGCTCCTCTTGAAGGCATATGATCTTAATATTTTTAATTGTTGTCTGCAATTTTACTCTAGAACCTGCGCTTTCTATGAAAGGCTTGCATTTTGTTGCCTTCATGGCTGACTTTATTGCTGGCTGCAAAGCTTCTTCATAACCTGCGATCTCCATGTTTGCTGTTGGCTGCAAGTTATCTTTGAGATCTATGATTTGAGAGTGATTAATTTGTAGGTGGAAAAGGGATATTACAATTTGAAGGTTGACTTTAGTTGATTTGATTTGAAAGTTGACTTTAGAATGTTTGACTTGATTTGAAGGTTGAATTGATTTAAAAAATTTGATCGATATGGAAAGCTTGATTGATTTGAATTTGATTTAGAATTGGATTCAATTCAAAATGGACCTAATTTGGATTCGTTTTCAAACGGGCAACATAATGGTACAATACAAATAGGGTACTGTTTCAATCAAACAACATGATGTTTAGAATGAGATAAAAATGACTAAAAATTTGGGCACCATAATGCCTTATCGTGCAAGTTTGTAATAGGATATGACAAAGTTCAAACTTGGGATAATTTGACTTGTTTGAGGTGTGAGGTATAACATGTAAAACGAGGTATATGACAACAAACAAACTGACACACACAAGACAAGCCCTAGTTTAGTGGTAAAATGGGTGTACAATGCCACTGTAGCCCACGTATCTACCTCACAAGAAGCAGGAACAAGTTAATCTCTTAACACTTAAAGTGATATGTCGTGAGATCTTGAGGGAGGTTGGTTTCCCTCGTACTACAAATCGTTTGTGGCCATACAGTTTTAACGGGCAATTTGAAGAGTGTCTAGCACCTTCATGACCACTTCAGCGATGAGATCTTAGTGAAGTGCTACCGAAAATTGAACTTCGAGGGTGATGTTTGATAGTATTGCGTCTGGTCCAACATTTACCATGTCAGGTTTCACATTGATTTTGAACTGAAACTCTTGAAAAATTATTCACCACCTAGATATCCTTCCTCCCAACATTGGTTTATTAACCAAGTATTGCAATGTTTGGTGATCAATGAAGAACTCGAATGGGTAACCAACAAGTAGTTTTGGAACTTCTGAAGTGCAAAAACGATTGCTAGATCTTTGCGTTCTGTGGCAGTATAATTTTTCTCAGCAGCCAACAACTTGCAACTTGAAAAGTGAATTGAATGATCCAGGCCTCCATCCTTTGGTTGTGGTAACATTGCACCCACTGCTGTCCCTGATGCATCAACATGAACATGGAATGGTTTGTTCCAGTCTGAGAAGACCAAATTGGGTGTTGTAACCAACTTTTGTTTTAAATTTGTGAAGGTTGTTTGGCATTCAAAAGTCCATTCAAAATTTGTGGCCTTTGTGCAATAGCTTTGCTGGTGGTGCTAAAATGGTTGCATACTCGTGGATGAACTTGCGATAATACCCAGTGTGACCTAGGAATGATTGCACTTTTGTTGCGCTGATAGGTGGTTTGAGTCCCATAATGATTGCAATTTTGCTTGGTCTACTAGAATTCCATTACTACAAACATGTCTCAACAATATGCCAAATGGTGTGAAGAACAAGTATTTCTTTAGATTTAGTGTGATTTGTAGAGCTCGACATCTTTCTAACATTAATCACAACTTTGATATTGTTCCTTGAATAGTGAGAAAACTTTCCAATCATCTAGATAGAGTTCGAGAAAGTCATGAATGAAGTCTCTTAATGTAGTAACCATTGCTCTAGAGAAAACTGCAGGTTCATTCTTTAGGGCAAACGACATTGCCTAATAAGCAAATGATCTCCATTCTGTTGCGAATGTTGTTTTTGTTTGATCTTCAATTGCAATAGGTATCTGGGGGTATCCACTGAACCCATCTGTAAATGAGTATACTTCATGACCTGTAACAGATTCAAGTACTTCATCCGTGAAAGGAGTTGGAAATGGATCATTGAAATAAGCATTGTTCAATGCTTGGTAATCCCCACATGCTTGTATCTCCCTTGTCTTTTTAGGTTGTGCTGTACCACTATGAGACTAACCCATTTTGATTTCTCAACCAGATATATTATTGCAGTTTCTTCCATCTGATTTATTTCTGCTTTTACTTTCCTTTTCATATTAGGATTCAGCGTATAAGGTCACTTTTTGATTAGGCATACACACTTCTATAACTAAATATGCATCTCACCTAGGGAAGGGTGTACGCCCTTAACTTTTGATAACTTGATGGGAAACACATCTTCATAATCTTGCAGCAATTGAACTGCTTACAAGTTTAGCTATTGTGTCCAATAGTCACCAATGGTTGCGAACTTTGGTACTGTGTCTGTGCCAATGTTTTCAGCGTTTTATTGCATTGGTTCCTAGTAAATTTTGCTTGGTTCCGTCTGAATAGAATTCGTTAATTTCCTTTGTCCTTGCTCTAAAATATTGAGATTTTGCAACTGATCCTCTTCTATTGAATCTGTGCTTTTCATCCTAGGTATATTTGTGTTCCTTTTAGGTTTGAAAAATCCTTTCAAATCCAAATCTTCCTCACTTTCATTGTGATTAGAGTCCTCTGCACTATTCCAGATTCTATCACAAGATTTCGACAGAGATTACTCTTTCTCCTTTGCATGGTACTCCTTTATAGTTGTGTGAAGACTTGTGCTTGTCTCACTCAATGATTTTATGTTTCTATGGAGTAAGTATATCTTCTTCTCCCCTGTGACACAAGAAAATTTCTAGCTTTTGCAAAGCTTGGTGAACTATCAAATTTTCATCTTCAAATACAAATGTTTGAATGAAGTTTTGTTCAATTTGTGGCTAGTTTTGTGTCTCTTGTCTCTTGATGTATGTACCAAGCCTTGGGTAGAGGATCCAAGGTACTTTGAAAAACATGTACCCCATACCTTGGCTCAATTTGCTGCGATGTCCATACTTCGACGCATTTATGAACATGCATTTTGGGACATTGGTCCTCCTGAAAGAATGGCCACTTTTCAGAGATAGAATTTGCAACCTGAAATCTTTCTCGCATCATTTCACACATTTGTTCCCAATGAAGTTGTTAGATCTATGAATAGACCACCAACTCGTAGCAACCCCTTTCAATATGTAATTCAATGCATTGGCTTGCATGTGTATATCTAGGACACGATTTTCCATCTTGTGAAGAAATCGTGCTAGATCTTTTGTAGCAAAGTATTGTGGCAATTGCCTTCTATAGTGAACACCATTCACATGGGTCTTACTTCGTGATCCCCACACACCTAATTTATAATATGAGCATCTCAATCCCCCCTTATTGAGGAAATTGATTTCCGTGGCAAATTGCCTTCATTTGTATGTTCAATATAATCTCTATCAGTAGGAGTTAGCTGATAGAGCTGATTGATCTCTAACCTTGTAGGAGAACACACAAAAGGAGATCGACATTCTTCCATTTGAAATTGTAGATAGGTCCCAAGCATTTGGACTGGTCGTCTCCAAGCTTGTTTTGTTCTTTGTAACTCTGTTATATCTTGCACAAGTTGTGAAAAGCATATATATACTCTTTACTTTGCAAAGCTTCTGGTTTTGGCTCTATATTTACTTTAAACCATCATCCATGTATGCATATGGCGAAGAAGGTGCTTTGGCATCGTGTATGGCTTGCTCTCAGATTTATCCAACAGTATGACAATAACATCCACCTGGTGTGCCTCCAATTGATTGTCTATTGTGTTGATGATCATGTGACCATCTTAGAGCAAGATAACGAGTCTCATCTGTCTTCATGTCAATTACTTCAAAGTCTCCATGCATACTTAAATCAGCCACCTTTATCTTTATATCTTCAAGTCTCCCAATAGGTTCTACTCGACCATAATTTGCCAAACTTAGAGTAACATGGCTGTAGCTTAAAGTTGGCCTTCCAATAACTTTCCAAGTTTGATCTAGGAATCATGTTTATAGTGCTTGCCATAATTTGCCAAAATTAGAGTAACATGGCTGTAGCTTAAAGTTGGTCTTCCAATAGCTTTCCAAGTTTGATCTAGGAATCATGTTTATAGTGCTTGCCAAAATAAAAAACAACATTGAGAATTTCATATCCTGCAAGTTCAATGTCCATTCTGGCATCCACATCCCATGGCTTCTCATTCTTGACATCCCAAACTGCTCACTCTGCTCTTTGTTGCTCTCTTTGTGCACAATCCAACAAATTATGCAATATACTTGTAATATTTTGGGAAACGTCTTCATTTCGTAGAGTACTTACTAGTTTTAGTAAATTTGTCAGAGCTGTGAGTACTCCATCCTATCGCAAGATTATGACAATCTACCCATACATTTGAGCATTTATTGTCGCAAATCTCCTTCAGTGGCATTTTCATTTTGGATTGATTTTAATAGATGCGCTGCTTCATTCATCAGATCCTTCTCTCTCGCAGGGTTTGGATACTTGTCCTCTCTCACTTATCTGATCTGGTTTATTTCAGACATCCCTAGAGGTGGAAGATCTTGTTCATGTTGATTTCTAGTAACAACTTGGACAAAACCTTGATTCTTAGGATGACACTGTACCATGTTCATATTTTGTTTTGTCTTTTCCTTTCTCTGTGTCTCTAGAATTGGACAATCCTCAGTATTATGTTGTCCTACGGTCCTCCAATATGCGCAAAAAGTTTCACTATGCAGATTGCAGGGACAATTTCATGCGACGTGATTCATTTCTCAACACAGGGAACAAGTCATAGGCTGCCTTGGTTGTCTATTCCCTTGTCTTCGGTTTTGATTACCTCCTTGTCTTTGAGGAGATCCACATCCTTGTTGCTAATTGGAATATTAAAGGCGAAGGAGGTGCACAACAAATTAGTTGTTGTGGTGAAACAATGGTCTATCCCTGTTGGTACTACAAAGGAGGTGTCCACCTTGGTTGATACTGAGGAGTCGTCCACCCGTGTGGAGATTGAGGCATCCACCTAGTTTGGTTTACTGTGATTGAGGAGTACACCCAGGGATAGGTTGTGCTGTTGAGATACCCCATCCACCTTGTGTTGCAACTTCGGCCTCTTGTGCTGACACAATTGGTTTTATCATTGGGGACTGTTGCGTGGCAATTGTGAAAACATTTCAAGTGAAGTCCTCTTTAAGTTCTCGTAGAGCCCTGCAATTCTTTTCATCATGATTATGGGATTTACAAAAAATGCAAAATAAATTGCATGATTGTTGCACATACTTCTGTAATAAATTACATTTTGCAATTGCATGTCCTATAGTGGGAAAGACTTTGCAGAACTCTATTTTGATCTTTGGACATTCATTCTGGTGATAGCCTTCCTGTTCACATTTCATACACCATACAACCAATCTTGGTTTCTTTCCTTCCTGAAGTTCATCCATCCTGCACAATACTAGATCTAACTTGGCATTAGTGTAACACTAGGAGGGTATTCTCCGTAGTGTTCTATTTGTTCAACTTTGATCGTAGCGGATCCTGCATCAACTTCTGTGGTAAATGGAGTTTGGGCTATAGTAAACCAAATATTGCTTCGTACATTTATACAAACCAAGCGGCTTTATCTGAGTCGTGGAATTGAAAATTCACCGTGTTCACATCCAAAAATTGATGATCATAATCCCATATTGAGTCTCCCAGTTTTTGTCTGATCTCCTTCAAATCTTGAATTGTTTATCTTGCAAACTTTTGCATTTGAATTTTCCTATCAATTTTTCCTTGATATGTGGAAGAGTCATGGTTGCATGATTATTTTTAAATATGAACTTTAGAGCTCAACCAATCAAGGTTCCTACGAGTTCGCACTTTTTGTTTGTCATCCGTCACACCTTTAACTTGCCACTTCATTTCGCAGGGTAGTAAATATTGTTGACCCATTATATGGTGTTAAAGTAACAAAAGCTCTTATAGGAAACATGTTTCTTGCGATTGTGTTAGATATGAATGGTTTACTTGATGATGATTTTATTGGTGTCTACAAGCTTGTTGTGAACGTGCTTGGAGTATTAAGAATCTTGGATTCAACAGTTGTACTGACTCTGTCTAATTTCCTTCTTATGCCTACTTAAATTTTCTGCAGCTTCTTCAAACCACTTCTTAGTTGCAGCTACTTCTCGGACTACTTTCAGACTATTATTCTCATATATGAAAATAAGAACAGGGGATGCGTCTCTTTGGAGTGAATGAACCATGTCTGGAGTATCTATCATACCCATTCCTGAACTTGACTTGACTATGTGCCTCATCATTACTTCTTGGAAAGACTATCCTTCTACATACAATCACTGCCCCTGTAGCTGCTCTTTAAATTCTATTGCTAAGTCGTTCTAGTTTCTATGTTCTTTGCGGTTTCTGTGTTCCCTTCTTTCTCTTCTGGTGTTCTCTAACCTTTAGCTTCAGATTCTCCTTTTGGAGGTCTAGTTTCTCTTGTTTTCTTCACAGCTTCTTGTCTAATCCTACTTGCAGCTAATGGTGGCCTTTCATCTTCGACCAAATTTTGCTTGTTCCATCTTTTCTATTGTCACAATTCTCTTTGAACCCTGAGAATTACTTTCTCATTTTGCTTCTTTGCGTTATCCATTCTTTGGGTTTAAGTTCAGAGTCCTTGGTTCAATTCTTCTTCATTCAACTCCCTCTAGTTCGCGTCCCCATAGTGCCTTAAGCAACTACTATATATCGTTTAGAATTGGAACCATGGCATTTTCCACAACCAACATCTTAAACAACACATGAACTCTCTTCAAAAACTTGCCTTCGAACCTTCTAACAAACAAGTTGTAAGCAACTTCAAGCGCAATATACCTTTAAACAACAAATTTTGCAACGTACCCGTCAATTGTAGTCTTTACCCAATAATTGCATGGATCCATTCAGTATCTAGGTTGCGTAATCTTCCCATAGTATCTTCGTCCCACACAAAATGTTTTGGTTTTCGTGGTCTAAAACAATAGTATTCAAGTCTAGACAACCATGTGACCAGTAACTCAGGCAACTTGCACAAAAATATTTCATAAATTTCTTCGTGGATGTGTTCAGAAATGATCTCCTCTATAAAAACTCCTATTCTTATGGCTTCTTCCTTTGCAAACTTATGTATCCTTGCATTTAGACAATTTTCAAGGTCCCTTTGACCAGGGAACCATTTCAACATATTCAGATCCCAACAATGAAACTAATGTTAGCAGCGGTCTTAGGAATCACTCATTAGGGCATGCTAGTAGTTGTAGTCTGTAATTGTTACGATGGGACTCTAAATAATTACAAGAATTTGTAGATAGGTTAAGGCTAAATGAAATACATATTCATATGCCAATCTTTCTTTTTGTTCTCCATTAACATATGTGCACTTATAAACATTTTACTGTTTAAAGAATTCAAAGATAAATAGTAAGCAAGAATACATTCATTCGCAAGGAAGAAGCAGTTAATTCAAGTAAGTCTTATATACGCATGGGAGAAACTTGACAACAAATTAATGAATCAAAGAGTACCATAGATCATAGTTACCAGGAGACGGGTACGGGTACAAGGAGACGAGAACGGGTACATGTACGCCATTTAAAAAAATAGGAGACAGGGGTACGGGGAGACGGCAATATATATCTTTATTTATTATTTATTTATAATTATAAATAAATAATATAATATATAGTATATACTATGAAACTAAACTTAAAATAGTTATAAAATTAAAATCATTTTAAAAATATAAACTTATAAAGTTAGAACTTATAAGTTAATAGTTATAACAATGAAATACATATATAAATAATTATATAATTAAAATTATTTTAAAAAATTAAAAATAAATAAATATATAGTTATAACTAATAGTAAAAAAAATATTAAAATTATTAATAAAATAAATATAAATATATATTATATAGTTATAATAATATTCTAATAAATTATAGTTATAACAATTTAAAAAAAAAACATAACAAAAAAAACAAAGAATAATGGCAGGAATGGCCATTCGGGGCACTGCTGCGAATGACCATGCTAGGCATTACCAGAGATTAAAAAAACAAAAAAAAACTAGTGTTAAATAAAATGATAAAAATTTGAATCAGTGCATGCTGCACCGCCGTGAACAGCTGTGCTAGGCACTGCCAGGCAAGAAAAACAAAAAAGAACTAGCGTTAAATAAAATGATAAAAATTTGAACCAGTGCATGCAAACAACCTTCCCTACAAACGATGACAATATTTTTTATGCGTTTAGGGTTTACATGTTTTGGGTACGTGGAGTTTAGATGCGGGTACGGGCGGGAGACCCGAGAGTGGACAAGTAGATGTCTCCAGGCACAAGAGATGTCTCCGCACCCATCTTCTATACCCAATATACGTCCTAGGGGGTGGGAGATGCATCTCCCAGCAACACTGCCATAGATTGATCTCTATTCCATTCCACCCATTTCTTTTACAAAGGCAAAGTATATATAATGTTGCGAAGAGACTATGACTCGGGGGGATGGCGGGATGTGGGACATGGTTTTGGGGACGGCAAAAAAATTGCTAGATTTTGGGGTAATATATATATATATATATATTAAACTTTATTTAGTGAAATATAGGTGTTTAAATTTTATTTAATATTTTTTAGGATACTTTCAGCATTAGGGTTCAATTTTTTTTTTGAAAATAACAATTTTTTTGGGTGGGTGGGTTCTGTTTTAAAGTAAAACCATCAAATTTTTGGTGAAACTTTTTGTAAAAAAATAAATAAATAATGGGGATGTGCCTTCCAGGTCCCCAAATCCCTGAAATGTTCGGGAAGTCTGGGATGTCACCAAAATCTAGGGGATGCGTCCCCGCGCAACACTGTTATTAATTAATATTTTAGCAATTTTGTTTTTACTAACTAGCATTTTTTGCCAAAATTGTTTTGAAACAACTCTAACACCTTACATCCAACACTCATTGCACCATTTTTTCTAATGGTTCCTTTTCCCCTTGCATTTATGTTTAATTTTTTGCTGCCCCTTTGTCCTTAACTTAACAAACTCCTCTTCTATACTTTTGTAATATTGTTATGTATCCTTAATTCTATTTCTGATCCTTATCGTATCTAGCCAATCATATGTTTCAGCCTGTTCCTTGCAGACTGTTCTGCCTATTTCTATGATGCTCCTCTCTCATTTCATCGTTTCTCTTGCTTTACTCTCTGTTGTCTTTTGCTAGATATCATCCTTCATCATTTCCCCGTTCATTTCCCTCGTCTTCATTTCACCATTACATATGAACATGCTTCCCAAATTGTATGTTATACTCAACCACACAGAGTCACTTATCCTATTTCTACCTAATTCCACAGATCCACATTTTGTTCTTGTTTGTCCTCCTCTCTTGCCAATGCAACACTATAATCTTGCTACATACACGTTTTCTGTTGACGACATCTATCTCAAGCCTATTTTCTTCCCTTGTGTTTTAAAATTTATAATGGTCTTCTAACCTCTACAATTTGGTTGTCTTTGCTCCTTGGTTTTGTTTGTTCTATAGCATTTGTTGCCTCTTTTCTCCTCTGCATTTGTCTAAACAATTCCTCAATCCAAGTTGTGCTTAGCCTTAACTTCTTTCTTTCCAGCAGTGTCTCCTTTCATGGGCAGGTACCTTACTTTCTGTGTTCTTGATCGGTTGCCATTCTATCAGAAAGCTTCATATTCACAAGAATAAAAACTCTATTTTTCATAGCCCCCTTCCTATTGTAGCTCTTCGATCACATATTTGGAAGGTTCTTCATTCCTCATAACCCTTTCTATCAAGACGGGAAACATACTAGCTTAGGGGACAAACAAAAACTTAAAAACCTTATCATGATTATGGTTGTGGGATGCAGTACAAGCAGTTGGAGAAATTCTAGTATTCCTGAGCAAAGAGGATACTCAAAGTTGCGAAGTATAATAGACATAAAGAGACATGGAGAAAGGCATAGATACTTTCGTCGTCATGCACACTTCCTCTGGATTATCCATAAAAACCTGTTGATGGTAAGATATGACTCTTTGATAACTAATTATGCATAATCCCAAATTCCTTACCCAGGGGTACATTCACCTTCCTATCTTTACTCTTCAGGAAAAACCTTAGATAACCTGTGCCAATATGTACCCTAAGTTGCCTTTGAATAGCGCATAAAAGAAAAGGAAGAATGAAAACAAACCACAAGCAAGACTACTAAATCTTTGGGATCCCCAATATCAAGCTTTACATGTTTGGAAGGGCTATTGTTATAACAATTTGGCTGAAGATTTGTTGGAGCTTTATTTGCATAAATGTACAAACTAGATGCCAAAACATATATGGATCAAGATATCCTATATTTGATCAGTGGCTATAGTTTTGTTATAATAATCGCAACAAGAAATGAAACTAAAATAAGCTTTTGCATTCACCAATCTTATATATATAAGATCAGTGGCTATGATTTTGTTATAATTATAGAAATGTTCCTGGAGCCTTAATAGAATTTCAGCTTTCAATAGTTTGACAGCCACATTGATTAGAGGCCTTCTAAGTTGTCTTTGAATCTGGACAACTTGTGGTGTTGGAAAATTAAAGCAAAAATTTCCAATATCTCGAGAATGAAAACTGATGCTTTTCTTGTTCTGTAGCATTGCCATTAGTTTGCCATTTATGCTGGAACATTGCAAAAGACAACTTGTGGTGTTGGAAAATTAAAGCAAAAATTTCCAATATCTCGAGAATGAAAACTGATGCTTTTCTTTTTCTGTAGCATTGCCATTAGTTTGCCATTTATGCTGGAACATTGCAAACTCATGCATTCAGAAAATTTCTCACATTTCACACCATGCATCTTAATTAGTTAAATGTGATGTCGATATCTTTGTCAGTAATATTGAAGATAGATTTCCATTGTAGCCAATGTATACTAACCATTTAAGTATTAGGACAGGTGGAAACACTCTTCTTAAGCAGTTCACATCCGATACATTTTTATTTCTCTTTTAGAGGTTTTCACATCTTTGTTTCAGTTGTGAAGAATTATTCTTTTGTTTTACAGGCACAGATAATGCTTGGTATGGTGCGGCCACCACAAGTGGTATGCATTTTTTTTCTAATTCCGTTCTTTTCTGATATGGTCTTTAGAAGGTTTTGAGTATTATTTGAAATTGTGTCTATTTCTGTGGTGATTTCAGATGCCTAACATTCAGCAGTCCTTCACTCAGCCTCCTCAACAACAGATGCAAACTGGGCAACAGGGGCATGTTCAACCTAGGCAGCAGAGTCAGATAAATTCAGCGCAGAATCAACCACATCCCAGACAGCAGGCACATATCCATGTGGCACAGCATGGTCAGGTGCCAATGTCAACACAGTCACTACCCCAAAGCACAATGCAGCAACCATTGCAACGGCCTCAAAACATTCCTCCACATCCTCTAATGCAAGCTGTGCAACAATCTCAGCCTCACATGCCTCGTCAACCAACATCACAACCTATGCAGCAACCGCCTCAGGGTCGGAGTTTGCCAATGCATCTGCCCATACATTCTACTCCACAAAATTTGCCAATGCAGCCTCAACTTCCTACAATTCTCTCAGGTCAAACTCAACAGTCCATAAACCAATCATCTGCTGGGCTCCATCAACCAATGCAGCCGCCGTTGCCGCAGCAGCCAAGGCCTCCTCTTCAGCCACCTATGCATCAGTTGCAGAATCAGCCTGCTCAGAGTATGGGGTTTCAGCCATCAGTTGTGCCACAGCAACCAGAGTCTCAAACAAAGTTTCAGGTACGGTTTCCATCATTGACATAATGTGCTGGATGTTGTGCATTCAGAAGATTTTGTCAGAACATCTGTCGTATTGATCTGCCTTTTAGTATGGTATTTGTTCTAACAAGGCTATCAAGGAAAGTGACGTGATAATATTATCTCATCCATGTTTGGAAACAAGATCTTTCCATGGGCCTTGTACTCACATATTAATGAGCTTTTTTGGGATATTTCAATTTACAGCATTCAGGAAGCAATACACAATCTAGCATGGGTGCTCCTTTCCAGCCACATGCCCAACCTCCACTGCCAAGCCATCCACCTCCACAACAATTGTATCAGGCAAGAGGATTATTTCAATCTGATCTGATTCAAAAATTTCATTGTACAGTTGATTGAATGGCGACATTGACTGAATTCTTTTTATCCAATTAAACACAGATGAATAGAGGCAGTGCGGTTGGGCCTGCTTCACATGCAGGATCAGACATTGGTGGTCATGGTATGGGGCATGGTAGCCTGCCAGCTGTAGGCCATGGGATCCAAGCTGGAAGAGGGCCTAATATGGGTCAAGGCTTGAGTGGCATGGGGCCTTCTGCATCCTGGCCGCCAGTTCCTGCCGAAGGTGTTACCAACAGTGTTAGTGGAGTTCAACCTTCAACCATTCAAACAGGGGTGGGAGTGCCCATGGGTTTGGGTGGGGGCTTGATAGCAGGCACAAGTGAATCTGTCGGACCATCCACTGGGAATATTGGAAGTGGAATGAATACTGGACCTCCAGACATTGCAGGATCTACTCTGGTTCGTTCTCATGGGATTAGTGAAGTGCAAACTCAAGCAGTGCCACAGCAGCAACAGCAAATTTCTCATGTGTGTCATCGTAAATCATTTTTTATTTCTATTATGTCCAAGGGAAAAGTAATTTTTATGCTACTAACATGGTCATCATTTTAATTCGCAGCTATCACCTGATCAGGAGAAAGCCTTATTACAACAAGTGATGAGCCTTACACCTGAACAGATACATTCTTTACCTGTGGAACAAAGACAACAGATACTTCAGTTGCAGCAAATGTTTCGTGGATCTACAGGCAACTGATGGGACATGGAGAAATTCTGACTGCGTTCATTGAACAGTGCAGTAAATACTAAAGCATGAGCCCCCTTATGAATTGAACTGGCAAATTGCTTGACAAGTTCAATGGTTGTAAACTGTAGGATTTGATTCTTGAATCCTCAAATTTTGATTCGATGTACTGCAATATTTTATGTAGAAATAGAGGAATTAGGTCTAGCTCTGCCATTGTATGTATATTCCATAATTTATTTTGTATACTCAAAAGGCTTTGTCTTAGGTAACTTTCTTATTGGCTGTGTCAGTTTATTGTTCTGCAGAATTTTGAATCCACTACAAGCTCCATATTTTACAAAGCATTACTTAAAGAAAAAGAATTGACTGGAATTGTATAAAATGTGTGTTTTTGAGAACGTTAACATATTAAATATGTATTTTGCAATAGTTAAATATAGCACTCAAATTTAAGAAACCTTTGGACTTCTATTTTCTGGTTTTCTTATTAATGTCTTAAGTATCTATATCCTGTAATTAGTTGATGCTTTATTATTAGGAATAGACATCAATACAATATTCCTCATATGAAAATCTCATTCCTTCTTCAAACCTCCATTGGATCGCTGAATCACTGAAAGCCCCCTACGCTACTATTTTATGACAAGCTATATCAACTTGGGGGCTAGGTGTGACCCAGAGCACAGACTGTCTGACATCATCTGTATGGTCTTTTGCAATCAATGCATTTGTGAATATGGCCCTCCAAGATTCACGTTTTTTTATTCAAACGAAAGGAAAACGATTGATGCTCAACCATATTTTGATCAACCAACAACTATTGTTGGAGAACTTGTAACTATATTCTTGGCGGATCTAGACATCTTTTGTTTATGTAATAAATAATGAATTTGGGAATAGCATATAAACCTGGAAATCTAAAAGAACCTAACACCTTAATTTTTGTTGTCTTTGATTGGTATATAACATTGCATGATGTTGATAAATTACTAATTAGATGCTGTGGACTTGATGTTTGATTATGGGCATGATCCAAAGAAAGGCTTCTCTAACTCTAACCTCCACGACACGGACACTTCTCACCAACTTCTTTCCCTCCCATTGTTTGAACACTTATTTTGTTTTCTTTCTGAGTGAAGGTCACTAGAAAGGCATAGTAGATTTAGCATATCTGCTATTAGTGCATCTTTAACAAGGGAGGTTGATTGTTAGGGCACAAGGAAAGCGATCACTGATGTCTTTTTAATCTTGGAATAGGGGACAAAGGAGGTCATCAGTGACTCTTTTTCACCTATCATTAGGAGTCTGCATGGTTGACACATCTTAAAGTACTTCTTCGGACATGTTCTTAGATTGCGTTCTTGACACCCCTATATTGTTTCTCTTCTGGCCCCTCCAAAGTATCCTGTTTTCCCAGTAGTACTTTGTTGCATGTGTTCTTTTTTATTTTGTTGGAGATGCATTAAGCATCCAGTTATATAACTTTTTTATACTTTTTATTTACTGAAAAAGTGTCTTCCATTAATAAAATACAACACAGCGCTATTATACTTTTTGAAGTTGTGTAACTTGATTGTTATACTTTTTGAAGTCACTTAGGCTAAGGTGGCCACTAGTTTTAATATAAATGCCCTAAACTTATTATAGACTATGTTATATTTGCCACAAGGTTTGACAATATCATCAAACCTTGTGGCAAATATAAAATAGCTCTTGGTAAAGTTTCAAGCCAAACACCTACGCCTAAAAGTGAGTCTGAAGCTAAATGATATATTTCTAATATGATTTTAAAGTGAGTTTCTACATATGGATTTCAAGTTGTAACTTGATTATGAGTGATTGTCTAAATTTCAATTTCAAGCAATTTTTGTTGTTGATCAAATTGTTCATGTCTTTTGTTGTTTCAAATAGTTTTAGAATGCTTTCAAGTATGTATCTAATTTGTTCAAGAAAAAAGGTAATGTTGAGAATCTTATACATATGGTGTGAAAATGGATTATCTTTTAAAAAAATGTTGTCTTTGGCTTTCATAAATATTACAAGGAAAAACCCTTTAAGCATCAAGATCATACCTAAGCTCTCTTGAATGTCTTACATGACCATTTTTTGCATAAAGGTAAATCTTGGTTGTATTTAGTTTAAAGGCTTGCTGTCCATATAATAGTGTTTTGAAAATAAATGAGGAACCTTTTTGGCAGTTAAATGATACTTTGTATTAATATAAATTGTAATTAGATGGTAACAATGTATAATTTGTTTTTGCCTCTAGGGCAACAAAACCATAAACTATTGTCACAAACAAACCCTTGCCCTATACAACTATGTATAATAGTCTACAAGGTAAAACACTATGTTACACCAAACAAAATGGCACACCGTGCCCCAAAACAAAGGAGAAACCATATTAAACATAAAACCATTAAAACAAATCATGGCATGAAAACAACAATAAAGACTAGATGCCCTGGGGAAGTTGGTGACAAAACTCGCCACATATGACAAATTGAAGAGAGTGGGCCACAACAAGGTATTTCCAATTGAGGTTTGTTACAATAAATAATAAGTATCTCTCCATGGGTTGCAAGTAGCCATTCATCGCATCAAGGCATGAAAAGATGTTTCTTTGAGGTTCCATGTCATTGTTCATAGGACCAATGCCTTCATACCAACACTCATAACACCAACATGATTCATTAGATTAAAGACAAAAATGCCATCATTCGCCGAATGGTCTTCATCAACAGTGGAGACAAGGGGAAGCTATGTGGATGCCTACTATGACCTTTCTCACGTCACTTTGTATGTTGAATACAACACTTGCAACTCTTCTTGTTAAGTGCCACATGCGTGGTGACAATTGTTCTCTCACCTCCTAGACATCGCTAGATGGTTGTCGTGTGTTGAGGGCATGGTAATGTGCTACACCATATAGTGTGGCCGACTTATGGCTATCATAACCTTTAATTAAGTCAAGATATTGTTTTAGCTTCATATTGTTAGTAAGGTTGGCCTACGGTGTTTCCATAGCATAATTAAAGTATATATATGAGATAGTATATGATCATCAAGTTGTGAATTCTATTCTTATTGTAAAGTTGTAGAGGTTTATCTTTTGAAGTATGTGTGTGTATTTACATACATACATACATATACACACCCATATATATATATATATATATATATATATATATATATATATGGGTGTATATACACACATATACATACATACATGTGAATACACACACACACACACAATTTGAAGAGGAAATGTTCACAACCTTACAACAAGCATACAATTTACAATATGATGATAAAATACTAACTATTATCTCTTATATGGAAATAAGAGCGACATATATATACATGTATTTATAGATAATATATATATATATAAGGATAAAGTACAACATCTATAGAAAATATGATTAATATGTACATAATATGTGCCCATTGATGGAAGTAACACCTCCCACACGTATTTAACCAATACATTCATATGTTTCGAGTTTAATATACTATTGATGACTTAAAATAATTTAGAGGGAGAGTGGTTGCGACACAACAAATAATACCACATGCTAAAAAATATGTTACAACACTACCCATTTTAGGATTTTATCCACAAAAAACATATCAGATCCCTCTATTCCTTAAAACTACTGGCTTAGACATTTTAGTGATATAGGAATTTCATTAAAAGTGGTATTAAAGCTTCGATTTGGTCGAAAACCTAATTTTAGATTTGCCTATATCTCATACACTGTTGCAAATTTTTTTGCATTTTTTAACTGAAATTAGGGAATCATTCAAAAATGCTATTTAATTTTTCTAGGGTTAAGTGATCATTTTTGAGTGAGTTATTTCAATTTTAGGGATTTCCTAAATTTGTTATGTAGGTTGTAATTTTAATATTTTTCTAAAATTTGCTCTATAGGCCATAATTTTAGGAATTTTTTTTTGCTTTCTTTACATTTTTGGAAAGTTGGAAAAAATCTAATGGGGGTTTGTTCTTTACATTTTTGGATTTGACACTGACCTAATTTTGAAATCATTTGGTCAAAGGTGAAAATAAATTTTGCATTGTCCACACATTAGACACCTAGACAAGGGTTTCAAAATTAAGAAAAACTCCTAACAAAGAGGAGATAGAGGAAAAACTATGAATCAATGGATCTTCTGTTCCAGGGTTTTCTTCAATAGATCACAAAGTAAACTTGAGTACAATGTGCAAAACCTACAGTCTAATATGAGCACAATCAAAGGAGATATAATAAACATCACATCAGAATTGGCAAAGATCACGATGACCTTGCAAAATAATCAACAAAACCAACCACCAATCACCAATGCACAACCCAACCATGGTGGATCTTCCAACTAACCCAATCCAAATCCAAGTACATTGCAACTATGAAAAATAATGCCAAAAGTGGAAATGCATAAGTTTGATGAGAAGGATTTGGTCACTTGTATCAACCAAATTGAGTTTTTTTTTGATGTATATCAGATCCCATGTGGACAGAAGGTGGTAATGACATCTTTATATTTGAAACTTGGGCAATTCATTTGGTATCGTTGGCTTTGTGTTCAAAAGAAGGGTTGCACTATCAATTGGCCAAGTTTTATTGATGAATTATAGTGGCACTATCACAATAGTGTGGACAAAAAATTACTTCAACATTTTTTTTACTTAAGGAATCATTCAATAATGCTATTTAATTTTTCTAGGGTTATGTTATCATTTTTGAGTGAGTTATTGCATTTTTAGGGATTTCCTAAATTTGCTATGTAGGTCATAATTTTTGTGTTTTTTTTTAGGATTCTTTTTTGATTTCTTTACATTTTTGGAAAGCTAACAAAATTCTAGTGGGGGTTTGTTCTTTACATTTTTGGATTTGAGGCCGATCTAATTTTGAAATCATTTGGTCAAAGGTGAAAATAAATTATGCATTGTTAATAGTTTTTATGGCAGGACCATGTTGAGGTCAACACAAGGGTCCCTATTTTTGAAAAATAGGGACCCTTGTGTTAAATTGTACAAATTTATACCTTAAAATTAAAATTTTACTTGATCAGAGTGTCACTAGCATGTTTGTACAAATTCTTTATTTGAAGATCATCCACACTTGGTTTGGTTGACACATTTGTTCATAATTCTGATTTAATCTTGCAAAAAGTTGCTAACATTTGATCTTTATGTTTCAGGGCACAGCTCCAATGGAGTCCATTTGGAATGAACAATATCTGGATTTTATGGTTTAATAATGATTCGATCTTTTATCTAACCTTTGGTCAGTTGAAAATCAAGTTGAACTCACGTTTGATCAGCGTAAAACCCTAATCCCAAAAACCCTAGCTCATGTCCTCTTTTAGTTTAAATTTGGCAAGAATTTTTATTTTTCTGCGGGAACAATTATCATGCCATAGACTCAGTTGAATTTTTATCCTAAGGCTTGGTTTTGTTTTTCAACATGACCAAACCTTAGGCTAAAAATCTTATGCTTAATCTCTTTTATATCCCATGACCCCTTTGTTTCCTCTTATCCTAGCCTGGTCTAAGTAAATGCATGGTCCCTTTGTTATAAGGCTTAGCCTAAAGCCTTACCCTAAGGTTTATCGTATTTATTAATACGATAAAAACCTTAGGCTAAGACTTTATGCTATGCCTTTTTTATTCATGGGGTCCTTTTTATTATGTTTCTAATCTTGGTCCAAAATCTTTAAGCGAGGTCTCCTTTTATTCATGAGGTTTCTTTAATATGTCTTGAACCTACCTTAAGACTTTAGCTTAAAGCTTTATTTGTATTTATTAATACGAACGAAAACCTTAGATTAAGACTTTAGCTCAAGTTTTATATTATTCACGACCCTGACCTAAACATTGTGCTTGTCTACTGGATCAATGACCTGCATTTTCTTAGGCAAAATTAATCCAACGATGTGAGATCAAAATGGGAGACTAAGCACATGAACCAATCTCGCTCAACTCCACGAATCATGATCGGATAGTGCGAGTTTGCTCTGATGAGATTAATCCAATAGAGCATAACAAACTTTGATAATTAAGAGTCTCCAGGATGTGTTCAAAATTAATGGTCGCACAGATGTCAAAGATGTTCAGGTGAACATAAAAAGATGGTCACACAGATGTCAAAATTAAGCTCAATAAAAACTCTCGAGGACATGTTCAAAATTAACAGTCACGCGCATGTCAAAGACATCCACATGGATGTCAAATGATGGGCACACAGACGTCAATTTTAAAATAACAAAGAGTCCTGAAGATGTGTTAAAAATTGATGATCGCATGGACGTCAAAGACATTCACATGGACGTCAAATAATGGGCACACAGACGTCAATTTTAATATAGTCTTTTGGATCCAAATAATCTAAAGATCTATGGACTGCGTTGATTCGTACAAATGGATCAGACGATGAGAGATCAAAGCTGAATTTTTAAAGGAAACGGTCATTTTTTCAAAATATAAATGAGTAGAATGCCATGACAACGTCACATGGGTACCACGGTAATGCCATGTAAGCAAAGCATGATGAATCTAAGGATCTGGTGGACCTGCAGGAGATGAAGGTATAAATAGACAAATTTGAAGGCATTCTAAGGCATGAAGCTTGTGGTTTGAGCTCATGACCACCATTAAAGCTCTGAGAAAACCTTCAAGACCTGGCAAAGCATGAGAACCTTAATCCGACCCTATGAGCATTATAATAAAATATAGGAAGCTAAATGGTCACCTGTGCAAAGATAATTCGAGCCAAAGTCCACTAGTGAGAAATCTCATGAAATTTACAACAATGATGGGGGACCTCTCCAATGACCTCAAAGTAGCTTGAAGGTAGTACAATGCATGTATTGGGTAACTCAGTCAAGTACCTTACTACATTTGGTCTAGTTGGTCTAAGTACTGATGAGGAGTTAAGCACAGAGCTACCCTGGTCACACATGGAATGAAGAGCAAAAACCAAGAAAACCTATGATGCACTCAATAGGGTCATGGATATGATTCTAGATGCAAAGGAGAAGTTTAATGAAGCTAGAAGCATCAAAAGGCATTAAGAAGGGTAAATAAAGACCACAAGAGCTTAACAGGTCAAATGAAAGAGCTCTTCATGAAACCAATTGTTGACCTTGAGCTAATTGAAGAAAAACATTTCGGAATGAAGATACTACTGGAGACAAAATTACAATAGAGGGTTCTCAAAGTCAATTTAAATGACTTATGAATATTCTTCTTGTAGCTAAACATGGTCCATTTTGAAGGTGGAATATTCTCTTTGTAAAGGCATGTGTAGTTTGAGAAACACATTGCCTAGAGATCAGTCCATTGGAGAAAGTCTAGTGTATTTCTAGAACATTTGTGGAAAGGACAGCTGCCCTAACACTTGTACTTTTTAAATTAGATATGATTGATCGACGTACTTCCTTGCATCCTATAAAAAGAACATTGTCAATTGTAAGAAGGGGGGAGTTCTTAGAGCTAAAATTACTTTGTAAACTTTGAGCAATTAATATAAGTAAAGAATTTTGTAAAGTTTGTCCAAATTTGCTTATGTCTTTTGTTATCATAGCTTCTCTCTCACTTGTTTGTTCTAATTTTTAGATTTAAATGGTTCTCATAAATTTTTGGTGTGCACCTTTAATTACAGAGTTGTTAACTTGTGCCAATGCCAGGTTGACTGAAAGCTCTCAGGTTCATTTCATTTTCTTATTCTTCTTGCATTTGGGCTAATGTTGTTTGCTTGCAGAGGTAAATCATTAAAGTGAACTTGGTTCTTATTTATATGATTTATTACCATTTTTAGGTGTTTGCCTGATGTGTGATGGGATTTGAGCTTATGCTATTTCATGCCATACATTGGTTAAGTACATGCGTTGAAGTTATTTGAACTTTGTCAGTGTTTAGAACGAAGATCAACAACATCTCTTCTCTGACCTATCTTTCATTTTTCTCCTTTTTTAACCAGATCACTCTAGCTTGATTTTCATTGTAAATATCCATCTTATATTAGTTCTTGATCATATTCACCATTCTTAGCATAACATACTTCATATTCTGTATTGACTAACTATTTGGCACAGTGGCTCCCAACCACCAAACATTAAAAATATTGTGAAACAATCCACTTGCTTTGCCTCTATTTCATCAACAGATAATATGATTATCACAACTTGCAACTCATGCATTGAATTATTAAAATTTTAAAATGAGAAGTGTTCTTGAACACTCTAGGAGAAACATAGCAATATGTTAGAATTCAGAGACTCTGGTTCAGACTAATGATTAGGTTATTCATTCCACTTGATCAACCACCATTATTCCAATCAATTCATGGTTAAAACAAGTTTTGCACATACAGAATTGGGGTCAAACATCAAAACCTAGCCATGTTGCGTGTGTGCTTTGATTCTACTTATTGTTTGCCATGGAATTTAAAGAGCAACTTCCGAATTTCATGACTTTAACCATTAACCCTGAATTGTAACATGTTTGGATATTTATTAAGAATCATTCTTTAGCTTAGGGGAGGATTGAGCATTGCTTTACTACCAGCCAGACGTCCATAGCCCTGACAAAGATACCTTTGGCTCCACTCAAGGCCTTGCTCCACTGTAAACCAAACATTCATAGCTCCGATGGAGATTACCAGTATCATATTTACCTAGAGAGTCTTGAATTTTGTAATAAGCTCTTATTTTTGTATTTTTTAAGTCATTGTGACTTTATATCAAAGGTTGGGAACTAGATTAGCTAGATTTAAGGATTTGGTCAAGTGTTTTGATCTTTAGACAATCATACTTGGTTGTAAATTTTGTCCCAAGTAATAATGTTTATTAAGTGCAAACATGACTGTGCTTAAATAATTTGAACTTTCATCCTACATGTGCAATCCTTATCAAAATCAAGTTTAGATCAAAACTAGGATTAAGATCCCAAGGAACAATTAACCTATCCACTAGTCCTTACTAGTTTCTCAAAACTATAACATCAAGCTTTACTTCCTAGTCTATAATCAACCAATGTTTAAAGTTCATATCTGCATTCCTAATTTTGAGAAGTTCTTGAGAAATTAGGTGATCTTTGAGTTGAGGGCTGTCCAAAAGGACTTATTTAGAAGTAAATAACAAAGCAGGAGAAAGCAAACAAATATATACAGACACAATATACAAACAAAGAACAAAAAAGAAAGAAACTAAACTAAGCCCTAACCTAACTCCATAAAGAACCTACCTCCAGAATCAAATGGAAATTTATTTAGCCTACCATAGAGCCTTGAAGTATGATTGCTTCCATTCAGTTCCCTCTTCTTGGTGATAGGAGCACTTGTGTGTTCATGTCTTTTGAGTGATGTATCTTGGCTTCCCACCTTTATTCTTAAGTGCATGGATTGAAGATATGGGTCTAAAACCCAATCATCTCCCTCCCAAATTCTTCTAATTTGCATCAAGAGTGCTAATTCTGCTTCATTCATAGATTGATAATGACGTATGCCATCCTTATTCAATGATGGTAGCTCAACTATCATTCTTATCCTGATGTCTTCATTAAGTTTGGCTTGAGGTGGAGATGAACTACCAATCTTTGCATTAAAAATTTCCAAGTAATCCTAAAAGGCTACTTAATCATGATCAATTGAGAGGTCATGAAATTCATTTGCAACCTTACCATTTGAATTAGGTTGATCACATACTCCCAACCTTTTGAAGGTGTCATATGGGAATCCTAGATCTGTTAGACTTGCTTCATCTTCATCCTCTATGCAGAATGACATCTCAGCTACCCAATCGAGTCTTGACTCATCTTGCTTTGGGATATCCAGAATGATATTGTTGTCTTCGAATACCTTAATTTCTTTCAAAAAATCCTAAAATAAACGTTGACACTGGTCAACTTCTTCAGGGGTATCTTCAATTTCAGCCATGACCTCATATGAATCATCCTCACAGTTATCTTCTAAAGAGATGTCAGCTTGTATCTGATCTTGGTCATGAGACTGCTCATCTTGAATGGCTATTCCTTCTTCTAGAGCATCTTTAGGTTCACTTTCTTCTTCGAATGAAAAATCAAAATCCTGTACCAAGAAGGATTTAGATGTCCTTGCAAAGCTAGATGTCCTTGCAACATTGTCTTGATTAAACACATGTTCAGATGCATCTTTTTATTTTGATATGATTCAAATACATTAAAATGGTTAGCTATACCTATATCACATAGATTCATTTCATGTACATCCTCAGATGACCTATTATTGATTTTATCATGAAACCTATTTGTAGGCCAATTGAACCTTTGATAAGCATAGTTTCTGTTGGAGTTTTCCCCAGCATTGCCCACTTGCTTCTGCAACTGAAGAAAATTAGTGATTAACTTTCGAATCATTTTTAAGATGGAGTCATTTTCATCCTATGGAGCCTCTAAATTATGCATTTGGGTATCACTACCAGCTGTGGGCACTAGAGTTTTATGATTTAGTGGATGAAATCCATTGAAAAAGTTGTTCAAGAATCTTAAATTTTAACTCGGGTATACATGACTCAAAGGTAATTGATTCAGAACTGGATGTTAATTTAGGGCAAGCGTGTTTTGATGGGCATTGGGAATAATGTATGCAAGCTAACCTTAAGGTTGAATTTGATCATTGATTATTATAGCTTCAACATAAGCCAATGTCAAAGTGTTTATGACCCCAACATTCTTTTTAAGAAACACAAAAGTCATGGGATCCAAAGCATTCTTGTAAATCTAAAAGGCTAAAGCCTCATTAGGTCTATAAGGAGCTATGGTTATACTAAAAATATTTTAAAATCTAGCATTGAAGGCTCTTACGGGCTCACTTGAGTCTATTTTGATTGTGGTACATTGTTGATACAAGACACAAGGGTTGATGATTTTGCCAAATTGATCAATAAAGATTCTATTAAAATCATCCCAACTAGCTATGTAATTCTCTAGAAGGTTAAGGAACCATTCATATGCAACATCTTTGAAAGTAAATGAAAATAATCTACATGCTACATCTTCATGAACAACATTTAGAAACTTTAAAGAAATTTTGAAATATATAACATGTTCTTTAGCTGTGACAACACCATTAGGATTGAAAGAAGGTAAACACCTTTCAGGATTTCAAGGAAGGTCATGTAATACACCTGACATGTTGATTGAGGAACCATCTAGCTAAGCCATACCTTGATGAGGATCTTATTTGTGGTAGTTACAACTCCAAATCTTTGAACCCTATTTGAGATAAAAAAGTGTAACCCTTTTCTTTACAAAGAGCCATGATCAGACTTACACATTAAGGAAATTTTGCACAAATATGTATCATAGGTGCCTAGAGTGTTCAAGAACACTTCTCATTTTAAAATTCTAGGAATTTAATGCATGAATTATAGGTTGTGATAATCCTAAATTTTGACTTGGGTATGCATGACTCGAAGGTAATTGATTCAGAATTGGAAGCTGATTTAGGGCAGGCCTATTTTGATGGGTATTGAGAATATTGTATGCAAGCTGACCTTGAGGTGCATTTGATCATTGATTATTACAACTTCAACATAGGTCAATGCTAAGGTATTTATGAATCTAACAAACCTTTTAAGAAACATAGAAGTCATGGGATCCAAAACATCCTTGTAAATCTCTAAGTCTAAAGCCTAATTAGGTCTGTAAGGAGCTATGGTTCTGCTATACAACTTATAGAATATAACATTTAAGGCTCTAATTATTGACCTAGAATCTCTCTTACCTATGATGAATTGATAATACAAAATGCATGGACTAATGTTTTTACCAAATTGATCAATAAAGATTTTGTTAAAATCATCCCAACTAGCTATGCAATCCTCTGGAAGGTTAAGAAACCATTCATATGAAACATCTTTGAAAGTAAATGGGAATAATCTACATGCTACATCTTCGTGAATAACATTTAAGATTTGCAAAACAATCTTAAAACTTTTAACATGTTCTTCAACTATGACAACATTATTAGGGTGGAAAGAAGGCAAATACCTTTAAGGTTATGAACTATACTTGGTACGTTGATTGGAGAACCACCTATCCAAGCCATACCTTGATGAGGATCTTACTTGTGGTGATTCCAGCTCCAAATTCTATTTAAAATATGATGTGTAAGCCTCATCTTTACAAATAACAATGATCAGACTCGCACATTAGATAAATTTTGCACAAATATGTATAAAGAACATCAAAGGACATCTATCTTTAACTAAATTTAGCTCAAAGATATGTCTAAATATGTCAGTATGAATGATCTTTATACGTTTCAAGCTTATATGAACTCAAATGTGCAAAGAATCAATCAATCTTTGAACAAAACCACTATTTCTAACCTCAAACACTTAGATTTAAGCTATCTTTACCATAATTACTCATGGATCTTCAAAGAATGTCGATATTTGTCTAAAGGAAGCACAAAGATTGGTCTAAGACCACAAAGATCAATGATTTTTACACAAATATGCTAAAATAAACACAAATATGCAAATAATAC
Organism: Torreya grandis; assembly: GCA_037957365.1. NCBI lineage: Eukaryota > Viridiplantae > Streptophyta > Pinopsida > Cupressales > Taxaceae > Torreya > Torreya grandis. Next base: position 1,632,721 of record JARHVA010000580.1, on the reverse strand, counting down.
ATCAATATTTAACTAAATTGGCTCAAAGATATGTCCAAATATGTGACTATGAATGATCTTTACACATTTTTGTTCAAATAAACTCAAATTTTCAAAGGATCTACCAATATTTGAAAAAACCACTATTACTAATCTCAAACACCCTAGATTCATAGATCTTAAGCTATATTTACCACAATTAAACATGGATCTTCAAAGAACATCTATCTTTATCTAAAAAATCACAAAGACTAGTCTGAAACCACTAAGATCAATGATCTTTACAAAAATATGCAAAGAATTACACAAATGTACAAAGATTACACCAATATTTGAACACAATTCATAAGAATGAGCAAAGATACTTCAAATCTAAGGCCTTACTTCTAGCACCAACGAAGCCCCTCCTATTGATGCCTGAATATGTATCACAGGTGCCAAGAGTGTTCAAGAACACTTCTCTTTTTTGAATTATAAGAATTCAATGCATGAGTTACAGGTTGTGATAATCCTGTTATCTTTTAATGAAATAGAGGCAAAGCAAGTGGACCATCTCACAATATTTTTAATGTTTGGTGGTTGGGATCCACCATGGCCAAATAGTTAGTCAATGTAAAATATGAAGTATGCTATGCTAAGAATGGTGAATGTGATCAAGAACTAATATAAGATGGATATTTACAATGAAAATCAAACTAGAGTGATATGGTTGAAAATGAGCAAAAGAAAAGGTAGGGCAGAGAAGAGATGTTGCTAATCTTCATTCCAAACACTATGACAAAGTTCAAACAACTTCCAGGCATGCACTTCACCAATGTATGACATGAAATAATATAAACTCAAATCTTGTCACACATCAGGAAAACATCTAAGGATGGTAGTAAATAATGCAAATAAGAACCAAGTTCACTTTAATGAATTATCTCTGCAAGAAAACAACATTGGCCCAAATGCAAGAATAGTAAGAAAACAAAATGAACCTAAGAGCTTTCAATCAACCTAGTATTTGCACAAGTTAACAAATCTAAAATTAAAGGTGCACACCAATAATTCATAAGAACCATTAAAATATGAAAATCATAACAAAAAAGTGAGAGAGAGCCCATGATAACAAAAGACACAAGTAAATTTAGATAAACTTTGCAAAATTCCTTGCTTATATTAATTGCTCAAAGTTTACAAAGTAATTTTGTCTCTAAGAACTTCCCCCTTCTTAAAATTGATAATAATCCCTTTATAGGATGCAAGGAAGCATGTTGGTCAGTCATATCCAATTAAAAAAATCACAAATGTTAGGATAATTGTCCTTTCCACAAATGTTCTAGAAATACACTAGACTTTCCCTAATGGGCTGATCTATAGGCAATGTGTTTCTCAAATTACACATGCCTTTATAAACAAAATATTTCACCTTCAAAATGGACCATTTTCAACTACAAGAAGAATATTCCTAAGTCACTTAAATTAACTTTGATAACCCTATGTTAAAATTTTGTTTTCAACAGTATCTCCATTCTAGAATGCTATTCTTCAATTAGCTCAAGGTCAACAACTGGTTTCATGAAGAGCTCTTTCATTTGACTTGCTAAGATTTTGTGATCTTTATCTTCACTTCTTAATGTATTTTGATGCTTCTAGCTTCATTAAACTTATTTACATCTAGAATCATATCTATGACCCTACTGAGTGCATCCCAGGTTTCCTTGGTTTTTCCTCCTCATTTCCTGTGTGACTAGGGTAGCTCTATGCTTAAACTCCTCATCAGTAATTAGACTAGCTGAACCAAATGTAGTAAGGTCCTTGACTAAGCTTCCCAATACATACAATGTACTTCTTTTAAGATGCTTCGAGGTCATTATAAAGGTCCCCCATCATTTCTATAAATTCCATTAGATTGCCTACTAGTGGACTCTAGCTTGAATTATCTTTGCATAGGTGACCATTTAGCTTCCTTGGTTTTATTATAATTATCATATGGACTGATCAGGGTTCTTGTGCCTTTCTAGGGCACTCATGAAGGTTTTGTTAGAGCTTTAATGGTGGTCATGAGCTCAAATCACAAGCTTCATGCCTTAGAATGCCTTTAGATTTCCCTGTTTATACCTTTGTCTCCCACAGGTCCACGAGATCCTTAGATTTATCATGCTTTGATTATGTTGCATCACTGTGGCAACCATGTGGCATTGTCATGGTATTTTGCTCATTCATATTTTGAAAAAAATGATCATTGCCTTTGAAAATTTAGCTTTGATCTTGCACCGTCTGATCTATTTATACGAATCAACACGGTCCGTAGATATTTAGATTATTTGGATCCAAATGGATATCTTAAAATTGACATCTGTGTGCTTGTCATTTGATGTCCATGTGAACATATTTGACATCTACATGAATTTCAATTTTGAACACATCCTTGGGGCTCTTTGCTCTCTTAAAATTGACATCTACATGTTCATCATTTGACATCTACGTGAATGTCTTTGACATCCACACGATTGTCAATTTTGAACATGTACTCAAGACTTTTTGATGAACTTAATTTTGACATTGGCACGGCCATATTTTGACATCTACATGAATGTATTTGATGTTCACATGACCATCAATTTTTAACACATCCTCTGGACTTTTTACTGAGCTTGATTTTAATGTCTACATGACCATCTTTTGATGTCCATGTGAATGTCTTTGATGTCCCTGTGACCATCAATTTTGAACACATACTTAGGAATCTTAATTGTCAAATTTCATTATGCTTCATTGGATTAATATCATCTGAGTAAACTTACACCATTTGATCATTATCCATGGGGTTGAGCAAGATTGGTTCATGTGCTTAGTTTCCCATTTTGATCTTGCACCGTTGGATTAACTTTGCTTGATAAAATATGGGTCATTGATCCTACAAACAAGCATCATGTTTAGGTCAAGTTTGTGAATAATATAAAACTTGAGCTAAAGTCTTAAAATCAGGTTTTTTTTGTATTAATAAATATGAATAAAGCTTTAAGCTAAAGTCTTAAGCTAGGTTCAAGACATATTAAAGTGACCTCACGAATAAAAGGAGACCTGGTTTAAATATTTTGGACCAAGGTTAGAAACATAATAAAAAGGATCCCATGAATAAAAAAATACATAGTGTAAAGTCTTAACCTAAGGTTTTTATCGTATTAATAAATATGATAAACCTTAGGGTAAGGCTTTAGGCTAAGCCTTATAACAAAGTTACCATGCATTTACTTAGACCAAACTAGGATATGAGGGAATAAAGGGGTCGTGGGACATAAAAGAGACCAAGCATAAAATTTTTAGTCTAAGGTTTGGTCATGTTGAAAAACATGACTAAGCCTTAGGATAAAAATTGAACTGAGTCCATGGCATGATAATTGCTCCCATGCAAAAATAAAAGTTCGTATCAAATTTAAAATAAAAAGAGGACATGAACTAGGGTATTTGGGATTAGGGTTTTAAGTTGATCAGACATGAGTTTAACTTTATTTTCATCCTACCAAAGGTTAGATAAAATATCAAATCATTATTAAACCATAAAACCCAGATATTGCTCATTCCAAATGGACTCCATTGGAGCTGTGACCTAAAACATAAAGATCAAATGTTAGCAACTTTTGGCAAAATTAAATCAAAATTATGAATAAATGTGCCAACCAAACTAGGTGTGGATGATCTTAAAATATAGAATATGTGCAAACATGCTAGTGACACTCCGATCAAGTGAAATTTCAATTTTAAAGTACAAATTTGCACAATTTAACACAAGGGTCCCCATTTTTTAGAAATGGGGATATGTTGACCTCAATAGACCACACATTAGGTGTTGAGGCAAGGGTTTCAAACTCTAGGAAAAACTCGCAACAAAGAGGAGATGGAGGAAAAATTAGGAATCGATGGATTTTCTATTCTAAGGGTTTATTCAATAGAACACAAAGTAAGCTTGAGTACAATGTGCAAAACCTACTGTCTAATATGAACACAATCAAAGGAGATACAAGAAACATCACAATGAAGATCATGATGGTGTTGAAGAATAATCAATAAAACCAACCACCAATAACCAATGCACAACCCAACCATGGTGGATCTTCCAACTAACCCAATCCAAATCTACATACATCACAACTATTGAACATGATGCCAAAAATTGAAATGTATAAGTTTGATGAGAATGATCTAGTCACTTGGATCAACCAAATGGATATTATTTTGATGTACATCAAATCACATGTGAATAGAAGGTGGTAATGGCATATTTATGTTTGGAACATGAACAATTCATTTGGTATCAATGACTCTATGCTCAAAATAAGAAGGGTCACACTATCAATTGGTTATTTTTATTGATGACTTATATTTACACTATCATAATAGTATGACAAATAATTACTTCATATAGTTAGTAAAATTGTGCCAAACAAGATTTTTTAGGGATTATATTCAATAGTTCCATAATCTCTACTTGCAAGTTGAGACAATTATGGATGACAATTTGAGTGAATTATTTCTTGGTAATCTTAAGGATCACATCCAACACAAAATTCACATGTTTAATGTGAATTTTTATTAAAAAAATCTAAGGTTATTATCATGGCACGTAGATTAGAAGAGAGGGAACTAGTCACCAAAAGGCATCCATTCTCAAGTAAAGGTGATAGGAACACACCTACACACTCATATGAATCCTTATCCTACCAGATGAATTCCTCAAAAAATTGAAGAGAAGAAGGAAAAGGGGTTATGTTTTAACTCTTATAGCAAGTAAAGTTGAGGATATAAGTGTGAAAAAAATAAATTGTTTTACATTGAGGGTGCTAATGAATAAGAAGAGGATGGAGATGTAGCATAGGAGGTTGAAGATGTGTTAGGGGAAGAATCAGAAGAAATCTAATCAACTATTTATTACCATTCGATTTTAAGAATTAACACTCCACAAACCCTTAAGGTAGTGGGTTTTCTGAAAAAAAAAGTTAATAATATTGGTTGACTCATATTGTACTCACCATTTCATCAACAATGATTTGGTTATGCACTTGAGTTGTTTTATATATCTAGCTCTCAAGTTTCAAGTCATGATTGTAGATGGTGGCACATTCAATTGTTCTGGGAAATACCATAGTACTTAACTCTGCATGGGAGACTATCTACTATATATCCCTATGTTTTCCATTCCTATTGGTAGAGTAAAGATTATGTTGGGAGTATAATGGATAACTACATTGGGAATGAGTGAGATGAATTTCCAAGAGTTATTCATGTGTTTCTATTCAGAGGGTATAAAATTTGAATTGTGTAGATTACAAGTAAAGTTGCCACAATTGGTGAGTTTTCATCAAATGTAAAAGATTCTAAAAAAATGGAACAAATGGGTTTGTGGCTTAGCTATTTTAAATAGAGGCACAACCACAGAAGGGGTCTACACCACTATAGCTATTGGCTATTATGGAAGAGCACTCAATATTGTTTAGATAAATTCCAAAAGGACTTCCTCCCAAAAGGGATCATGATCATGCCAATCAACTATTTCCAGGATGCCACCCACTAAACACTAGGTATTAGTAAAAAATTATTATTCGACTCTTTTAAATGTCAATTTTGATTTATATTCAACTTACATGACTTGTACATACACATATGACACTTACACATCCTTCTCTCATATTCACATGCTTTCTATGGGTCTAACCTTCTTGATTTGCTATCAGTGACCTATTAGGAATTCTAAAGTATGTGCTTAACTTGATTAAAATCATACTCAAATTATCTCGAGATCATCATATCAATATTCTTACATTTCAGATGAGTCTATCAAATTTAAATTCATGTGGAATTTTGTATGTGTCTAAATTTGATGAACTCATCCTCGTAACAAGTAACAATCAATTTTTTGAATTCAAAATCATCTTTATGGATTAGCCCATATGTTTCATAAGTTAACGGTGTGAGAAAGTACCCAAAGAGTCCCATATAAATATACAATATGTCTAAGATTATTACCTATCTAGAATTTTAGAGCAATCACTTATTAATCGTATGAAATCACTTACACATTCAAAGGGATTTCCCTATTCTTTCCAATTTAGACATCAATTACAAGGACCATGTCCTAGACTAAGTCTAAAGGACTTAATTCAAGCCAAATTTTCCATTTTATAAGTGTCAAAATCTAGATCACAGATCACATTCATTAAATGAGCCCAATTATACACATACACCTAATAAGGAGAAATAAATGCTGTTTGACTTCCCTCTTCAGAGTATTATATATGTAGGTAGTGCTCAACCATTCATTGGGGAGTGGTTTGAGTTATCTCAACCCATTATTCTTCCCTTTTTGTATTCATAAACCTAACATAAAAAAGTGGACCTAGGGTTTCAAAAAGGAGATAAGATACAAGTGAAATGGCTTTTATTGAATCAAAGAAGAAAAATATACTTAGATGAATTTGGTAGGTTATAGATGTTAATGTATATTACTACCATATAGAGGCTAATGGTTTTGTCCAAGAAAATTCAGAGACCCAATTCCTAATCCAAGAGATTCTTGATCTAGTTTCCCTCCCTTTATGCCACATGAATTTAGTCTTAAACTTGTATAGTATAGAAACATGTGAATTATATTATTCCCTTAAGTCATTTTAATTATATCAAGTACAATTTTTCAAACTAGATTCTACCTTTTACATTTAGATTAATGTTTATAGGTATATTTATATAATTTAAAATAGTTCAAAGTTATATCGTATTAGATCACATAATAAAAAAAGGTAAATAATAATTGTGAATCTATTTATACACTGAGCATGTCAAAAACCTAGGTTTTCCTTTAGGGTTTCATCCTTATTTCTAGGGTTTCATAATTATGTATATAAATATGATTTTTAGACTTGATTTATGATTTTCATTCATTAAAAAATTATTCATGACTATAATGGATGTACATAGTTTATATATATTTTTATCTCAATCTATGATTGTAATCATTACATGTTGCTTTCCTTTACCATGCATTTTTTTAAATGATTATGTAATTCTATGGTTCAAATATTGATGCAATAATAAGGCTGAAATTAATAATGAACAATATTTAGACTTTCTTAATTCATATTGTTGTAATATTCAATCCGAGTTACTTCTTATTACCACTAGGTGCCAAAACACATGCATGAATCATTTTGTTCCACTTCCCCCTAGACTTCAAGCTTGTACTAATTACCATCCCACTCCCATTATTTGCCCAAGGATTATATTGGATTCTGTGATCCACACTGTCACTATTAGAAGAATTAGGGTTCCCCACCATTGATAGGAGAACATAGGTAATCTACATGTTCCTCCTCATCCCCTTACACCTCCCACAAGGCCATCCACTTAAACCAAATACGATATTATTGATCAACTAAAAAATACTCATGCTAAGATTTATATACTTGAATTACTAAAGAGATCAACTATTTATAATGACATCTTATATGAGGCATTACATTGCACAAAACTTCCTAAAAATATATAACTATCATACTCTACCTCCACTATGAATGCTTTAAAATATACATACAAAGTCATTTTATTTGAAAAATAAGACTTCCCTACCAAACACACAATATAGAAAAACCTTTCATTATTCATTCAAGTAAAAATTAAATATAGAGCAGTCAAACATGTGTTGATAGATAATGTATTAGGAATGAATATTTTTAAAATATTTATCTTACAACAAATGGGTGTCAATATGGATATTATTCAAAAATTAGATCAAAACCCTAGAGGATTTGATAGAATTCCATGTCAAGTAGTCAATCAATCTCATTGGATGTGAAAGTAGGATCCAATACATTGAATACTCTATTTCATGTCATGCCTAATAATCTACATTAAAATTTAATTTTGGGGTGACATTGGATACACACTATGAAAGCAGTACCATCTACATTACATAGGGGTGTAAAGTTTATACATGATGGCTATTTGTATTAATGCCCCATAGACAAAAATCCAATCAAATATTGTAAAATGATGAAACCTAATAATGAAGGTAGAATTCACACTCAAATTTTATGCAATATTCTATATCACATCCATCACAACATATCCAAATAGATAAAATTCATATATATGATGTTGGAGAATCAAATAAAGTAAATGACAAGGAACCACTTATGACCATTAATGAAGAAATAACTAAACAACCAAAACCTAATGTTGAGAAAAATGACACAATTCTAGATATTCCTTTGTTGGTAAATTTAGAAGATAAAAAATGCATAGTCATAGATTGGTATGATAGTGATGACGATGATAATGGTTTGCTGAATATAGATGATCATTTGTGTAGCCTAAATTTCAATCCTATTGATCTAGATGAACACTCTTCTCATAGTATTTTTACACTTAGTGCTCCAAGAGAGTATTAGGATAATTTATATGTAAAAAGCATTGATGATTCAAAGGTTACTACTTAAGAATAATGTACAAGGAGAAAATGAAAGACAACCAATCAAGATAATCAACATAATCAGAATGCAATTTTTTTAGAAATGCCATTTCACACCATGACTCTCATATGATAAAAGCAACATCAAGGATTTTTTTTTAAAAATAAAGGATAACTCGGGCACAAGAACAATTGTACAATAAAAAAATTAGTGAATAATGTGGAGTTTTCAGAGACAAAACTTTACACGACGTTACAAGTAATAAATTTTCAGAATAAACCAAGCATAATAATACAAATGTTACTTGATAAGAACTTGATTCCATTACCAACTACTAAACATAGAGTTATAGGACGTTTATCACATTAGGAAGGAAACTTATATTTTGATTACCATCGAATAACTAGGCATGGAATAAACAATTATTTAGTATTTCAACAAAAAATTATGAAGTACAATAATGAGGATTGATTAAAGTCATTGAAATAAAATAAGAACAATAATTACTAAGTGCCAACATAACTCAATACATGGATAAAAATGCATAAGTCACAAGCATCCATGACAAGAAACCTTGACTACTATAGTATACATTGAGGGTGCCTATTGACAAAAGATTCAAATTCATGAAGAATAACGTGCCAACATATGTAACATTGTATTATTATGATAGTTGGGACATGACATTTATAAATTACAATACATTATATATTATGAAGAATCACTTGGATATATTACTCTACCAATTTCTTGTGGGCCAAAGGTCGTTGGTTTATGTATATGGGTGATGCCCTATACCACCCAATTGATGTTTAAATTGAGACAAAAATGGTTACAATTGATGTAGGATACAATGGATAAGAAAAATCAATGCATCACTTTCTTACATGAAGGAAATATAATTATTGTTAGTAATAATGATTATTAAAAGGTAAAACCATCAAAAATAAATGCAAAGACCACATGTACAATCATATATAGTGGAAGAAAATGTAATGCATTCATGCAACCTTTGGAAACATGTCAAGATAAAAAAAAAGTCATATGATATAGATCCATTTGACGACTATGATGAATTATAAGCATTTGGTCAAAATAATTAAAAAAATACAAAAAAATAAAATATTCCAAAAAATAAAGTATCAAGACCTAAACATGACATTTATATTAGTTTATATTATTAATTAATGTTATTTATCACATATTTGTTAGGTTACATATCATTTTATATACACATATGCATTTCATGGTATATATGATTGCGATTCATGACATACAAGTTTTACACATGATAAATGGATACATAGATGTAGGACATTCCTAGACCTAGGGGCCATGCAATTGTTGGGGGCATATCATGTCATAGGCTAAATTATTACATGTTATATATTTATATGGACTTTCCATTTATCATGTTGGGATATAATAATTGATTACACATATCTTACTCTAGCTTATATTATTTACAATGCTAAATTTCAAGGATATGTTATTTTTCTATGCTGTGACATTGACATAGATTGGTAATGTAGACTAGTTTGACTTGTTTAATGCTTTATCATCATCATTTAATTTAATATAATAAGCATTGATTATGCTTTGTTTCACCTTTGAATTTTTTTTCATGACTTTGTTTGATTGAGAGAATTATTGTATGTCTATTTCTTTGCAAATTTTAACATTATGTGACATGTTATTGTATATTGTGCACTTGGCCTTGTGACATTTGGTTGTCCATTGTGTGCAGCCCTTGGCTTTGTGTCAAATTGAGTTCTTTTGCATGTGATTTTACTATGTTATTCATGGCCATGAAATTGTGTGATTATGAGTGGATCAATATAAGATTGTGTACTAATCTTGTTGAGTTTGATGAGTTTGTAGTGCCATGATCCATATCACGTACCTTCCTATCTGTGTGTGGTGCCATGATTCATATCATTCACCTTCCTCCATAATTATTATTATGTACTTATATTAGTGATGGTTACTAATGTGTTCCTAATTGATATATCTATCTGAACATGACACTTGCATGCCTTCCACTACATGCTTCATATATGTTTTGATGATCTATTTATTGCTATGATGACATATTATCCACATTTTACGATATGATTCTAAGTGATTATACCTTTTTACATAACATGATGTGGTTAACTCTTTTATTTTGAGATGAATATTTTGAAAGCTACACCCCTCACCTCAAAAGTAAGGCACATTTGTGGGCTTGTCATAGAGATGCAATCCTCTATGTATATAAAATTAATATTTTAGGACAAATTATATGATTCAGAGAGTGCATATTGGTTTAGATTTTGGAACAAATTACATGATTTAGAGAATGCAATTTGGTTTATATTTGGAAAAAAATTACAAGATTCAAAGTTTATATTGGTTTAGATTATTAGTTTTCTTTAGTTATGAGATAAATATTCAAATACATTTGGGGGCATATACAATGCATATGCACACATTCAATAGGAACATGAGTTACATGTTTTTATATTAATTAGATTTGGGACAAATGAGATATAGATGCATATAATTTTATTTCATGTTGGCACCAATAGGATCAAATTATGGATCATGGACATCATTCATGCACATACACACTATTATAATTTTGTATCATGTTATCAATGATACTTATAAGTGAACACTTTGAATCTATAAGTCCATCTGTAGTGGTTGATTCAAAAATATTGAATATCGTGGTTGAAGTTTTATGATGTTCAATAAACCTATGAATTATTTTGTGAGCCCAATATGTAGATTCCCACTTTTATCTTGAGGTTCAAGGTTAGTTACATGAGTAGTGCATTTTAGGTTTATCAATGCTCAATGACCTAAGCACTAATCCATTTACATGAGGGTTGGGATATTTATGCTGACATACCATGGCCTTTCCTCAGTAAATAACTGGGGCATGATCACCCCCTAATTCTCTAAATTATTCATCATGAAGCACAATTATTAAATGCTTCAATAAGGAGGCATAATCTCTAACAACATCGCACGGGGAAACATGGTTCACCCATTTACATGTGTATTCCTTCCTTTCTCTGTAAGTTTTAAATTTTTTAATTTCAGTTCAAAATTCATTTTCACATATGGACATTAATTGATACATGTTCATTATAGCTTTTCTTGGATGAAGCTACACATTAAGAGCCTCCTACCAAAGATAAAGTGTGTTGTACACACTTAGGTACATATCTTTATCCTTTTAATTTAGCATTTTATTTCATTTCAATACTATAATCAATGAGGGGAATTTGTAGATACTAAAATTAGGTATTAGAATCTTGGAAATGTCAATTTTGACTTACATTCACCTTACATGACTTGTGCATACACATATGAATCTTACACACCCTTCTCTCATATCCACATGCTTTTCATGGGTTTGACCTTCATGATTTATTATTTATCACCTACATTAATTACATAGTCTATGTCTAAATTTATTAAAATTACACTTGAACTATCTCTAGATCATTAGATCAATATTCTTACCTTTTAGATGAATTCCATCAGAAATTCTATAAGCATCCAAATTTGACTAACTTGTCCCTATACTAAGCAATGGTCATTTTTTAAATTTAAGATCATATTTATGAGTCCTCTCATATGTTTTGAATGTCAGTGGAATGATAACTTACCCAAAGAGTCCCATATAAATATACAATAGGTCTATTCATATTCCCTATTTAGAACTATCTAGCCAACACTTATCATTTATGATAAATCACTTGCACATTTAAATGGACTTATCTATTATTTTCAATTCAACCATTTTTCAAAAGGATAAGGTCCTATCCAAAGTTTGAAGCACACAATCCAAGCTAAAATTTTCATTTTCCAAGTGTTGAAAGTTATATTATAGCTTGCTTTCAATAAATGACCACTATTTCACACATATACCTAAGAAGGAGAACTAGATGCAATTTAAATTCCTTGTTTATAGTATTGGATATGTAGGAAGCAATCAATTTTTTATTGGGTATGGTTGAATTTAAATCAATCCATTTTTATTCCCCTTTTGTAGGCCTAAACCTAGTTTCAAAAGTGGACCTAGGGTTTTCAAATATAAAGAGATAAGTTTATAAATATCACACACATAACTAGATTATGGGATCACACATAGATAAGTTACAAGTAGGCATAATGAATTATACTAAACATATAATAAAAATATACTCAGATGATTTTGGCATGTTACAAATGTTAATTTCTGTCTTTATCATCCAAATGCTAATGATTCTATCTAGTTAAATCTAGACACTCAGTTCTTGATCCAAGTGAATCTTGATCTAGTTTACTACCCTTTCTACCACCTTAATTAAATATTATACCTAAAAAATATAGAAACAACTAAGTATATTATTCCCTTAGATCATTTCCATTTATAATAAGTGCAATTGTTCAAATCAAATTATACATTTTACATTTAGATTAGTGTTTATTAATATACCTTATACAATATGATTTAGTTTAAATTTATATCATATTAGATCACATAATAAAAAATAAGGTAAAACAATACCTATATGTCCAAAAGAGTGATATTGAGAAGACGGTATAGGAGATGTCTAAAACATTGAATTATCTTTCATAGTTAGAAAGCTTATTCCTGTCTAGCTATGATGATGTGTAAGAAGGATGAAAGTTAGTTCACATGTCTTGACTTGTCAGAATTCAATAAATACACCATAAAAGATAAGTTTCCTAATCATGTAATTGATAATTTGATAGATGAATTGCATGGTGTTGTTTATTTTACAATATTCAATCTTTATTCTGGATATCATCAAATCAGAATTAGAGATGAGGATATTCATAATATAACTTATAAAACCCATGAGGGCTATTATAATTTTTTTGTGATGTCTTTTAGCCACACTAATGCACCTTCTACATTTCAGAGTTTGATGAACTCTATTTTTTGGCCATTTTTGTGGAAATTTATCTTGGCATTCTTTGATGGAATTTTAAGATACAAAAAAATATGAGAATAACCCTTGCATCATGTGAATCAGGTTTTGGATATTTTTGAACAACACCAAATTTATGAAAAGACTTCCAAATGCACTTTTGGATTTAATAAGGCCAAGTATTTGAACCACATTATGTCACATGAAGGTTTCAAGGTGGGTCCTCACAAGATCAAGGCTTTAGTCAAATGGAAATTGCTTAAAACCCTAAAAAACCTCTAAGGATTCTTCGGGCTCACTGATTACTATCATACTTTTGTAAAAAAAAGATCAAAGCATAAAAAAATCATTCATAGCCTTATTGAAGGACTCCTTTTGTTGGAATTAGCTAGCCACCTAGGCATTTGAGAAGTTAAAGGAGGCCATATGCACCACACTAGTTCTAGCTACTCTAGATTTCTCCAAAACATTCATTGTGGAATGTGAAGCTTCAATACATGGTATGGGAATGGTACTCATGCAAGAATGATGACCCATTTCATTTGAGATTCACCAACTCAAAGGTAAGAATTTGATAAAGCCTAGTTATGAGAAGGAAATGATGGCCATTCCTCATGCAATAAAATAATGGTGGACATATTTGATGGGAAAATAATTTAAAGTGAAGATAAATCATGATAGTTTAAATTAATTATTGTAACATATATTTTCATTATAAGAACAAAAAAATGGGTCACTAAGATGTTGGATTATTACTTTGAGATTGTATACAAGAAATTAAAGGATAATGTCATGGTTTATGCACTATCTAAGAAGGATGACTTCATAGAGGCAATGTTGCGTATGCCATGTCCATATTACAGGGTGATCAGGTGGATGAAGTAAGATCAAAGTGGGATAATTATGTAGTTATTAAAGATCTTATTCAAAGTTTACAACAAGATCCAAGCATGAAAGACATATTTATGTAGAAAACAAACACTCTATGCTATAAGGATGGGTTATAACTATGCAAAAACTCAACATTTAAGCATAAGGTGCTTACAAAACTTCATGCTTCTCCATTAGGTGGGCACTTAAGGTTGTTTAAAAATTATCATAGAGTCAAGCAAGATTTATTTTTGGGAAGGACTAAAAGGGAAGTCCAAAAATTTGTGGTAGAATATATGGCATGTCATCAAAACAAAGGGGATAAAATAAATACCTTGGATCTATTGTAACCTTGATCTATTATTAGTTAAAGGTGATAGGAGGTTTCCTTGGATTTCATCACAAGGCTGCCAAAATTTGAAGGGAAAATGTCACCATGGTTTGTGTGTATAAACTCATAAAATATGCACATTTCTATACATTATTACATAAATTTATAACAAGTACATTAACATAAACATTTATGGATATAGTTCATAAGCTTCATTGAACCCAAAGATCATAGTAAGTGATCATGATCCTATCTTTACCAATAATTTTTGTATTGATTTAATCTCATGTTTTGGCACCTAGATGGCTCTTAGCCCATCTTATCATCCCTAACTTGATGGGAAAATTAATGGTGGTCAACAAGTGCTTGGAGGGTTATATTCATTGTTTTTCTTCAGATAAAAATGAGAGATGGGCTCACTAGCTAACATTAGTGGAATGGTGGTATAATTCTTGTTTCTAAACCTCATACAAAATGTCTCTATTTTTGTCACTATACGGGTACCATTCACCATCCATCACTTCATATTTGAGGATCCAACCAAAGGTTTGAGAAATCGAATAAAAAATTCAACACCAACATAAGGTTCTTTATAGTCTCAGAGAGAACTTGGTAATGACGCAAAACCACTTGAATCAACAAGCTAACAAACATTGTAGTGAAATACATTTTGAACTTAGAGATTGGGATTTTATGTGTTTATAGACATATGATAAAATATAATTAAAACAAATGAATAAGGATAAATTTTTTTCACCTAAGTATTATGGCCTTATAAAATCTTATAAAAAATTAGTAGTGTAGCATACAAATTGGAGTTACCTTACTCAATGAAAATACATCAGGTCTTCCATGTTTCTTGCTTGAAAAAGGTCATTGGAAAAAGAGTTTCAAGCCAACTAGAGTTACCAAAGTTTTATGATGAGGGAAGAATCATTTTGGAACCTATAGGAATAATTGAACCACACACTAAGAGGTTTAGGATGAGGGTGATTACGAAGTATTTGATCAAGTGAAAGAATTTATCTAGTGAAGATGCAACAAGGGAGGATGAAGTGTTCTTATAAAAGCATCCAATGATCATCCAACATTAAGGATAACATTGATTTGAAGTAGAGTGGCATGTGATGCCTTAACCTATAACATGTATTGGGATATGTGTGTTTAACTTGTGGCTATTATCAATTTTAATTAAGTCATATGATCATTTCTATAGCTTTATATTGCTAGTAGGGTTGGCCTAGGGTATTTTAATAGAATAATTAGGGTATATATAGGAGATATTGGTTAGTATTTGATCATCATATTGTGAATTATATTATCATTTTAAGGTTGTGGAGGTTTCCCCCTCAAAGGTGCTTAGTCACATTCTTCATTATCTGGTCATTATTTCAATCATATTGTGATCTATTGTTATGATTCTACTTTAGTGGTGTATTAGTTTCATTACATAATGGTAAGCATTATAGACATTATTTTCTAGTAAAAAACAAAAAGTGAATTTAGGAGTAGATATTTTAATTCTAAAAATTATACAAGGTTGTTAGTTGTTTTTAGTTTCCAAATTAGGAGTTACTAAAAATTTAGCTAAGTTATATGTTGAATTCTGATAATTGCATCTAGTTATCATATAAAAATTCATAATCAAATTGAAACTATTTTTGATACATGAAAATGTTAAATTTACTCAGATAATTAAAGGATCAATTTGATTTTTTGAATTGATCATTCAATAGAGTGTTAATGAAGAAAACACTATATCTATTGTCATTAACAACCTACACCAAAGCCTCCTAGTAATTATTATAAATCTTAAAAATAATTGATTCATTAATAGGGGGTTCTCCTTATGTTAGTTGGAAATTGAAAATTGATGTTTCCATTTGTGGATTACACTTTGATGATCCTACACAAAGGATTTTCTAAAATGATGAATAAAAATGAGGATCAAGGATCTCCTTTCCTAAGATTCTTTTCACAATAGAATAAACTTGCATGAGTTTCATTTATAATAATTATTATTCTTGTGTTATGTTCATCAATCTCAATTTGAAATGATCTCCAAGTTAATTAATTAGAATAATTATTATCCCTACACATTTAACTAATATATTCCAATGGCCTTCACCCTGATCAAATATGTAGATTTTGACAAAAACAAATGACATATGCACAAAGAGATTATCAAATAAAATATCATAGATTAAGACAAAAACAAATGACATATGCATAAAGAGATGAAGAAATAAAAAGTCAAAATGACAATGACAGACAAAGATTTCAAGAACATAGGGGTAAATTGACAACTGAACAATTAGAAGCAAAAGGAGGAAACATGCAGATAAGATGAAAGACATTTGGACAAAAACATCTCAAGATGAATAATATGTATTAAGAACAAGATTATAAAGACAAATGCATTCAGATAAATTAATTGAGGTAGAAAGACAACATAAATAAGAACTTTATCGTGAAGCATCTCAAAGGCACTACCAATGATCGATTCATAATGTTGACATCAATTCTAAAGAAACAAACTCCATATCGATAGATCATTTGCTCTAAACACTGGATAATGCATTTCAAGTTGCAATAGATGTTGATGTTGTAAACACAACACAAAATAAAGATATACAAGAGAAAATAACATCTCAACCTATAATAAGAATATAAATTTAAAATAATGATTTAGAAGAAGAGTCAATTTCAAAACCTAAAAGAAGAATAAAAATGCAAGGTACACAAATTGAAAGAGAGCAAAATATAACTGATCCCAATGGAATGGTTGGGACTGATTTGAAAATATTTCAAATGATTTTATGTCTTCACCAAGTATGTGCTATATTTGTAAAGAAAGTTATATTGAAATAAATGTTTCTTGAACCCCTGAAGGCCTTGTAAGCAAAATATGTTGATAAGAGAAAGGTCATTATCAGTTTTTAGTATCGAATAATATGGATCTTGGACCATAACCACCAAAACTTGCGAACTTAACACAAATAAAATAAATGGATTTATTTTTGTTAGTCAAACTTATTAATTTACAAGCCATTTCATGATATATAAAGAGATATTGGAATTGATGATAAAGAAATAATGTAAAGTTGGGATTCATTCAATTATAACTATTTGCATGTGGAGAGAAGAACAATTGCATAAGATGTTGAATGTCACGGTGATACTAAAGATGAGGATAATCAAAATATTAAATAAAACACAATAAAACATGAGTGGGAAATCATATCTAGGCTAAAACATGGAAAAGTGAGGGAAGTTAGTGAGATATATATGTTGGGAAGAAGAGATATTGATAGACAAACATTATAGAATAATGAATATAGAGGTGAAGAATACACAAATAAAGCAATCAAATTCATAAGCACCATGAGAGATAATAAATTTCTTATAGATCATGATATAACACCATAGATCAATTATGAAACCTTGGGTACCAAACAAAATAAAACACTTTATATGGTTATGACACATTATCATGAAGATCAAAATACTTCACCCTTATATAAGATAGTCCAAGGAACCAACAGGGACACAAAAATCATATATGATAGGTGTTATTTATTGATCTCTTCAAGATGCAACATTCCCAAAGTAATCTCCACTTTTATTACTTATACCAACTGGAGTTGCAACATTCAATATTGGTGCCTCAACTATCCATGCAAAGCTTTGAATCCCAATTGTGGATTTTATTGAATTAGAAGGAACAAGACTTACAAGTTTTTAAGAGGATATCTGCCACATAAAATACACATTGATTGATGAAATGGGCTTCATTGGGCAAAATTTTCTACATAAGATAGACTCTAGACTCCATCAAACATTTCTTGAAAATGCAAACATGAGTTTTGGTAGTATATCTATTATTTTGGTTGGAGATTTGGGTCAAATTCCTCCTATTAGTGATAGACCACCATACGACAGCAACATGTGAGCAAACTATTATGGTAAAAATTCAAAATAGTTTTTACTTTGGACAAGATATTTAGATAGGAAGGAGAAAGTGGTGACCAACAAAGGTATTGTCGGCTACTCACAAATTTGAGAGATGCAAATCTCACAAAAGATGATTAGAAGCTATTGATGACCATAACTAATGTTGGAATAGATAGAGCCACCAATGAAGATTTTGATAATTATATTAATTTGTTTTCCACAAATGATAAAGTGTGTAACCAAAATGAAATAAAATCATATTCATTGAAAAGCTTGGTTTCACATAGCATTGCAACTAAAGTAGGAAGTGCCAATGCACCAATAGGATGTCCAAATGATGAACTTGATGTGGAGTTACTAATTGATATCAATGCAAGGGTCATGTTAACTTCTAATCTCTACATAAAATTAGGTCTTGTAATTGGATCTCTAGGGTTTATCATAAGTATAATCTACAAACCTAGGAGTTCCCACCAGAACCACCAACATATGTTATGGTCGAGTTTGACAGTTACTCAAGAATACTATTTGAAGATGAAACTCCATATACAATTCTAATTGCACCAATACAGAGGGGACACACAACCCAACTAACCTTATGATTGGCTTGGGTATTAATAATACACAAATCCCAAGGTTTGACCCTTTCAAAATCCATAATTGATATAGGTTAGAGAGAAAGAACATGATTAACATTTGTGGCTTTATCCCATGTAAAGTCCTTGGAAGGACTAAGAATATTAACTCCAATTACATATGACCATTATGAAAAGCTAAAAAATGGAAAACAAATTTCCAAATGAAAAACTGAGGAAGAGAGATTGGAACTCTTCAAATAAAAATAATTTCATGTAATTATGAAAATATTCATGTACTTATTCATTATTTAACATTTTATGTGATGTGTATGGTACAATTTCATGAGTATTAAATAATTATTTAGATTGAGAATTTTATATTATAATATTAAGGTTTTAGGTGATTTAATGTAATGTCTATTACAATTTTGTAGGATTCAATGTCATGCATATTATACATTTTTAGTTTTATGAAAAAATTCATATTATATGTTAAATAAATTCACAAAATGCACAGTTACTACTAGCATACCTATCTTAGATAAATCTATGCAAAAGACACTGAGAGATATCATTCTTGAGATGCCTATTCCACTTATGTCAAAAATCTAATATAATATAGGTGCCTCAAGAATGATATCTCTCAGCATCTTTTACATATATTTATCTAAGATAGGTATGCTATAAATAATTACATCTTATATAGTCAAAATTAGGTTCATGGAGTTTAATTTTGTCCAACTTGTATCACTAATTATAAAAATCAACTAATTAGCTCAATATATTAGGAAATATGAGCTAATTTCAATCCCCAAATCACATCCTAGACTCGAAGTTAGGTTCAACTAGTTCAGATGAGCCTCAATTACCTTCATGTTTGCATTTGTGACAAAATTAAGCTTTTGGGTTTAGGCTTGTAACAATCAACTAATTAGGTCAATATGAGCTAATTAAACCCCAAATCGCATCTTATACTCACAATTAGGTTCAAAGTGTTTAGATTATCCCCAATTACCTTCATTTTTACATTTGTGATAAAATTAGATTAAGCCATATGTTATATCATATACAATAAATTGAGCCATAACTTAGGTTCACGAGGCTCAATTTAGACCAAATCACATCTCTAATTACACAAATTGATAATTGGATTAATTCATGACATAATTAGAGATAATTTAGCTCCAAATCATGTCCTACTCTTTTAATTAGGTTTAAAGGGCTCAAATTGGCCTCAAAATCCTCCTTGATTGAATGAATCAATATTGAGTTCATTATATGATGACATTAGGGTCAATTTCACTCCAAGTCACATCATATACAATTGAAAATAAATTCATGTGGATTAACTTTTAAAAATCATGTCACTTATTGCACCATTAGATTAATTGGCTCAATTTATGATGAAATCAAAGCCAATTTAGCCTCAAATCACATTGTGTAGTCACAATTAGGCTCGAGGGGCTCATATTGACCCTAATTGCCTCCACAATTGAACCAATCACCTATTTCATTCATTTTATGATGACATTGGAGTTTATTAAGACTAAAACCACATATTATACATGTCAAAATTATATTTGTCATTGAACTGAATGATTATTTGCTTCATTATCTAATGAAATTAGAGCCGATTAAGCCCCAAATCACATTTTATAGTCATAGTTTGGTTGAAGGGGCTCAAATTAGCCCTAATTTCCTTTGGATTAAACCAATCGACTATTTGGTTTATTTTATTATGATATTGGGTCAAAAACCCCAAATTACATACTTTATGGTCAACAACCCTAACTTACATCCTTTATGGTCAAAATTAGGTTCACGAGGTTCAATTTCATTCAAATTGCATCACTAATTGCACCAATTCACTCATTCACTCAATATGTTAGGAAATATAAGATGATTTAGTCTTAAATAACATCATATACATGTAGTTATGTTCAAAGGGTTAAAATTGGCCCTAATTGCCTCCACCATTGAAATAATAAACTATTTCATTCATTTTGTAATGAAACTAGGCCTAGTTGAACCCTAAATCATATTTTATATAGTCAAAATTACAATTGTGGGTGAAAACTCACAAAAATGCATCACTATATCTATTATGTATTTTTTGTGGTAGTGTATATATTTACACACTCCAATTTAAAATCAAAATATAAAAATTATAAATGTGAATAGATAGATAAAGATAAACACTTACACATAGATTCATTTTATTTTTTATGTTATGTCAATGTAACATGTACACACTGTAAAGCACACATGTTATTACATGTGTGCACTATTGTGTGTATGTGATATGGTATGTTTTAATTCAAAAATCATGCCATTTGGCTTGGAAATGGCTTAGATTCCTGAGCCAAAGGCTTGGACCTGTAGACACATAGCTGAATATGAGATCTTTGATAGAAAATAATAAAATTCAAATTCCATTACTAAAAACACTATGAATTTCACTGATAAAATTCATAAAATTACTAATACAATGATGATCATGCTTTCTTCCTTCTAAATATATGATTTTTTAAATTTTTGGACTATTTTGTTTCCATCTATGTTGATTTTTAACTATGAATTTTTTAGGCCACTACATGCCATAAATATACATGCGTATATATATATTTATGTATTTTATTTCATTGATCTGATTGCCAAAAAAATATATATGGTCACAAACTAGGCCTAATTCTACATGCATTCAATTTTTTTTTTTGAGGTAGTTAGGGGGCTACATGGCCAGCTATCCATTTTTTTGGGTCAATTTTCAAGATCTATTTACTTGTAAAATTAATAATAATAATAAGTATTCATTTATTAATTTTTGTAAAAATATAGGTCACAAACAAGATGACCTTAACTAAATTTTCACCAAAAGGTTTCAAACAATATTAAATGATCCTCAAAAAATTAGTGGCCACATGGTCAGCTATCTACTTTATTTTTATGAAAAATAGGAGTTCCTCTTCAAATTTTATATGTTTGACCTAGTTAATTATTTTTTTAAAATATTGTTTTATAAACTAGAATTGAAATGATACAATTCATGTTTTTATACTATCTTCAAATTTTGAGTGTATCCATCTCAAATAATCTATAGAAGTTCAAATTTCTCAATTTTTAGGAAATGCATGTCCACATGTAGGCCCCTTTTTGTCCCCCAACTTTATGCACTTACCCATAGGTGATCATTGGAATCAAATTTGAATGATTTTTCCTTCTTTGATGTAAAGGAATAAGTATGATTAGTAATTTTTGAAAGGGATTATTTACCTTTATGTGGGACTTTGACTTGTTCCATGGTAGATTCAACATTATGCATTGGATTATGAAAATCAAGATGTGCATTTTTAATAGAGAGATATTTAGTGAATATATTTTTAGAAGATGGTTTTTAATTTAAGTTGTCAACTTTATATGATTGGATTTCATTATATGGATCTTCTTGATGTAACTCAATGTCCCTATGCATTTTTTTTATATACTTGAACAAGACCTAATTCTTTTTCTATTATTAATGCCTTATAACAAAGAGTTAAAAATGACTCACACATGATAAAGTAGCTTTAATTTTAATGCATAAATATGACCTATAAAAAAAATTGGACTTCCAAATCGGTTGGTTTATCAATTAATTGAAGCATACAAGTCTTGAAAAACTAGCTCGGATTTGCCTTGATGTAGAGAGGGTAACCTCTCATATGTGACTCAAGGTCCCTTATTTTAAACATATTCTATCAATAAAGCTTCCTCTAATTATAGATAAGTACTTAAATATCCACTAGGGAGAGAATGAAACTAAACAAGTGCACAACCCACTAGAGTGTTAGGGAATAACTGAAATAACATTTGACTACCATTATAATCATTCATGGATTCTTAAAAATCTCTAAGATGTAGGAAAAGGTCACCGCTTCCATCAAATGTATAAAATTTAGCATTTTGAAGTTAGGGGTAAATATGCATACAAATATTGTGCATAATATCATTACCATAGATTGTGTTAGATTCAACCCAAGCATGATATGTT
This sequence comes from Torreya grandis, assembly GCA_037957365.1. Taxonomy (NCBI): domain Eukaryota; kingdom Viridiplantae; phylum Streptophyta; class Pinopsida; order Cupressales; family Taxaceae; genus Torreya; species Torreya grandis. Next base: position 1,609,598 of record JARHVA010000580.1, on the reverse strand, counting down.
TTACTTTCTAAGGATAACTGATGTACTTTATCTTGCAAAGCACCTACAACATGCATACATGATGTGACTTCTGGGCAAGGCATGTTTAGGTTCTTAATAAGATCATTTAATGGTTGAATTATATTGTTAATTTTAGCCATTAATACACTATTTATAATAGAATAATAAGGTGTAAGGATAAACTCTTCCTTTGGTTTAGGAGATTCATTATATATGTATGACTCACTTGAATATTATTGATTGTTAATATTAAAATAAGTATTATTGGCAAGAGATACATTTTCATCATGTGGTAACTTTATGTTAATATTATGAGAGTTTGGCATAAGAGTAACATCATGGGAAGATAAGCATGAGGCTGAGGTGGAAGTTACATCATAAGACATGATAAAAGGAATATTAGTGATTTCAATTGTAGCTTGTGATGTGCTAAGGGAAGAGGAAGGAGTTTCATCCCCATTTACTTATAAGGTAGAATATCTATGACATGTAAGCTTAATACCCACTATTTTAAAAGGATAATAGGTAGGATCACTACTACTAACACTCAGTTGCACTTTAATAGAAGGAGAATCATGAGTTGTTTTAAGGACAACATCATCATTATTTATACATATTTTACATGAGTTTATTTTATAAGTTTTGATGCAATAACACACATGAGCAAGGTGGAAAGAAAATTTAGGTGTGCAAGGATAAGGTTTGTCCTTTGGGATGGTAGATTATAATTTAAGAGAGAGTAGATAGTCATTATTATAATTTTATTTATGCTCTATATTAGCATTCAAGTAAGAAGGAAAAGGAACATCCTAAGAGGAATATAAAGGTAAATCCATAAAGGCATCAATATGGGTTCAAAGAGAGATCAAAAGAGGACTCTAGAGGTAGATCCAAAGAAATATCTATAGGTGGATTCAAAGAGGGATTAAAGGATGAATAAAGGGGTAAATCCAAGGATGGATCTAGATTTATAATCGAAGGATAATATAATGATGAAACTAAAGAGTAATATAAATGTGTAGTTGTAGAAGTGTCTAAAGATGAAATCAAAGAGGGACTGAAAAGTGAATTTAGAGAGGAATCTAGAGGTGAATAGAAAGATGGATCTAGAGGTGACTCTAAACAAGAATCTAGAGGTGAATTTACTTCTATGGACTCATGTTCCCAAGTTTCATCAAGATCAAATTATTTATTCATTGCTATATCATCAAAATCATAATCATCCATATATGCTTCTTCCATAAGCTTTTGTTTATTACAATTTGTCCATTCATCAACATAACTAAAATGCATAACATGAGTAGAGAATAATTTATCTATAGGATGAACATTATTAACATATTTACTTTGACTATCCATGATATGTACAATGAATTAAAATATAGTAAATGTAACAAATAAAATGCTTTTTTTTATCAAGTAATCTTGCATGTATAAAAGAGCTAAGTACTATGAATACAATAAAATAAAAAATCAAGGTATAATAGGTGATATATGTGAGGTTTTGAATGATTATTTGGGATCTCAATTATACTTTTTCATTCAAAGTAGTGTCATCCCAATGTTTCATATCACTAACTATAGAAATTAATATGTGCCTATAACCCATTATCTTGTCTTTGAGGGTATAGTGAGAGTAACTTCCATGGGCGATACGCTTCTTTTAGGTGAATTACAAATCAAACAAATAAAATATGCTTCATACTATGTAAATAAGGAACCCTAGGTGTTTTTAATATATCATGAGCTACAGGGAAACTAAACTTTGTATTTACTATTGTATAATGGATTGAGTCTTGGGGTCGTACCCCTCACACTATGGTGTCTATAAAATATATCATCGCTTAGCCTGCAACTATAGTCACTAAGTAGTTTTACACCTTCAGGAACATAATTGCTAAAAAAAACTAGCAAGAAAACCAAAAATAAAGAGTGAAAAAGGTCAAAAGATTTTTTGTGTATAGAGATCAACATATTATAAACCAAGGTCAAAATAAATGATTCATTGTTGGAAATTATCCAAGACTAAAATAAAGTGTTTTTAGTGTCAGCAATTATGTCTGAGGTCAAAAATAAGTTTTTTAAGTGTCAAATTTATATCCAAGGTCAAAGATTATTTATTTGAATGTTAGGAATCTATTTAAAGTTGTATTAAATCTTAAGGCAAAAATCAAACAAATAGAAAGTAGTGTTCAAATAAAATTACGGGTTCACTCAAATTTTTAATGTTATTTTTATTTACCAATGAAATGCAATAAACACTAAACTATTGAAAAAATGAATTAGAATATAAAATATACATAATGTAAATGTAAAATATAGTAAAATATTTTTTTTATAATGAGATATAAAAATAATTTTTTTAAGGAAACAAATTAACTTGGATCATTCCTAATTTATGTTAATTGTACATGTTGATCGCTAGCAGGAAATTGATTGGAAATATCTCTAAGTTGTTTTGTAATAGACATCAAAATTTTACAATGAAATAGGATAGGAGCACTTAGAGGACATGGTTGCATTGTGGTATTTTCCTTTGATCATGGTAGTGTTGAGGTTGATATTGCAGGTGATTTTTATATTTAGGTGTGTACGGGTATTAGAGATGCATTGTTGATAATCTGTAGGTGTTTATTTGATGCACAAAAGTCTTGGAATAATAAAACCTTATCTCCTACAAAACCAAATAAAGATCAAATTAAAATGGTGAAATCAGGAAAGGAAAATAGCTCATTTATCCTTATAAAACCTTACGTAAAGTAAGTATTGCTTACATAGCCCAAAAAGGCCTTAAGGCATTGTATTTATCCCTCCTAGAATGAATGTGTGAATATTGATATTTTCTATATGAATGGAACTAGATACATTGACTTAAATGTTTGACAATGGATGCCCTTAACCTACAATAAAATAGATTCAAACTTAACCTATGACTATTGTAATAAATTATAATTTTGATGGGAAATATTTGCATTCCTTTGCTCAATGTGTAATGTTTTTTGTAAGCTCTTTTAGGTTGGTGTATTGAGTGATTTTGATGTGCTTATATAGTGGCAAATTCAAAATATGTATGTTAACTAAATTTTCTAAAAGTGAAAGAGGTTTGACATGGTAGATCTCATATTTTAAAATTGACCATTAGAGTACCTAGGACAAGGGCATGCTAGTGGACAAGGTTGGGTTGTGGCCCTATCTACCTAGTACAATATTGTCTGAGAAGAATAAAAATTGTTAAAATTTGTCTAGAAAAATACATAAACAAAAGAGAAGTTTGGATGATGTTTTTAATATTTTAAAGACAATTAACATAATAATGAAGGATATTTTATAGATTGCAAGTTAATGGCATGGTGAATAGGCTAAATAAATTAAGGATGTCAAGATTAAACATTGTTAAGCACTTAATGATTAAATTTGAGTGTCTACACATTTCTATGTTATTCTTAGGATACATTATTACAGGCTATATATATTTTTATTAAATTTCAATTTATCATGTTGAGCTATATTTTATTTATTACACGTCTTGTTATTGCTTACATTCTTTAAAGTGTTACCTTTTGTGGATATACTACTTTTTTATGTTGTGACATTGACATAGATTGCTTGTGTAGACTAGTTTCAATTATACTATGTTTCATTGATGTTGTTTTATTTCATAGTTTAATCATTGATTATATTTTGTTTTGCACTTTTCCTTGCTTTTATTATATTACTTGATTACGTGTATCATTATATGCCTCTTTATTTGGGACCTCGCCTTTTCTTATGGATTTTGTTTGATTGTGTTTTAATTTTATGACTCCCTATTTGAGGCCCTCACCTTCTTTTACTACTTTTCTTGATTTATTTTTAATTACACGACTCTTTATTTGGGTGCTTGCCTTGTGTGACATTTAATTGTCCATTGTATGTGGCCCTTGGCATTGTGTGACATTGAGTGATATTATGTGCATCATGGCACTGATGTTATGTGATAATTAGTGGATAAATATAGGATTGTCTATTAAATTTTATGATTTTGTGGTGTCTTGATCTATATCAAGCACCTCCCTATTTGTGTGTGGTTCCATGATCCATATCATGTACCTTTTCCATGTGGTTCTTATTTAATGATTATACCAGTGATTGTTACTACCATGTGCCTATTAATTGTTATATCTATCTTGACATGACATTTGTTTCCTTACATTACATGTTCCGTATATGCTTTGATGACATATTAATTACTACGATGACATAGTCTCCACATGTTAGCTCATGCTTCTAATTTATTACATATTTTTATATGCCATTATGTGGTAAAAAAAATTATTTTAAAATGAGTGAGTTGCATACTACATCTCTCACCTCAAAAGAGGGCATATTAGTGGGCTTGTCATAGAGACTTAAGCCTCTATGACCAAAAAATAAATAAATACACAAATTATATGATTCAAAGTTTAAATTAGTACAAATCATTAGTTTGGTTTAGATTTTGGGATAAATATTTGTGGATTAGAAAAAATTGGAGTTTATGCATACATTTTACAAAGACATAAATTACAGGTTTTATATTTTTTCAAATTTGGGAAAAAATGAGATATATATGCATAACATTCTATATAATTTTGGGACTAGTTAGATCAGACTATGGGGCATGAACTTTTTTCATGTACACACACTATTACACTTTTCTACTTAAGAGTATGAAAATGACAATATCCAATGTTACATATTGAATCTATACATTTTTTTGTCTTTGCTGATACTTAAGCTTAGCATAGGCTCCCCCTTTCATCTTGAGGTTTAAGATTAATTACATGAGTAATGAGGTTGATATGCCCTTAATGGCCTACCACTACTCCCTAAGAATTAAGGAATTTATTTTCCCAAATCATGGCCCTTGCCTTAGTTAAATTATACATTGGGGTATGATCACCCCTAATTATCCAATACTTTATCAGGAAGCTCAATTATCCATATGTTTTAGTAGGAAATATTTTCCTCCAATGCTTCAGTAGGAAACATTTTTCTCTAATGCTTCATCAAGAAGTATAAATTCCAGTAGCATCATAGGGGAAAACACAATTCACTTGCTTATATGTGTATTACTTTCTTGCTCTTTAATTTTTAAAGGTTTCATTTCAAATTTTATTTTTATATATGGACATTGATTGTTGTGTGTTTATTGCAGGTGTTTTGGAAAAAATTTCACACTTAGATCTTCCTCCAAAAGATAAAGTTTTTTGTACACACTTAGGTATATCTATTTATCCTTTTAATTTAGATTTTGTATTTCATTTCAATATAATAATAAAATGGGGAATTTGTAAACAATAAAATGTGGTATTAAACATTTGGAAATATCAGTTTGACCTACATTCATATTACATGACTTTTTTTTAACACATATGGCTCTTTCACACCCTTATCTCACATCTGCATGTTTTCCATGGGTCATACCTTACCTATTCACTATTAGTCACCGACATGAATACCCTAGTTAATGCCTAACATGTGCATTATCATTGTCATATTATTTTTGGATCATCAGATCAATATTCATGCCTTTTAGGCATGCCTATCAGACTCAAACACTTATGTAATTTTGTAAGCATCCAAATCTGAATAACTTATCCCCCTGCCAATCAACAATAATTTTTAAAATTCAAATTATCTTCATGCATCAGACCATACAATTTTAAAGTTGATGGCATGAGAAAGTATCCATTGATTCTGAGATAAAAACATAATAAGTTTAATCCTATTCCGTATCTAACACTTATCATAGATAAATTTATACACTTTTTCACATTCAAATGGATTTATCTATACGTACAAATTCAACCATCAATTATAAGGATCATGTCCTAGTCAAATTTTGAAGCACTCAAACCAAGATAAACTTCTCATTTTCCAAGTGTCAAAATCTAGATTACAATTTTTTTATTAGATGATCACCATTACACACATACACCTATCAGGGAAAACTATATGTGGTCTAAATTCTCTCTTCAGAATATTTGATATGTATGTAGTGTTAAAATATTTAATGGGGAGTGGTTGAGGTTATATCAACCCACCATTCTTCCCATATTTATTAGAGATATTAGTATATACATATATAATATTATTGGTATGTGTGTGCAAGTGATAAATGACTTTTAATAACAACTCATTTCTAGATAGGTGTGTGAGATATATTAGGGATTATGTGTTAATTTGGAGATAAGGCTTGACTCCTTCCTTTTAGGAGATCATGCCTAGATTGCATACTTCATGTTCATATAAATTAACTAAATTTTTAATGTTATTTTATACCAAATATTTCATTTGGCATTAGCATAGGTAATCTCTTCAATGGAAGCCTAATGAATTTTTAAGGGGAATTTTTATTGTGTTTTGACCTCATACATAAGAGAGAATATATTATAAATAAAATATTTTATTTTATTTTTTAAGTTTCATATGCAACAATTTTTTTTTAAGGTATTTGTTGGGTGATAGAGATGTGTAGAATATCCAAACAAGATTTCAAGGCATGTCAGCTTTTGGCATTATATGGTGTTACATGGGAGGAGCAAAACATATTCAAATAAAAGTACATATTTGTTATTTTTTTCACATTACATATACATCTTTATTATGTGGGAGGCATTTCTATTGGGAAAACCATACCTAAGATTCATCCATGGATCTTTTTTATTCTGTTCACATTAGATTAAAAATTGTCCATAGATATTTTTGGGGTAAGTCATGTAGGGTATTCATTATTGATGGGTTTGGATTTGGGAGATAATGACTTCATCATGCCCATAACATGTACAGATAATGATAGGTTTGGGTGCCATGTAGTGTTCTTTCAACGACAACGAAATGCATCAAATATAATCCATCCTTACAACCATGTTGTAGAGAGAACATAAGCCTAACAAGTTCAAACAAATATGCATTTTTACTGGCAAGATGGACTTTGTATAAGAAGACATACCATTAAAAAAGCTAAAACCATGTGCCATGAAATTGAAACTATGTACTAGAGGTAAATGATGAGCTCAAGGTGGTTTTGATAGGACATAAGGGTTTGAAAAATAATCTATTGTGTTAGATTAGTTAGATTCCCATCTAACTGTATTTATTATGACCCATCAAATTTATAGATATACTTGCATTATGTATGCAGGGCCAACATATGTAAAAATTAGTTCCATGTTGGGGAGGAAGTTGAACAGGGTGATACTTGTTGGTGGAATCCTGAGGAACAAATAAGTAATACCTAAAAACATTTGCTTCTTTGGATAAGTGAGATCATCATAACTAATTTTCAGAGTTGTATAAACCTTTTTATCCTTTACACTTATTTTTTACATAGCTTCACTCTAATATCTAGGGTCCCTTTTAATGTATGTGTGCCCCTATAATTTCCAATGATAGAGGAAGACTGGCATAAGCATTTATAATCCCCTTATTTTGGGAAGGATCTTATAAAGGCGTGTTAGTTAAATATCTCTACACCTTCAAGTTGATCAACTTGATCACCTCTTCCATACAAGCTGTGAATGCCTTGAGAAGGTCTATAACAACATGTTTGAGGAATCTCCCCTCAGACTTGCACATATAAAGCCTTCATGATCTTAGCCTCTGTAAATAAAACTGAACTAATGAAAAAGATCAATCAATATGTAATAGGTTGTATAGTTCCAATAAAAAACACAGACAATCTAGCAGACAATGAATAATCCCCAGACCTTTCTTCCTTGTAAAATTAAAACTAAGGAACACTAAACACCACCCCTATAGCCAAAGCCTCCATTGTCTTGCCTATTGTTTCTAAATGGACATCAACCAATTGTGTAGACTATTATCAAAAATATGAGAATGATAATATTGAGGATTGCAATATTTCACTAGTCATTTTTCAAGTTCGCCAAAACACCAGCCTTACAGGAGTCCTGGTTATTGTCCCAGTTACGATAGTTAGGCCCAGTGGTAACACATAGTTGTGCCACATTTTATCACATGTCCCATGTAAATCCATGCAAGCTGACATGCATTTTTATTATTTTTTGAATATGTATAACTATGTAAATGATCGCTTCTCAAATATATTGATATATTATTTATATTATTATATATTATATAATATAGAATATTTATAGTTAAAATAAATATTTAATATTAAATATAATATTATAAATAATATTTTATTAAAATATAGTATATTATATTATTTATTATAACATATTTATATTCATTATTATTATTATTTATTTATTATATATAATATATAATAGTAATAATTTCAATCAATTATTATAATAATATATCTATCATATTATCATATATACTTTTATTAATATTTTAATATAGAATATTATTATGGCTAACATAATTTAGTATATATAAAATTAACATTATTCAATACTATTAATAACATATAATACATTATATATCCAAAATATTAATATTAATATCAATATCAATATTAATGGATAAATTTTAATCTGTAATATTACATATATTAATGAATTAGTTAATATATAATATAAGTATATACTATATATTATAATATATTATCCATAGTCTTCAGGTAGGGAAATTGCACCTAAGTCTAGTAAACTACTAAAAATTGGCAATGCTTTGAGGACTTGGTAGCATTTTTCCTCTCTTCCATTCATCGAATAAAGAAAAATGAAAACTACTCTTACGAATACACTATTTGTTGTTAGTGTTACTAAGAAAGATAATAAAAAAGCTTGGGAAAATATGTATCTATTTATATATGGCATCCTACATTGGTTGATTAGATTATATAAGAGACATCTTTCATTGAGGAAGCTTTTCTATTTTTTGTCTAATTAGTTTTAAATTTGTGTAAATATGTTCCATCCTTGACAATAGAAAATGACCAATCAAAGTACTGACTCTGGGTAGGCTACAACCCCCTTTGCAATGGGCGAAGGGCATATAAAGTCTTGAATTTTATTATTATGACTAAGATTTATGAACTTATGAAAGGTTCTATTTTAACATTTCTTTTTTTCAATTAAAAGAAAATTCAAGTATCAATGCACATGAATGAATCTAAGATGTAAGCAATAATGATAGACAATTTTTTCCTAAGAACATGAGCCATTACAATAATTGGGCTGGTTCAAGTCAATGTATGATTAAGCCAATGTATTTCATGAATAATGGAGCTGAACACAGATAAACTCAAAATTATTTCAAGCACACCATAATATTATTCCATGCTCTAATTTATAAACCATTCGAGCGTTACATATTTATAAGAATATCATTACATATATTCATGGAGATTATTTTTCCCTTAATCTCTCACCCAAATCCCTCAATCTCCTATATACAATATATTGTTATAACCCATAACAATATATCTAAACAATATTATAATCTCATATACTATCGTAATATTGTTTATAACAATATTATGGTAATTAACAAACTAACTATCTAATTATATTTACCTCCCAGTAAATATCTAAACTCACACAATGTAATAAACTAATGTAAAAGCTAATCCCTAACATTCCCCCCTTCCCCCCCTTAGTTTTTACATGGTGAAAAAAACATTCACACCCTCACTTGCAGTATGCTCAGCCCTTGGGGCATGCCCTATTTGGCTCATGACCTTGATCCAAAGAAAGACTCACTCCTCCCATGGTTTTACAAGTTTATCACAAACCTTGACATGAACAGGGACACATCAACTATTCACCTCCTATGGTTTTTTGGATCTCTACCACAACCCCTTTCAAGTTCATGAACTGATTTACATTGGTGCTTTCTATCTTTTCACAATGTTCTCACATTAAGAAATTATGTTTGGAATTTGCACACAAATTACATTACCTGAACATGCATGTACTTCTATTCTTATTTCAAACACAAAATGGAAACTATCACACAAAATATGTCACCAAATCATTCTAGGCCCCATCATTGGTAATTGATGAGAGGCTTTATAACCTCCAGCCTTTATTTCCTCCTTCCTACAATAGGTAGCTGCTTACTCAACTAATGATGTTGTGAAGCTCAATTTCACGTCGCTTTGACTGAAATGGGGTCCTCCCCACAATATTGACACATTCAACGTTATGACATCGCATACAAGAGATAATGCATCTTTTACAATATTAATAGAATGACTATATTTAAACTGACACTTTTGAATTTTTGACATAGATGACCAAAAACCTATTGACTCAATATATTTTGACGTAAAATGAATTTTGATTCTAAAAAACATAACTTTTACAATGACTAAAGATAAAGACTTTAAAATGATTTTGACTCCTTTTTTTTAATAACCTTTTGACAAAAAATAAAAAACTTTAAAAATGACTCTAAACTCTTTATGCAAATCATTAACCAAAGAATCTAAATGGATAACCTAAATGATAAACTACAAAATATAATTTTGACTTTAACAAGCTATCTAAAATGACTTTCATAAACTAAAGTACTTAAAATTTTAGGGGGCAATATCAATGTAAGTTGAATGTAACGTGCCTAAAGATTGATGAGCTTGGATGATGTGATAGTGTAAGGACAACAGGTGCACTGTAGTGTACTGATGGAGAAGTGGAGTCTGAGGAAGGTGAACCGATGAGGAGACTAAAAAATGCATGACAACCTTGAATACTCACAATTTAATGAATAGTTTTTTAAAAGCTCATGGATGGTCACATAAATGTATTGCAATAGTTGTAGGAATAAACACAGATGAATCCAAATGTTTACCACTATCTGATTTGAATGGAAAGGAAATTTATTGCATCATATGAGTTGTTGTTTAGTTACAAAGCCAGGTGATATGATCATATCCCACACGTGAAAATATACTAACAAGATTGATGTCAGACCTTTAGAGATTACAAGCTAATAATCAAATAGTGTAGGTCTACTCTGACAGGGAGACATTGTACACATGGTTACGTGATGCTAAAATAAATGATTTTATTTTTGCATTTCTATAACACACTAAATTGTATCACTTTCTCATTCATAAAATTACATGTTTCTCATTCAAATCCTATGGTTACGTGTTTCATGCCAAGTTACTATATATCAAACTTCTTCTAAGATAGTGCCTATGTATTTTCAGATGTCATTTCTCTCCTTATAGCACTGAACTTTTGTCCTAGAATATATAAAATTAATAAACTAATTTTTCTCACAAGAAAAATATCATGCACAGGAGTGAATAGGATTACGTTTGCCCCTCATAAATTTATTAACCTTCTATGAGATATAAATTCAATGATCCATTACAAGATCCTCCCACTCTGATACCAGATATTGGGGCTGGTTAATATCAATGTATGATTAATCCAATAATATTTGTGAATAATGGATCCGAACATAGATAAACTCAAAATTATTTTAAATACACCATAATATTATTCCACACTCTGATTTATAAACCATTTGGGTGTTACATATTTATAGGAGTATCATTCCAATATTCATGGAGATTATTTATCCATTAATCTCTCACTCAAATCCCTCAATCTCCTATATACAATATATTCTTATAACCCATAACAATATATCTAAACAATATTTTATTCTAATCTATTATTGTAATATTGTTTATAATAATATTTTGATAACTAACAAACTAACTATCCAATTATATTTACCTCTTGGTAAATATCTAAACTCACACAATGTAATAAACTAATGTAAAATCTAATCCCTAACATGCAAAAGATGTTTCTAAGTCATAGGTCTACCAATATGTCATTAATTAGTCTCATGAAGGACATATGCAATGATTTATTTGTGATATCAGAGTAGATTGTTGATAATGAATCATGTTGTAAGTCATCTAGATCAGATTGTGTAGGTAATTTAAGGTTTGATGTTTTGGGCTTCGAGCAGTATAAGGCCTCAAAATGGAAAACATTAAATTTGTCTTATCCAGATGCAACATTATTTTCTACATACATAACTTTGAAAAAATGTCTCACTCGTGAGCCTTTTATATGGAGAAATTTACAAGCTTTATTGCATGTAGATGACCCTGAAACTCCAAAGGATTAATGACGTGGTGATGGTCTTCCCTATGAGAGTCTTGATGAAGATGTATGTACAATTTATTTTGATTGACATAAGAATAGGCATATGGCTATTTACAAGGGGAGTGAAACCATCGATAGGTGGAAGATTAAATTTATTCACCATATATGTATATGTGTGTGTGTGTGTGTGTGTGTATGTAAATATATGTATATGTATGTAAGTGTGTGTGTGTATATATATATATATATATATATATATATATATATATATATATATATATATATATATGTATGTATGTATGTATGTGTGTGTGTGTGTGTGTGAGTGTGTACTGGGCATGATTCTCAAGCTCTTCTCTTCAGCGATGAACATGGTTATCAACATGCAAAAGTATACTGTGTTATTTTTTCATATTCCATAGGTCACCCACTGTCATATATGTTTGGCACTACCCTTCAATGTTCTAGATTTGGTAGATGACATAGCATATCTAGGGTTTATATTTAAACCAAATGCTTACAGGATCAAAGACCAGTTATGGTTGGTTGACAAGATAAAGCGCATAATTTCTTTATGGTTCAATAGATGGATATCCATGGCTGGGAGGTTGGTTTTGATTAAGAGCATGTTGGAAACTATCCTAGTTTACTATATTTCTATCACTTTTCTGCCTGAGATGATTCTCAATCCGATGAGAATATTGTTTCTTCATTTTTTTTGGTCAAGAAATAAAAACCATAAGAGTATCCCCCTCATTAAATGGAACACCATTGCTTAGCCAAAATCTATAGTGGGGTGGGGATTAAAAGATTTGTCATGTTTCTCGTTTGCTCTAGCTGCTAAGGGGGATTAGAGCCTCGACACAAAAAAGGGTCCATGGTAGAATGTTCTATTCCAAAAATACATATTTCCACTTTCTCTGGAGGATTGGATCACAATGTAACCAAAAAGAGCCATTAATTTTGTTGGGGAATGTGTGAGCCAAACACAAATATGTAGTACATAGATACTTTTAATCACACTATAATATATTATTTCTATTATATTTTATTAATCTCAATAATTATGATTTGGGACATGGTACATATTTATAGAAATAATGTTTCCTATAATATCTCCAAGATTATCTCACCTGAATCCTATAACTAAGCATACACCTATTACGATATATTATTATAACAAATAACAATATATCTTAACAACAATAATATAATCTAACCTACTATATTAACCATTTGGTTATAACAATTATTTACTATTTACCTCTCCCATAAATATCCCCCTATTACTATTTACCACTCAGTAAATTTCCCATTTAAACATTATCCATAACATTCACCCCCTTAATGTTGACATGGTACAACATAACTCCTTTTTATATTATAACATGTTGCACGATCTGGCCTCATAATCTGGATCAAAGAAAGGCATGTAAGCTTCCGATTGATTGAGTGTCTTACTGCACATGACCATAACTATATGAAGGAATGCATCTTGCATTTACTCCATGAAAAGAACACACTCAACATTCCACTGACAGATCATCTTCATAAAGAAGGAAGGCAGTCATAGGACTGCTACACTAGTAAAATTTTATCTACCTTTTTACATCTGTGGTTTTCTAGAATGACCACCAACCCTTTCCAAATTTATGATTTTTACAATAAACTTAGAGACACTCTACAATGTTTTTTACTAGGAGTTAAAACATCAAAATTTTGTTTATATCTTCTGCACACCAAAATGGGACTGAAAGAAAACACACACTAATGTCACATTTGACCTTGTAATAAATCAACTTGTTACTTGTAGCCACTATGTATGATCATGCCAGTCAATCTCACATAGCAAAGAAGACTACCACTATCACTACCAGTGTTCCTTGACTTTTGCCAGTTTAGTTTTAAATATAAAATGCAACATTGATCTATATGCCCCTCCCACAATGTGAGCATTTCTAAAAAATAAACAAAATAAAAAAACTAAACTCCACACCATGATAAAATAAAATACACACCAAATAAAGTCACCAAAACATGATGTGGCTCCATTGTTGGCAACTAATGAGAGGTCACTCAAAGACCTCTTTCCTCTATGTAGCCTCCATCTTCTAGTGTGATATCTCGATGAAGCTCATGATTTTTTTGAGGGAAATCCCCTCCACAATGCAGACATCGCGTATAAGCAAAAATATGTCCGTAAGGAAAATTTAAGGAGAACTATGTGTGGTTTGAATTCCTTTTTAGAGTATTTGATATGTAGGTAGTGTTAAAATATTTAATGGGGAGTGGTTGAGGTTAGATAAACCCACCATTCTTCCCATATTATTTGGAGATATTAGTATGTATATATATAATATTATGTTGGATGGTGGACCTTGATCTTATTTTAATGCATAGTTCCCAATAGGGGGGTAGGGGGGTAACGTTGCCCACTATGGTTGTCATAATTTTGTAGTAAATCTAGACCATTCACTATTAGGTTGCAGATCTAATGATAGAAATTATATTTGTGCATTTTTGCCTTATATGTAACCCTACTTTTGATATGAGTGTATTGTAATTACGACATCACAATGTATGTGAGTGAAGAGGAGATTGTAGTAGATGTATTTCAAGTTTTATCCTTCATTTTGTTGGACTAAATAATGAAAAAAATTGGTTGTTTCTACGTGGACATAGCCTATACTAAGTGAACTACGTTAAATCTATGTCTATCTTGTATTATGTTTTTTGCGTTTTAATTCTATCTTAATCTAATTAATATTGCTTTATGTTATGTATTCCTAACATATTATTGGTATGTGTATGCAAGTGATAAATGAGTTTTAATAACAACTCATTTCTAGATAGGCGTGTGAGATATATTAAGGATTGTGTGTTAATTTAGAGATAAGGCTTGACTCTTTCCTTTTAGGAGATCATGCCTAAATTATGTACTTCATGTTCATAGAAATTAACCAATTTTTTTAATGTTATATTGTACCAAATATTTCATTTGGCATTAACACAGGTAATCTCTTCAATGGAAGCCTAATGAATTTTTAAGGGGAATTTGTATTGTGTTTCGCCCTTATATATGAGACAAAATATCTTATAAATAATATATTTTATTTTATTTTTTAAGTTTTATATGCAACAATTTTTTTCAAGGTATTTGTTGGGTGATAGAGATGTGTAGAATAGCCAAACAAGATTTCAAGGCATGTCAGCTTTTGGCATTGTATGGTGTCACATGGAAGGAGCAAAACATATTCAAATAAAATTACATCTTTATTATTTTTTTCACATTATATATACATCTTTATTACGTGGTAGGCATTTCTATTAGGAAAACCATACCTAAGATTCATCCATAGATCTTTTTTATTCTGTTCACATCATATTAATAGTTGTC
The DNA here is from genome assembly GCA_037957365.1 of Torreya grandis. NCBI lineage: Eukaryota > Viridiplantae > Streptophyta > Pinopsida > Cupressales > Taxaceae > Torreya > Torreya grandis. Next base: position 1,594,172 of record JARHVA010000580.1, on the reverse strand, counting down.
CAAAGATCTTTGTGGGGTTAGTCATGTAGGGTATTCATTGTTGAGGAGTTTGGATTTGGAGATAATGACTTCATCATGCCCATTGCATGAGCATATAATGACGGGTTTGGGTGCCATTTAGTAATCTTTCAAAGGTAACAGAATGCATCAAATGCAATCCATCCTTACAACCATGTTGTAGAGAGAATGTAAACCTAATAAGTTCAAATAAATATGAATTTTTACTGGCAAGATGGACTTTGTAGCAGAAGGCATACCATTAAAAAAACTAAAAAAACATGCTATGAAATTGAAACTATGTACTAGAGGTAAACGATGAGCTCACGGTGGTTTCGATAGGACATAAGGGTTTAAACAATAATCTATTGTGTTGGATAAGTTAGATTCCCATCGGAATCTATTTCTTATGACCCATCAAATTTATAGAGACACAATTGTGTATGCAGGGCCAAAATATGTAAAAAATATTTCCATGTTGGGGAGGAAGTTGAATAGGGTGATACTTTTTGGTGGAATATTGATGAAAAACATGTAATACCTAAAAACATTTGCTTCTCTGGATAAGTGAGAGCATCGTAACTAATTTTCAAAGTTGCATAAACCTTTTTATCCTTTACACTTATTTTTTCTAGAGCCTCACTCTAATATTTGGGGTCCTTTTTACCGTATGTGCGCCCCTATAATTTGCAATGACAGAGGAAGACTGGCACAAACATTTACAATCCCACCTATCTTATCTTGGTAGCCTTCTTTTGGGAAGGCTCTCATAAAGTCATGTCAGTTAAATAGATCCACACCTTCATGTTGATCAACTGCTTTGATGTGGTAGAAGATATCAATTTCTAGATATTCAATTACTCCCTTATCCTAGATTGTAATAATGATTCTACTACCTGCTCCATACCAATCACCAACCAGAGCATCTATCTATTTCTCATCATCCACATCGTCTAAAATGAACAATGCTCTTATGGATGCCAAATGATTTTTCATTGCATTATGCCTGATCAAGGTTGTTCAACTCTGCATTTACTATCACCAAATCATATAGAATATGTCTTTGAACATTTATAAGGCCCTAAACAAACTCCCCTATAATGGCTCACATGTTGAATACAAAGTAAGAAGCTTCAAATGAGTGATGAATCTCATCATTCTAAATGTCTTTTGAGATGGTGGTCTTACCAACACCGCCCATTCCCCAAATGACAACACTTATTCGATGATGGTCAGCTATTTTCATTTGTAATAACTTGATCACCTCCTCCATATGCCTTGTGAATGCCTTAGGAAGGTCTATAACAACATGTTTGAGGAATCTCCCCTCATACCTGCACATATAAAGCCTTCAGGATCTTTGCCTCTGCAAATAAATCTAAACTAATGAAAAAAATCAATCGGTATGTAATAGGTTGTACAATACCAATAAAAAACATAGACAATTTAGAGGACAATGAATAATCCCTAGACCTTTCTTCCTTGTATAATTGAAACTAAGGAACACTAAACACCACCCCTGTAGCCAAATCCTCCATTGTCTTGCGTATTGTTTCTGAATGCACATCAACCAATTGTGTAGACTATTATAAAAAAGATGAGAACGATAATATTGAGGATTGCAATCTTTTACTAGTCATTTTTCAAGTTGGCCAAAACACCAGCCTTACAGGAGTCCTGGTTATTGTCCCAGTTACGATAGTTAGGACCAGTGGTAACACACAGTTGTGCCACGTTTTATTGCATGCCCCAAGTAAATCCATGCAAGCTGACATGTATTTTTATTATGTTTTGAATATGTATCACTATGTAAATAATCTTTTCTCAAATATATTGATATATTATTATTATTATTATATAATATAAAGTATAGAATATTTATAGTTAAAATAAATATTAAGTATTAAATATAATATTATAAATAATATTTTATTAAAATATAGTATATTATATTATTTATTATAACATATTTATGTTCATTATTATTATTATTATTATTATTATTATTATTTATTTATTATATATGATATACAATATTAATAATTTCAATCACTATCATATTATCATATATACTTTTATTAATATTTTAATATAGAATATTACTATGGTTAACTTAATTTAGTATATATAAAATTAATATTATTCAATACTATTAATAACATATAATACATTATATATCCAAAATATTAATATCAATATCAATATTAATGTATAAATTTTAATATAGAATATTACATATATTAATGAATTAGTTAATATATACTATAAGTATATATTATATATTATAACATATTATCCATAGTCTTCAGTAGGGAAATTGCACCTAAGTCTATTAAACTACTAAAAAATGGTAATGCTTTGAGGACTTGGTAGCATTTTTTCCTCTCTTCCATTCTTTGAATAAAGAGAAATGAGCACTACTCTTACAAATACACTATTTTTTGTTAGTGTTACTGAGAAAGATAATAAAAAAGCTTGGGAAAATATGTATCTATTTATATATGGCATCCTACATTGGTTGATTAGATTATATAGGAGATGCCTTTCATTGAGGAAGCCTTTCTATTTTCTATCTAATTAGTTTTAAATTTGTGTAAATATGTTCCATCCTTGACAATATAAAATGACCAATCAAAGTATTGACTCTGTGTAGGCTACAACCCCCTTTGCAATGGGTGAAGGGCATGTAAAGTCTTGAATTTTATTATTACGACTAAGATTCATGAAATTATGAAAGGTTCTATTTTAACTTTTCTTTTGTCAATTAAAATAAAATTTAAGTATCAATGCACATGAATGAATCTAAGATGTAAGCAATAATGATAGACAAATTTTGCCTAAGAACATGAGCCATTACGATGTTGGGGCTAGTTCAGATCAATGCATGATTAAGCCAATTATATTTGTGAATAATGGAGCCAAACACAGATAAAATCAAAATTATTTCAAACACACCATAATATTATTCCATGCTTTGATTTATAAACAATTCAAGTGTTACATATTTATAGGAATATCATTACTATATTCATGGAGATTATTTCTCCATTAATCTCTCACCCAAATACCTCAATCTCTTATATACAATATATTGTTATAACCCATAACTATATATCTAAGAAATATTATATTCTAATCTATTACCGTAATATTGTTTATAACAATATTCTGGTAATTAACAAACTAACTATCCAATTATATTTATGTCTCAGCAAATATCTAAAGTCACACAATGTAATAAACTAATGTAAAAGCTAATCCCTAACATTCCCCCGGCCCCCGCCCCCACCCCGCACCCCCCCGCCCCCCTCCCCTTAGTTTTTACATGGTGAAAAAACATTCACACTCTCACCTGTAGTAAGCTCACTCCTTATGGCATGCCCTATTTGGCTCATGACCTTGATCCAAAGAAAGACTCACTCCTCTCATGGTTTTATAGGTTTATCACAAACCTTGACATGAAAAAGAACACATCAAATGTTCACCTCTTGTGGTTTTTTAGATCTCTACTACAAACCCTTTCAATATCCATGAACTGACTTATATTGGTGGTTTCTGTCTTTTCACAATATTCTCACATCAGGAAATTATGTTTGAAATTTGCACACAAATTACATTACTTGAACATGCATGTACTTCTATTCTTAGTTCAAACACACAACATAAACTATCACATAAAATATGCCACCAAATAATTTTGGGCCCCATCATTGGTAATTGATGAGAGGCTCTATAATGGGGTCCCCTCGAAAATACTGACACATTTAACATTAGGACGTCACATACAAGAGATAATGCATATTTTACATTATTAACAAAATGACTATATTTAAACTGACACTTTTGAATTTTTGACATAGATGACCAAAAACCTATCAAATCAATATATTTTGACGTAAAATAAATTTTGATTCTAAAAGACATAACTTTTGTTAGGTTGTGGAGCTAAAAGCTTCACCAGGATGCAAACAGGAGAAGTCACAGAGGTTACGGAGGTTGCGGAGAGTTGCAGAATGAGTTACAGGGCAACCGACGTCGGTCTAATCAGCCAATGTCAGTCAAACAGCAGTGAAGAAGCAACCGACGTCAGTCACCAGTCGATCGACATCGGTCATGGAGGAGCCGATGTCGGCAGCCTGTACGTGAACATGCAGTTTGCATGTTGATTCTAGAGAGTCTATTTTTGGACTATCAGTTTGCATGTTAAAGGCCAGTCTTAGTCTTGAGTCGCGTGTCTAATTATTGTAATTAAGATAGTCTAATTATTGTAAGCATGAGATCTATATATGGACTCATGGGTTGTATTGTAAAATTGTAGCTAGAGAGTAAGAGAGCAAATAAGCTCCTTCTGAGAGAGGAGAGCAATGGTACGTTCCTCCTAGTGCCACAGTACCAAGGTGGGTGCTGGTTTGAAGAATCAGAAGGGTTCTTTGTATTTGTATGATCTTAGTCAGTAGGTTAGCATGGCTTCTTTTGGAGATCTAAAATGGTGAGTAAGGTCTAGTGATTTGTAGGTAGCAGCAAAGAGCAGGGGATCTACTTGGAGTACGGTTGTGTACTTGGTGTACTGACAGCGTTGTTACTGACTGGTTAGAGAGGTGAACATCAATTCTATATTTGAGTTGATTGTTGGGACCGAGAGAGAGAGAGGGAAGAAGGTCTTGAGGTGTGGCGAACCTTTGAGGTGGAAGAAGTGGCATCTTCTTTATTGTATATTCTTCTGAGTGATTATTAATACAATTGTGTATTGTCTCTCATATTCCTGTGTTGTTTCATATTTCTAGTTACTTATTGATTCTGGTTAAATTCTGTGTTTAGTTGCTAATACAAGAAGTAATCATATATGTGCTCTATTGGTGGAGCAAGATCCTGACAAGTGGTATTAGAGCCTTGGTTGTAGGTTCAAGAGCTGATACCATCAAGTGGTATCAGAGCTTTTGGTTGGGTTGACTAACAGGTGGTTTCAGATCTGGTAGTATTTTTTGATTACAGGTCACTCTCAGGGGTTTCAGATTGACTGGGAGTATGGCAATGGCAGAAGAAAGTAAGCTATGAATGGAGAAACTGAATAGCACGAATGGTCTGATTGATGGAAAGAAAGAGCAGGGAAAAGGAGATTGTTGGTCGGTAGAAGATCAGCGTGTAAAAGTAGATGTTGCAGGGGTCATTGCACAGGTTGCTCTGGATAACGTAGAATCTTTGTTTACAGATTCTTTTGCCTCTTTCCATGCAGCCCGAAATAGAGCATCTTTTCATGGGTACGTCTTTGGAGATTTTGGAGAGATTTATTTAGGGGTTGGAGAGCCTTGTCAGATTATTGACGAAGGGGAAGTGAAGCTGAAATTGCAGGCGGATAACATACGAGTGGTGAAAGAAGTCATGCAGGTACCAGTCTTGGAGATGAGTCTAATTTCTTCAGGAAATTTGGGTGATGAGAGATGCACTGTAACTCTCACAATGGATACACTTGAATTAGATGGTGGTAAGAAAGTAGGTATCCTTTATCTATCTACTTATATTACTGATTCACCTTTTGTTACAGAGATGTGGCTTTGTAGGCTTGGTCACATATGTAGGAGGGGAATGCATGTTCTTAAGAAAAAGACAGATGTTTTTGACAAGCTAAAGAACTGGAAAGCCTTGGTGTTCATGGAGGAGATGACGGACAGAGATCAGGTGAGGGAATTGAATTATTCTGAGCAGAGCTATGCTTATTTGAACAAGATTTTGATCCATGGAGAGCTCGCGGGTAAAAAGTTATCACTCACAGGCGAACATAGGTACCAGCATCGGTCATACAGTAATCGACGTCAACAGAAGGAAGACCGACATCGGTCATGAAAGAACCGACGTCAGTAGAAGGGATACCAACGTTGGCCAGGGAAACGACGTCGGCAGTCAGGGTCAGTAATGGGAACTGACATCGGTCGGGAGCAGACTAGGAGATGACCGAGATCGGTCACTAGAACAGATATTGGGCAGACATCAAGCTGTCAACAAGTCTCAAACGCTCATATGGAGGTCAGAAAGTGTAAGTGAACCTCATATTCATTGTTCACCTTCTTTATATTGCTTATTGATGGTCAAGAACTAGGAAGATGTGAAAAGGCAATGCAGGTAGAATCTAGACACAGTGGGAGCTTGGCATGGATGAGGAGTGTGAGTCCTTGGAGAAGAACCAAACAGGTGTTTTTTGGTAGAGTTGTCAGCTGGAAGAAAGCACTGGATGAGGGATAGATTCACAAGTTAAAGAAGAGAGTGGATGGATATGTGAGACGGAAGGCCAAGGTATATGTTCTTGAGGAAGCTGCAGGACAGTGGTACAGGTTTGACAGGTGGATGACTAAGCATGGCTTTAGTCAATGTCAGTGTAACTATTGTGTTTATCTTACCAGGTGGATGATGGTCGCAACATTATCTTGTTACTGTATGTGGAGGATGAGCTTAGAGTAGGTTTGTACATACAGGGTTTTGCTGAGCTAAGGGTAAGTTTAGTTCAGAGGTGTGTCATAAAGAATTTGGAGCAGCGAAATTCTTTGGCATAAGAGACATGGAGATTTTATCTCCAGTGGGAGCTGGTGTGAAGACGGTGTTGGCAAGGTTCATGATGCAAGATGCAGAATCAAAAAGCACACCAAGGGCTGGACAGTTCAAGCTTAGCTTAGAATAGGGTTCAAAATCACATAAGGGCTAGTGTAGACCTGAGTTTTCCCAAGCAGTGGGAGTTGTCAGAAAGTATGGAGCCAATTCGGGGAAGGAGTACTGGAGGGCAGTTCAGTGGGACTAGCAATAGGTTAACATGTTATGCAGGGTCAAGGTCTTCACTACATGGAGTTGTAGGTTCGGATGTGGCAGGTTACTTGGATGACAGGTGTAGCATCATAGGATATGTGGTGGTTAGTCTTCAGGGTTGATCTTGAAGAGGGATACAAGCCAGGGAATAATTTAGATGGTGTACAGGTACAGGTACAGGTATAGGTGCAATTGTTTATCTCCAAGTGGGATATTGTTAGGTTGTGGAGCTAAAAGCTTCACCAAGATGCAAATAGGAGAAGTCACAGAGCTTGCAGAGAGTTGAAGAATGAGTTGTAGGGCAACCGACATCAGTCTGATCTGCCGACGTCAGTCAGACAGTAGTGAAGAAGCAACCGATGTCGGCAGCCTGTACGTGAACATGCAGTTTGCATGTTGATTCCAGAGAGTCTTTTTTTGGACTGTCAGTTTGCATGTTAAAGGCCAGTCTTAGTCTTGAGTTGCGTGTCTAATTATTGTAATTAAGATAGTCTAATTATTGTAAGCATGAGATCTATATATGGACTCATGGGTTGTATTGTAAAATTGTATCTAGAGAGTAAGAGAGCAAATAAGCTCCTTTTGAGAGAGGAGAGCAATGATGTGTTCCTCCTAGTGCCACAGTACCAAGGTGGGTGCTGGTTTGAAGAATCAGAAGGGTTCTTCATATTTGTATGATCTTAGTCAGCAGGTTAGTATGGCTTCTTTTGGAGATCTACAATGGTGAGTAAGGTCTAGTGATTTCCAGGTAGCAGCAGAGAGCAGGGGATCTACTTGGAGTACGGTTGTGTACTTGGTGTACTGGCAGCGTTGTTACTAATTGGTTGGAGAGGTGAACATCAATTCTATATTTGAGTTGATTGTTGGGACCGAGAGAGAGAGAGGGAAGAGGGTCTTGAGGTGTGGCGAACCTTTGAGGTGGAAGAAGAAGTGGCATCTTCTTTATTGTATATTCTTCTGAGTGATTATTAATACAATTGTGTATTGTCTCTCATATTCCTGTGTTGTTTCATATTTCTAGTTACTTATTGATTCTGGTTAAATTCTGTGTTTAGTTGCTAATACAAGAAGTAATCATATATGTGCTCTATTGGTGGAGCAAGATCCTGACAACTTTTACAATGACTAAAGATAAAGACTTTAAAATGATTTTGACTCCTTTTTTTTAAATAACATTTTGATAAAAAATAACACACTTTAAAAATGACTCTAAACTCTTCATGCAAATCATTAACCAAAGATTTTAAATGGATAACCTAAATGATAAAATATAAAATACAGTTTTGACTTTAACAAGCTATCTAAAATGACTATACGGTACTTATAAAAAATGAATTTCATAAACTAAAATACCTAGATTTTCAAGGGGCAATATCAATGTAAGTTGAATTAAACGTCCCTGAAGATTGATGAGCTTAGATGGTGTGATAGTGTGAAGACAACAGGTGCACTATAGTTGTGCTAATGGAAAAGTGGAGTCTGAAGAAGATGAAATGATGAGGAGACTAAAAAATGCATGGTAGCCTTGAATATTCATGGCTTAATGGACAATTGTTCAAAAGCTCACAGATGGTCAGAAAAATGCATTGCAATAGCTGCAGGAACAAACATAGATGAATCCAAATGTTTACCACAATTTGAGTTGAATGACAAGGAAATTGATTTCATCATATGAGTTATTGTTTAGTTGTAAAGATAGACAATATGATCATATCCCACACATGAAAATATATTCACAAGATTGATGTCAAACCTTTATAGATTATAAGCTAATCATCAACTAGTGTAGGTCTACTCTGACAGGGAGACATTGTACACAGGGTTACTTGATGCTAAAATAAATGATTTTATTTTTTCATTTCTATTGCACACTAAATTGTCTCACTTGCTCATTCATAAAATTACACGATGCTCATTCAGATCCCATGGTTGCATGCTTCATGCCAAGTTTTTATATATCAGTCTTCTTATAAGACATCACCTATGTATTTGTAGATTGCATTGCTCTCCTTATAGAACTAAACTTTTATCCTAGAATGTATAAAACTAACAAACTAATTTTTATCACAAGAAAACTATCATGCACAGGGATGAATAAGATTATGCTTGCTCCTCATAAATTTATTAGCCTTTCTTGAGATAGAAATTCAATGATCCATTACAAGGTCCTCTTGCTCTGATACCAGATGTTGGGGCTGGTTCATATCAATGTATGATTAATCCAATAGCATTTGTGAATAATGGAGCCGAACATAGATAAACTCAAAAACATTTCAAACACACCATAATATTATTCCACAGTCTGATTTATAAACCATTTGGGTGTTACATATTTATAGGAATATCATTCCTATATTCATGGAGATTATTTCTCCATTAATCTCTCACCCAAATCCCTCAATATACTATATACAATATATTGTTATAACCCATAACAATATATCTAAATAATATTATATTTTAATCTATTATCGTAATATTATTTATAACAATATTTCGATAACTAACAAACTATCTAATTATATTTACCTCTTGGTCAATATCTAAACTCACACAATGTAATAAACTAATGTAAAAGCTAATCCCTAACATGCAAAAAATCTTTCTAAGTCATAGGCATACCAATATGTCATTAATTAGTCTCATGAAGGACATATGCAATGATTTATTTGTGATATCAGAGTAGCTTGTTGATAATGAATCATGTTGTAACTCATCTAGATCAGATTGTGTAGGTAATTTGAGGTTTGATGTTTTGGGCTTCGAGCATTATAAGGCCTCAAAATGGAAAACAATAAATTCATCTTGTCCAAATGCAACATTGTTTGCTACATACATAACTTTAAAACAATGTCTCACTCATGAGCCTTTTATGTGGAAAAATTTACAAGATTTATTGCATGAAGATGACCCTGAGACTCTAAAGGATTAATGACGTGGTGATGGTCTTCCTTATGAGAGTCTTGATGAAGATGCATCTATAATTTATTTTGATTGACATCAGAATAGGCGTATGATTATTTACAAGGGGAGTGAAACCATCAATATGTGGAAGATTAAATTTATCCACCATATATGTATATGTAAATGTATATATGTATATGTGTGTATATGCATACACATATATACATAGGTATATATATATATATATATATATATATATATATATATATATATATATATATATATATATATATATATATATATATATATGTATGTATGTAAGTGTATACAGGTATATATTTCTGTGTGTGTGTGTGTGTGTATTTACTGGGTAGGATTCTCAAGCTCTTTTATTCGGTGATGGGCATGGTTATCAACATGCAAAAGTTTGCTATGCTCTTTTTTCATATTCCATAGGTCACCCACTATCATATACTTTTGGTGATGCCCTTCAATGTTCTGGATTTAGTAGATGGCATAGCATATCTGGGGTTTATTCTTAAACTAAATGCTTACAAGATCAAAGACTGGTTATGGTTGGTTGAGAATATGAAGCAAGGATTTATTTATGGTGAAATAGATGGATATTCATGGCTGGGAGGTTGATTTTGATTAAGAGCATGTTGGAAACTATCCTAGTTTACTGGCTTTCTATCACTTTTCTACCCAAGATGATTCTCAATCAGATGAGAAGATTGTTTCTTCATTTTCTTTGGTCAGGAAATAAAAACCATAAGAGTATCTTGCTCATTAAATGGAGAACTATTGCTTAGCCAAAATCTACAGGGGGTGGGGATTAAAAGATTTGTCATGTTTCTCATTTGCTCTAGCTGCTAAGGGGGATAGGATCCTTGACACAAAAAAGGGTCCATGGCAAAATGTTTTATTCCAAAAATATATATTTCCCCTTTTTTTGGATGACTAGATCAGGGTGTAACTAGAAAGATCCATGAATTCTATTAGGGAATGAGCGAGCCAAACACAAATATGCAGTACATAGATACTTTTAATCATACTATAATATATGCTTTTTTCTATATTTTATTAATCTCAATAACTATGTTTTGGGACATGTTATATATTTATAAGAATAATGTTTCCTATAATATCTCCAAGATTATCTCACCCGTATCCTATAAATAAGCACACAACTATTACAATATATTGTTATAACAAATAATAATACATCTTAAAAATAATAATATAATCTAACCTACCGTATTAACCATATGGTTATAAAAAATATTTACTATTTACCTCTCTCATAAATATCCACCTATTACTATTTACCACTCGATAAATTTTCCATGCAAACATCATCTGTAACATTCACCCCTCTAATGTTGACATGGTACAACATAACTCTTTTTTCTACTGTAACGTGTTGCATTAGCTTGCCTCATAATCTAGATCAAATAAAGGTTTGTGTTAGGTTGTGGAGCTAAAAGCTTCACTGATGCAGACATTGGAAGAGGGTGCTGAGTGTCACAGTCACCGGCGTCGATCAGGCTAATCGACATCGGTCAGGTGGAGACAGGAAGCTGTCGACGACAGTCAAGGATCGGCTGATGTCGATCACCCCCAAGCAGACAGGGACTAACGTCAGTTGCCTGTGTGGTTCCAGAACTGCTAGTTCACGAACAATTAGTTAACAAACTGGTTGTTTGCATGTAAGAAGGCTAATTATAGTCTTGAGCTGTGGATCTAATTATTGTAATTGGATGTCTAATTATTGTTTGCATGGGATCTATATAAGAGACTCATGGGTTGTATTGTAAAGTGTGCTAGAGAGTAAGAGAAAATATTAGCTCCTTCATAGTGAAGAGAACAAGGTGTGTTCCTCCTAGTGCCACAGTGCCAAGTATGGGTGCTGGTTTGGAGAATCAGAAGGATTCTTCATGTATGTAGGATCTTGGTCAGCAGGTGTGCAAGGCCATGTTTGGATATCTACATGGTAAGATCATTGATTTGTAGGTGTATGTGTGTGCGAGATCTAGGTTTGTAGGTGTGCAGAATCAGATTGATTTGCAGGTGTGAAAGATCAGGGAGGTCAGCAACACAACAGGGAGCAATATCAGGGGAGATCTACTTGGAGTACGGTGTGTACTCGGTTAGAGAGCAATAGAGGAAGGCAAGGTAGATCCTTCCAAAGTAAGATCATTTTAGTTGCAGGTTGTTGCAAGTTCATGGGAGATCTACTTGGAGTGCGTTATGTACTCAGTTGAGTATGTGTGTATACCCGGTGTACTAGCAGTGGTGATACTGACTGGCTGGAGGTGAACACCAACTCTATGTTTGAGTTATGTGTTGGGACCGTAAGAGAGAGAGAGTGAGCTCTTGAAGTGATTTACTGTTTATGCCCTAGAGGTGTGGGAGCCCTAGAGGTGTGTAAGGAAGAAGACTGTGGCATCTTCTTTGTTGTATTTCCTTTTGGAAGAGTATTAATACAATTGGGTATTGTCTCTCATATTCTGTGTTATTTTTGAATTCTAGTTACTTGTGATTCTGGTTTAATTTCGCATGTTAGTTGCTTGTATATGGTAATCAGTTTTGCTTCCTAGATCCTAACAAGTGGTATCAAAGATAAGGTTGCAGGGAGCAAGTTTGTGTTTGATTACAGGTCACTCTCAGGGGTTTTTGATTGAGTGGGAGTAGAGCAATGGCAAAAGAAAGTAAGCTAAGAATGGAGGAATTGAAAATCATGAATGGTCAATTACGGTGTTATGGAAAGAAAGAGCAGGAAAAGAAAGATTGTTGGTTGGTAGCAGATCAGCATGAAGGAACTGAAGAAGCAGATGTTGCAGGTGTTGTTACATAGGATGCTCTGGGATGTTCCTTAGATAAAGTAGAATCTTGTTTTATAGATTATGTTGCCTCTTTCCATGCAGCTCGAAATAGAGTATTTTTCCATGTTAAGGTCCTTGGAGACTTTGGAAAGATTTATTTAGGGGCTGGTGTGCCTTGTCAAAGTTTTGGCAAAGGGGAAGTGCGGCTGAAATTACAGGCAGCCAACACATGGGTGTTGAAGAAGGTCATGCAGGTCCCAGTCTTGAAGATGCGGCTAATTGCTTCAGGAAAGTTGGGTGATGAGAGATGCACAGTAACTCTCACAGTGGATTCTTGGAATGTTACCAAGGATGCACTTGAATTAGCATGTGGTAAGAAAGCAGGTACTCTTTATCTACTTGCTTGTATTACTGATTCCACTTCTATTGCACAGGTGTGGCTTTGTAGGCTTGGTCACATAAGTGAGAAGGGAATGGATGTTCTTAAGTCAAATGGTAAGAGAGCTTTGGAGAGCAAAGACTGATATTTTTGTGAGCAGTGGGATGCTATAAGAAAGGATTATGTTTATTGTAGGAAAAGGAAGACTGATGTATTTGATAAACTTAAGAACTGGAAAGCCTTGGTGTTCTTGGAGGAGATGACGGACAAAGATCAGTGGATGGGACTGGATATCTCTGAGCAGGGTGGTTTAGATAGGGTTTTGATCCATGGAGAGCTTGTAGGTAAAAAGTCATCACTCACAGGCGAACACAGTTACCGGCATCGGTCAGAGGGAATTGGCGTCAAATAGATAGGTGCCAATGTTGGTCATGTGCAGACCAGAGCTGGTGGTGTCGGGTAGGGTGGCTACTGGCATCGGTCAGGAAACCGACGTCGGTGACCAGGTAAGACCAACATTGGTCAGGAAATCGGTGTCAGTAGAAAGGACAATCGCATGGAACTGACGTCAGTCAGATGCAAATTGTGTGGTGATCGAGGTCGGTCACTGGAATGGATTTTGGGTAGACAACAAGATGTCAAGGAGTCTCAAATGCCCACATGGAGGACTGAAAGGGTAAGTAAGCCTTAAATTTGTTGTTCCTCTTCTTTATACTCATTATTCACTATAGAGCAGGAAGGATCTAGGAAACAGTGGGAGCATGGCATGATTAGGATGCAGAACCAAACGAGAGATTTGGTAGGGTTGCCAACCAATATGAAAGCACTGAAAGATGAATGGATACCTTAGTTAAAGAATAGAGAGAATGGACATGTGAGACGGAAGGCCAGGTCATATGGTCTTGAGCAAGCTACAGGACAGTGGTATAGGTCTGACAGGTGGTACCAGGTGGATGACAAAGTAGGGCTTTAGTCAATGTCAGTATAACCATTGTGTTTTTCTTACTAGGTGGATGATGGTTGCAACATTATCCTGTTATTGTATGTGGATGGTATGCTTGGTGCAGGTTCAAACATACAGGGTTTTGCTAAGCTAAGGGTAAGGTTAGTTCAGTGGCATGTCATGAGGAATTTGGAGCAAAAAAATTCTTTGGCATGAGTGTGTTCTAGAGACATGGAAGATCACAGGTTGATTTTGTCTCCAGATGATTGTGTGAAACTGGTTAGCACGCTGATGGGTTGGACAGTTCTATGAACAGTGTCCAGATTCACATGATGAGGTTAAGTACATGTGTACTGGACCTGAGGTTGCCCACGCAGTGGGAGCTGTCAAAAAGTTTGGAGTTGATTAGGGAAAGAAGCACTGGAGGGCATTTCAGTGGATTCTTAGGTATCTAAGAGGGACTAGCAGTAGGTTGACATGCTATGTAGGGTCAAGTTCTTTTCTACGTGGGTTTATAGATGTGGATGCGGCAAGTTACTTGGATGACAGGAGGTGCACCACAGGATTTGTGGTGGTTGGTCTTCAAGATTGAGCTTAAAGAGGGATACAAGCCAGGAAACAGATTAGATGGTGTACAAGTACAGGTATAGTGCAGCTATTTATCTCCAAGTGGGAGATTGTTAGGTTGTGGAGCTAAAAGCTTCACTGATGCAGACATTAGAGGAGGGTGCTAAGTGCCACAGTCACCGGCGTCAGTCAGGCCAACTAACATAGGTCAGGTGGAGATAGGAAGCTGTCGATGATGGTCAGGGATCGGCTGATGTCAGTCACCCCCAGGGAGATAGGGACCGACGTTGGTCGCCTGTGCGATTCCAGAACTGCTAGTTCACAGACAGTTAGTTAACGAACCAGTTATTTGCATGTAAGAAGTTTAATTATAGTCTTGAGCTGCGGATCTAATTATTGTAATTGGATGTCTAATTATTATTTTCATGGGATCTATATAAGAGACTCATGGGCTGTATTGTAAAGTGTGTTAGAGAGTAAGAGAGCAAATATTAGCTCCTTCAGAATGAAGAGAGCAAGGTGTGTTCCTCCTAGTGCCACAGTGCCAAGTATGGGTGCTGGTTTGGAGAATCATAAGGATTTTTCATGTATGTAGGATCTTGGTCAACAGGTGTGCAAGGCCACGTTTGGAGATCTACATGGTAAGTAAGATCATTGATTTGCAGGTGTATGTGTGTGTGAGATCTAGGTTTGCAGGTGTGCAGAACCAGATTGATTTACAGGTGTGCAAGATCAGGGAGGTCAGCAACAAAATAGGGAGAAATATCAGGGGAGATCTAATTGGAGTACGGTGTGTACTCGGTCAGAGAGCAATAGAGGAAGGCAAGGTATATCCTTCCAAAGTAAGATCATTTGAGTTACAGGTTGTTGCAAGTTCATGGGAGATCTACTTGGAGTGCGTTGTGTACTCGGTTGAGTATGTGTGTATACTCGGTGTACTGGCAGTGGTGATACTGACTGGTTGGAGGTGAACACCAACTCTGTGTTTGAGTTGTGTGTTGGGACCGTAAGAGAGAGTGAGCTCTTGAAGTGATTTACTATTTATGCCCTAGAGGTGTGGGAGCCCTAGAGTTGTGTAAGGAAGAAGACTGTGGCATCTTCTTTGTTGTATTTCCTTCTGGAAGAGTATTAATACAATTGGGTATTGTCTCTCATATTCTGTGTTATTTCCAAATTCTAGTTACTTGTGATTCTGGTTTAATTTCGCATGTTAGTTGCTTGTATATGGTAATCAGTTGTGCTTCCTAGATCCTAACAGTTTGTAAACTTCCAAATGATTGACTGTCTTGCTGTACATGACCACAACTATGCGAAGGAATGCATCTCCCATTTACTCCATGAAAATAATGCACTCGACATTCTACTGATAGATCATCTTCATAAATAAAGAAGATAGTCAAAGAACTGCTACACTAGTAAAAAATTATCTACCTTTTTACATCTGTGGTTTTTTTGGATGGACCACCAACCCTTTTCAAATCTATGAGTGTTACAATAAACTTAGAGACACACTCTACAATGTTTTCTACTAGGAGTTAAAACATCATGATTTTATTTATATCTTCTACACACCAAACTAGAACTGAAAAAAAACACACACTGAATGTCACATTTGACCTTGTAAGAAATCAACTTCTTACTTGTAGCCACTATGTACGATCATGCCACTCAATCCCACACAACAAATAAGACTACCACTATCATTGGTAGTGTTCCTTGACTTTAGCCAGTTTGGTTTGAATGGAAAATGAAACATTACTCTATGTTCCCCTCCCTCAATGTGAACATTTCCAAAAAACAAACACATTGGAAAAAATAAAATCCACACCATGTTGAAAAGAAATACACATCACATAAAGTCACCAAAACATTGATGCAGCCCCATCATTGGCAACTGACGAGAGGTCACAAAAAGACCTCCTTCCTCCATGTAGCCTTCATCCTCCAATCTGTCACTATTCACTCAGGTGATATCTCGATGAAACTCATGATATTTCTAAGGAAAATGCCCCCATAATGCAAACATTGTGTACAAGTGAAGATGCGTCCATAAGGCAAAATTAAGGAGAACTATATGTGATTTGAATTCCCTCTTTAGAATATTTGATATGTAGGCAGTGTTAAAATATTTAATGGGGAGTGGTTGAGGTTAGATCAACCCACCATTCTTCGCATATTTTTTGGAGATATTAGTATATACATATATAATATTATTGGTATGTGTGCAAAAGTGATAAATGAGTTTTAATAACAACTCATTTCTAGATAGGTGTGTGAGATATATTAGGGATTGTGTGTTAATTTGGCGATAAGGCTTGACTCCTTTTTAGGAGATCATGCCTAGATTATGCACTTCATGTTCATAGAAATTAACCAATTTATTTTATTTTATTTTATACCAAATATTTAATTTGGCATTATCACAGGAAATCTCTTCAATGGAAGCCTAATGATTTTTTAAGGGGAATTTGTATTATGTTTTGCCTTCATATATGAGACAAAATATCTTATAAATAATATATTTTATTTTATTTTTTAAGTTTCATATGCAATCATTTTTTTTCAAGGTATTTGTTGGGTGATAGATATGTGTAGAATATCCAAAAAATATTTCAAGGCATGTCATATGGTGTTACATGGGAGGAGCAAAACATATTAAAATAAAATTACATCTTTATTAATTTTTTCATGTTACATATACATCTTTATTACGTGGGAGGCATTTCTATTGGGAAAACCATACCTAAGATTCATCCATGGATATTTTTTATTCCGTTCACATCAGATTAACAATTGTCCATAGATATTTTTGGGGTAAGTCATGTAGGGTATTTGTTATTGATGGGTTTGGATTTGGAGATAATGACTTCATCATGCTCATTGTATGCATAGATAATGACAGGTTTGGGTGCCATGTAACACTCTTTCAATGGTAACATAATGCATCAAAAACAATCCATCCTTAAAACCATGTTGTAGAGATAACATAAGCCTAACAAGTTCAAACAAATATGAATTTTTACTGGCAAGATGGACTTTGTATACTTAGGCATACCATTAAAAAATCTTAAACCATGTGCTATGAAATTAAAACTACGTACTAGAGGTAAAGGATGAGCTCAAGGTGGTTTTGATAGGACATAAGGTTTTGAACAATAATCTATTGTGTTGGATAAGTTAGATTCCCATCTGACTCTATTTCTTATGACCCATCAAATTTATAGAGATACTTGAATTATGTATGTAGGGCCAAAATATGTAAAAAATATTTCCATATTGGGGAGGAAGTTGAACATGGTGATAATTATTGGTGGAATCCCGAGGAAAAAATAAGTAATACCTAAAAACATTTACTTCTCTGGATAAGTGAGAGCGTCATAACTAATTTTCAGAGTTATATAAACCTTTTTATCCTTTACACTTATTTTTTACACAGCCTCGCTCTAATATCTAGGGTCCCTTTTACCGTATGTGTGCCCCTATAATTTACAATGATAAAGGAAGACTAGCACAATCATTTACAAACCCCTCTATCTTATCTTGGTAGCCTTCTTTTGGGAAGGATCTCATAAAGGTGTGTCAGTTAAATATCTCCACACCTTCATGTTGATCAACTACTTTCATGAGGTAGATGATATCAAATTCTAGATAGTCAATTACTCCCTTATCTTGGGTTGTAATAATGATTCTACTACCTACTCAATAGCAATCACCAACCAGAGCATCTATCTATTTGTCATCATCCACATCGTCTAAAATGAACAATGCTCTTATGGATGCCAAATGATTTTTCATTGCATTTATGCCTAGTCAAGGTTGTTTAACTCTGTATATACTATCACCAAATCATAGAGAATATCTCTTTGCACATTTTTGAGGCTCTAAACAAACTCCCCTATAATGTATCACATTTTGAATTCAAAGTAAGAAGCTTCAAACAAGTGATGAATCTCATCATTCTAAATGGCTTTTGAGATGGTGGTCTTACCAACACTACCCATACCCCAAGTGCCAACACTTAGTCGATGATGGTCACCTGATTTCATTTGTCATAACTTGATCACTTCCTCCATATGAGCTGTGAATGCCTTGAGAAGGTTTATAACAACATTTTTGAGGAATATCCCCTCATACCTGCACATATAAAGCCTTCGAGATCTTTGCCTCTGCAAATAAATCTGAACTAATGAAAACAAATCATTTGGTATGTAATAGGTTGTACAGTACCAATAAAAAACATAGGCAATCTAGAGGACAATGAATAATCCCCAGACCTTTCCTCCTTGTAAAATTAAAACTAAGGAACACTAAACGCCACCCCTATAGCCAAAGCCTCCATTGTCTTTCCGCTTATTTTTGAACAGACATCAACTGATTGTGTAGACTATTATCAAAAATATGAGAATGATAATATTGAATATTGCAATATTTCACCAGTCATTTTTCAAGTTGGCCAAAACACCAGCCTTACAGGTTTCTTGGTTATTGTCCCAGCTACGATAGTTAGGACCAGTGGTAACACACAGTTGTGCCATGTTTTATCACATGCCCCATGTAAATCCATGCAAGCTAACATGTATTTTTATTATGTTTTGAGTATGTATAACTATGTAAATGATCGCTTCTCAAATATATTATTATTATTATTATTATATGATATAGAATATTTATAGTTAAAATAAATATTTAATATTAAATATAATATTTTATAATACTCTATTAAAATAAATTATATTATATTATTTATTACAAAATATTTATATTC